>VWZZ01002698.1:147245-192245 GCA_013399095.1 Psophia crepitans
CATGGTCTAGCAGGCATGGTGGTGTCAGGTTGACGATTGGACTTGATGATCTCAGAGGTCCTTTCCAACCTTAGTGGTGCTATGATCACCTACCTAACTGCTGCCACCAATTTCAGTGAAGATACTCCCATTGAAGATGGGATCATCACCTTTCTGCAAATGAAACTGGCAGGATTCAGCTTTTAGGGTGCTCATTGCAAAGCTGACCATTTTCCTGATTGCTTTCTTCTAAGCTTATGCATCTTGAATAGCTTAGTTCATATTTGGAACTTCACACTGGGGTTTTTTTTGTTGTTGTTTGTTTTGGTTTTTAGTTTTTTGACAGTATTGAAAAGAAGCTACAGAAGAATTAAACTATTGGTGGGGGACAGAACTGCTTGTTACACCAGAAAATCCCACATACCTCTAACTTTTCCTCCAAGTGCAAAAGAAACTTCTCTACTAAACATGTAATAAAACGTAAAAAAAGTTTTCTTTTTTTTCTTTTTTTCAAATCTGTGCACAACTTTTTCCTAGGCAGAAAAAGAGGGAAAGAACAACACATGATACATTGCTTTAATGTGCTACTGGATAGCGATCTGATTCTGCTAACGATGGGTGTGGCACAAGAGCCAGAACAAACCAGAAAAGAAGATATCAGCTTTTACATTAATTTTTTTTTGCTTTTGGAGAAGACCAAAAAAAAGTCAGAAAGTTCAGATGAAGAGGTCCTTTTTTTGGTCCATGCCTTTTGGTTTTCTTTTGAAAGCAAGTTTATTTTGTTTCCAAGGACTGAACTTTGGGACAGTTTTTTGTTGTAGTTTCTCTTCCTCACTTTTCTTGTCTATGGATTGGCCAACAATATTACCACCTCTGAAGACTGAATTCTTTGGCACAAGGAAACGGTTATTGTATAAATCTACTATAATAGGTCAGAATCTCAGCTGGTGTGAATTGCTGTAGCTCCATCAGGGTGTTGCCAATTTACACCAGCAAAGAATATGGGTTTGTTGCTCTAACTTGCCAGAATTCATACTTACTTCAGTAGAAATACAAGTTCCCATTAAAATCCTCCAGTTGGTTTCTGCTGGACAAGCAGAAGCCCTGTTACGCTGTTCCAACATCTAATTGCCATCTGGAACCAGTAGCAACCACACGAGAATGTTAAACTGCAATACTGACAAGGCTGCCTCTGCTTGGGTTTGATTCATCACTGTTACCCTATGTCTGTATAACTTCAAAGAGTTGAGTGGAGTCCTCCATGCTGAATTCAGTGCCCTGTTCTTGCCTAATCACTTTCTTTACAACCACAATTCTTTCTCCTTCTCCTAAGCACTTGCTTCCTGTGTTTTGAGGGAAGAATGGGCTATAAAGGGAAAAAGGAACATTCTGTCTCCTCCAGTCCAGACTAACATTTCCATCCTCCATTTACAAACCCAATATAAAAGCTGTCTGCATCACATTTCCTACACACATCTCACTGGTTTCTGTTTTGCCATAGTCATCCACTCTGCAAGATTTTTTCATTCTTCCTTTGAGCTACCACTTTCCTGAATTCACCTTTAAATTCTTCCCCTTTAGCTTCTCACTGATCCCACATACTGCTTTGTGATGAATGCAAGCATGCAAGCAAACTTTAAGTCAGAAAAGAGCATTAGGATGGCTTAGCTTTGCCTACTGAATAGAACAGGCCAGAATATTTGCCCCAGTCATATTTTTTTCAGTTCAATTAGAAGTTCTTGTTCATAGGCATGTCTGAGGAGGATACCTAGACTTTAAAAATTTCAGTTCTGAATTCACTCTAGGTAAACTATTTCTTTTTTCATAAACAAGAATGATACACGGCATCTTTTTCAAAAGGGAAGATATTTAACTTTTCCAGTGACAAAGTGTGAGTGACATGGGCCGTGATACGAACATCTCTAAATCCGCCCATTTGTGCTGATTCCATGAGTTACCATTTCCTTAGCATGGAGTGTGCCTCTCCCACACAGGAGCCACGGTATCTGCAACATCTGCACAAAAGCATAGCATGTCCCATAAGCAAGTATGGTTATTACATCAGGCAGTAGACAAGATCCTACATCTTCTTGAACCTGTGAGACAGAGCTTCTCAGGACTGGTGCAAAAAGTAAATGCAGCAAACGGATATTAGTGTGAAATGTCACTACTACCAGTCCCTATGTACCATGTGGTGCTAAGTGTTTTTAAAAGTTGCAGATGAAGATAGGAAATAAAGACTCTGGAAGCAATAACAACAAAACGTGGTTCCAGTAAAGGTGTCTTCATAGAGAGCAGAGAACAGGCAATGATTTAAGCACTCTATGCATGAGATGTCAGCACCCTCCACAAAATCTGAGGAAGGTGAGAAGGAATATTCCACTGACTGAAAAGCGGAACAAATCACAGAGTGAACTACAGCAGTTTTCTGCGAAAGGAAGAGGTTATATACAGGGCTATTTCTGCAATGGCTTGAGTACCATAAAACCAATGCCATTATGGATGCTAATAACTCTAAGGTCTCTTTATTAGTCAACCAAGTAGTGCATTTCATAACATATTATTCATCCACAGCTTGCCTCCTGCTTGGTCACGTCAGTATTTGACACTATTAGAATTGCTGGGATACTTTATGTATCCTGTTTATCATTCACGTGGAGATTAAAACCTTTGCTTTGTTGCAGAATAAGGATGAAAGTGGACACTGACAGCATTGTGCTGCAGTGGGCATGAGGTTATTATTTCTTTAAAATTGTATAGGCTGTGTCCTACAAGTACTAACTTCTGCTCCTGCTTAATAGCTTTACCATCAGAAGTTAGTGTGACACCAAGAGGTAACAGTGGAATGGAAGAGGTGCTGTAAGGCTGGTTACCTTAGGGAGGTTTTCCATCCCTGGTTTCCATGCTTGCTGTGTAGTGGCAGCAAGTTAACACTGCTCATGCCACATGTGAGACTTGTGTCACTTGGACAAGCACAGCTCAGTGGTCCAGCTGAGAGGTCTGACCTATAACCTAACAAGTTTGCACCAAATTCATTACATAATTTTTCTGCTCTCCACAAAGCTCATGCAAATCCTAGCACGAGTCAGAGTCAGCCTTGAATCACAGGTAAGGACCTGATCCTGCCTTACGAAAGCCAACAGAACAAGTTTACGCTGTGTGTCACAGCCAGAAACTGCTGTAAGATCACAAGCAATGCTCAAACCAAAGCAGAGCCAGTACAGAGAGTACTCCACCAGGTCTTTTCTCATCCTGTCATGGGAGTGCTGGGAACAGGAAGGATGTTAGAAGGCAGAAGCAAAGATGAAACCTCCCCAATTCCAGCATTTCTTGAGTTCAGCTCCATTACCCCAAGCAGCTACTGCAGAGAAACTTAATCAACAGGTTGTAATGTCATTCCCAAAGCAATCGTAAGTTAAGTGAACAGATTTCCCAAGGCACCAGTGTCTCTCAAACAATGTCTTGCAGGCTTGTCTAAAAAAGGAGTCAGTGATTTCAGCCAAGCCTCCTACTTAGCAAAGTGAATCAAGTTGTAACTGTCTGTTAGATCTGATCTAGCTTCAGTTGCACATCTTTGTTTCTTCCACTGTTATTTTGTATGTGTGTTTTAAGATATTTTGCGTCTTTGCGTACTGTTTTCTTCCAAGCTATTAATATAAATACAGTATAATCCTGTCTGTCCTAAGACCGTGAGAATAACATAGAACATACCCAGAGAAATATGAAAGAAATATGCTTTCTGCACGGGTGTTTTATTCGGGTTTTATTTGCACATATCCAGTATAATTATAGTTTAAGTGGGCTATTTTCCATACCCACATAGGCAGTATTTTCCACATAAAGGTTCATATTGGCTTTAGACCCACCCACAAGCTATTTACTTGCATGGTATACATATAATGATCAAGCTCATAGCTGCTTCAGCCAAACCTAAATATTTTCACTTGTGCTTCTTTTGCAACCCATTTTCTTCTGAATGTGTTGTTTCAAGTTTATACAATAGACTTTATGAAGTTTATGGTGCAACACGTTTGCTCTTTCACCCAGATATTGAATGCAGCCTCAAATAAAGATTTTGAGCACTCAAAATGTGAGGAAAGTTTACAGAAGCATTTTATTTTGGGTGTTTTCCAAAGTATGAGCTATTTGCAGAAGCTGGATTTCACTTTGAATTCAAAATTTTTAATCTCCCCAAAGTTCAGCAGAACTAAGTCATGCAAATTTTCATTTATTTTAATTAGTTCATCTATTGGACATCAGTTTGATTCTAATTGCCAGAGTCTGAAGCAGATCTGCAACTATGAGAACAGGCAAAATACTAATCAGCAGCACAAGACATAAACCCATTTCCCACTCACTTTTGGACATCTCCCACTAAACACTTTCTCAAGCTATTCCTAATGGAACTACTGTAAACATGCTTTTTCACTCTGGATTTTCAGATGGAAAATATGATGGCACTGTAAACTGCAAAGCAGTGCAGAGCGAGTGAGGACACCTCTGCAACTGGCAGATTCCCGAGGAAATATCATCTGCATGTATGCCTCCCAGTCTCAGGGAAATGTCCTCCCAGGCTTGAGGAAATTTGGTTTGGAGGCATGGAGGCACCTCACATCCGCACTCCACCCTCCCACTCCCCGGCCCTGATGTTATCACTGTCTTCAAAGTGGAACATCAGTGTAAAATGAGCATTTTCTCAAAGGAACACTTTCTAAGCACAGGAAGTTTTTCTGGGTAGGGATATTCCCCAACAACGTGAAAATCTTCAAAGGGGAAACACTACATGGTATGTATGAACTCTTGAGGAAAAGGAGGCAATATACACATACATGCACACAATGTGGAATCTTTCAGAGAAAACATGCTGTCCTGAGTAATATGTGAAAAGGTTTGTTTTGAAGAAGCCACCCCCTGCTGTGGCAGTAAGTATGCATGTATGATTACTAAGATGTCTAATTAAATTATCCTTATCTGAATGCCATCTGAACTTAACAAAGCAGATAATAAGTTCCAGAAACAGATACCATGTGGGGGGGCAAATTATTTTACTTCCAAAAATTGGAGCTTGAAATTAGAGATGTGTAGGTAATAGAGAACATGATTTCTCTCCACCCCCACTGTCTGCACCTGAACTGTGATTTCCATCAAACGGATCATGGAGCTAAAGTGGAACTAAATGTCTAGAGGATCTACTCTCCCGACTCTGCTTCTGTGAAGAGACTGTAAGCTGCCTTCTAACTCCACTTAAAGAGGTGGATTTCCTCCAGATTTATACATGGACAAGTGGGAGTGATATTGTCTTATATTTTTTGCATGAATTAAACATCAGTTTCAAAGAATCAGAGTATGATTAACTCTTGATTATTTTTCAGAGATTTATCTGGGCTGCAGATTAACTGCATCACATGTGGACGGGCTCCAGAGACGGTTCTGCATGGAGCTAACTTGTATGTGGGAAAGCCGTCCACTGGGGCACAGCCCAGCACAGATGCCCCAGCAATATAGACTGTTTCACGTAGACTGAAATTGAACTATTAAATCTTGGAGTCTCAAGGCAACTTTGTGCAAAAGCCATCAAGCCTTCCGCACAACAGTCCTGGATCTCAGAGACCTGGAGAACATTGTGCTTTCTACATTTCTGAATATATTCAGCATGTGAATTTAACCCATCACTGCCCCTGCTGGATCAGAGATAGCTCCTGAAAATCCATTCAGAGTCAGACATTTCCAAGCACTTCACATCCTGAATGGACTTCTCAGAGAGCTAACTTAGGTCTGGTGCAGCATCTGAGATAATCAGGGCTCCTTAACGTGGAGACCCAAGAAGCACAGTGTGGAAACCTAATTAACTTTAGCATCAACACAAGTCCAGTATGGCCAGCTGTGAGACAGAGCTGATAAGTCTGGTTAGATCTTACAGCTCACCTATTAGATTTAGGACTCATCTACTTTCCCCAAACAGTCAATGTCTTTATCAGCATGCTCTACGGCACAGTATTGGTCCAGGTTTTTTGGGCCAGTGCCCAGGCATTGCCCAGGCTTGGTGCAAGGGAGTGCTTTGGTGAGACATGTTTTCTGCAACATGAGCTGAATATTAGTACGTCTTCATCTTGGACTAGCTAACTCAGTGTATATGTGGATTCAGCAAAACAATGCAAGGCAAGATATTTTTCAGTGCATTGTGATAGCTATAATTAATACTAGATGCATTATGCCACATGAGATGTGATCATCTATGGTACCTACAGAATTATCAGCATGAAATTCACTGATCCAGAGAGCTTTCTGTTGGCTTGGCTAATAGCAGAGAGCAAAAACAGGGACCAGATGTGAGACCATGTCTTAGGCTGAAATGTTATAATTTGAACTGAGTTTCAGAAGGACCTTTCCTAGCGGTAAGTACAGCTCATGAAAGCGTCAGGCCAAAACGGCTGGTTCAGCCAGTGTAGATAAGTAATCCTCTGCCCCGACAATGGGTCCTGTTGAAACAGCCTCACACTTCTACGCTGCAATGGCTTGTCCCACATAAGCTAAGCACGACTACTACATCGGTAGCTGAACAGCTTTGCAGAGAACTCAGTAGTCCTGCAAAGTCTATGTAAAAGCTTTTTCCCTTCCCTGACTTACCTAGTCAAGGCTTGGTCAGGAAAATTTCTTCAGACACACTATGGACAGCAACATCAATATATCCTTGGGGTAGCTAATAGATATAATGTTTTATATATGTATAACATTAAATATCTGTGTGCCTATGTATTTTATATATTTGCACAATCATAAGACATATGGTACATATAACATATGTAATATTATTATATTGCTAATCTATATGTTATAAATATTTCTGAACAAGCAATTAACTCTTTCTCTTTTTTATTGCTAATTGGTATGTTGCAATGGTAAACATAAAGGAAGAATACTGTAATACAAAACTAACATCATTACAGTGTGAGCACTGTGAGCATGTTGTTATGCTGATAGTGTAAAACAATGCACCTCATGAAACTAATTTTCTATGAAACTTCATTTTATCTGTGAAGGCTAGTATAACAAATCACCTAAAATCCACTCTTGCCTTGTAATTCTAGTGATACCATGGAAAGTTACAAAGAATAGATTTGGCCGCAAGAAATTTCAATGGTGAAGGTAAAACCCCAAGGAAGTTTTGCTTCCTCATGCTGCAGGCACAACCACAGCAAAAAGTCTTGGTCAAGAACGGTTCATCATTCCTTACAGATTTCCTTTGTAATATTGCCAAAGTCAGCTTCAAAGATTTCATAGAAATTATGGTCGGAAGGGACTTTCAGATCATTCAGTCGAACTTCCTGGTACGCCACTAGCCAGGAAACACTAACTAAATCCCTTATAACCACCTACAGAACTTGATTGCAGCAAGTATTTCAGGAGTCCAGAAGACTGAAAATATTTGATATTAGAACAATTTAAATATTAGAGCAACTACAGACAGATGCTTTTAGGCCTCAATTTTAGATGGGATATCATTAATAAAAGAGTGGAATGGGCCTTTGTGGTTCAATGATGAATTAAGGACAAAAATAAGACTAACATTATTTATTATGATCTCGTGGAGATTTGGCCCTATCAGATGAGGTTATTTCTTTTACTTTTCTTCATAAAATTAGTTCTACTTACAAAAGACAACTGCATTGTTACAGTATACTTTGACTTCTCCAAGGCATTTAGTCTAGTGTCACATCACATTAGGATTAAAAAGCACAGGTTACATTGATTAAAACCAGGATTGCAGATATGTCTGAAGTGTAGTGGATAATGGGGAAATATCAGACAATGTTCCCAGTGAGATTCCAGTGGGATCAGCTCTTGGTTCAGCATTATTTGGTATTTATATGAAAGGTCTGAACAGTGTTGTAGAGTTCTTGCTGGTAAAATCTGCACAAGATTGAGAGATCTGTGAGGCAGAAAATATTAAAAAGGAAAAATTACTGCTTCAGGGTGATGTGGATCATTTGATTAAATAATTATGGTCTATCAGGGTGCATTTTCATACACCTAAATGACGGGTATTAAATGGGAAACTGAGGAATACAGTCTCTTCTTAGAGGATGAGAGATTTTACCCTGCAAAGCAACAACTCAAAGGAGGATTATGGGGTCATCTTGGACAACTGCTGTAACAGGCAGCCTCAGGGCAAGCCGGGGTGAAAAAGCTAATGCAATCCTGGGCGTATAAAAAAGAAAAGCATCAGTGGGAAATAAGGAAGTCTTCTGCAGCCTGTGGACAGGTGAGATGTGAATCTCTAACTCTTGGGTGAGAGAGAGGCTTTAAATCCTGGTGCCCCTGCTGACTCTGGGCTGCACACTCGTGTTGGTGGAATGGAGGATGATGTATCTTGCTTCAGGGCATCGTCCTCAAAAAGGCCAATCCCAAACCCAGTCTGTACAGTGAGATTGCCCCCAGGACGGGTACAACAAGCCATGCAGCAGTGGGGAGGGCACAACACGCCTACTGGCACTGCTCTGGGGTGCTCTGCATACAGCCACATCTACCCATGCAACCCATGCAGGCAGAGAAAGGTTTCCTGCCTTCGCTATTTAATGCTTTTCATTCACCCCACAATGAACAGCAGCTATAATTTACAAATGTAGAACCGATTTTGCTATTAATTTTACTGACAGAGATTTTTTAGTACATTAAGTTGCAATTATTTTCCAAAACAGAAACTTGTGAATAATCTCATTTATTCTCAGCACAAGAAGTAGTTATACACTAATTTTTTATTGTTATCATTTTTTTTATAGGAATAAGAACTACTATACCTACTAGGGATTAAAAAGAATATCATAAAGAATGGGCATCTGTTGGAAAAGAAGAATTGTAAAACATTAGCGACATGTGCAATCCAGGCCTCTTCTCTCTCAAGGCTTCATTGGAACAACATGTAGAAAGACACAGCCAATATTTTAAAAGCAACAGGAAAAAAAATCTGTACATAATTTGATTTTTTCTATAACAGCATCTTTACTTGCATGTGACCAGATTATTAATCAAAAACTGGCAATATGTAGCTTTAAAAACTGACTTTTCAAAGATTCATCACTTTGTCATGCACACACAGAGATGCACATTTTACACATTGGAAAAATGCCCTCAGCACAGCAAATAACATTTATACAAACCCTGGAAGGGCAGAATTCCATATCTAGTGCTAATGATGTTTTGCATCTAACAAAAAGCCTAAGAAGGAACTTTAACGTGTACTATTAATACTATGCGTTTTAGGTAGATATTGAGCACCCAGCTCCAGTGTGATGAATGTACACATAAACCTCAAAATTAGTCTTAAAAGCATATAAACCACTTCAGTTGTTAAGATTTTCTAAAACCCACGTGTGTGGGTAATATCACTAAAAGCAGGTATGTTGGATAAAAATGAATGATGTCCCTTTTCCAGTATAAACCCAGGAGTTCATCTTCCAGTGTTGTTTATAAATAGAAGAGAGTCAATTTGCTTAGGATCTGCAGGACGTTTGGGTACTCCATTTAGATAATGACAACATTTTTAACACAGCTATCACTCATTAGGTCAAGAGGTTGTGATTAATCAAGAACTGTTTTGGTTTCGTCTGATAGACATCTAGTCTCTTTAGTTTACAGTTGAATGAAGATGGCTTCAACAGTTTACAGAATAAGCTGCAATGATACATTAGACTGAAATTGAGATGGAAGAGAGACGTGTGATCTATTTTAACCATTCCATTTGCATTACAATGTGCTGTGTGTGAATTAGTCTAGGCATTGCTAGAGTAAATTAAAATCTGCTGGGAATGTGTGAATGCATTACACAACAGGAATGCACTGGCAGGTTACAGTTAGCAGCCTGCTGAATGTTACCAGGCGATATTGTTGGTGTTTGGACTAAAAGAGGAGAGATTTTTGTTTTAATAACAACTGACTGGCTGGTTAATGGCTGATTGTGAAAGCAGAAAACTTGAGGCGGAGTGGGTTATGACAAAAAAATCTTGTGAGAAAGTCTGTTTCCATGGTGCTTTAGAACCAATATCCAGACCAAGGCAATATAGGTCTGGTCACATAAAGTGCAGAATGAGCACTCACACTTTTGGGTCATTAACAAAAACAAAATAAACCTTCAAGCATTTGGTTGTGGTATAAAATGTCTCAAGATCCTGTAAAATCATAAGGTCATGGTCTAAGATGATCTATTAACAATTTCCTATCACCAAGCTCTGATTCAGTATTCTGGGCTATCACAGAGGTCTTTCCTCCAGGGAAACCTCTCAAACAGCCAAAAGGAGTATGTCCCAGGGAGGCAGCCTGCACTCAGTAGGAAATGAGAACGTATAATCAGCTACTCACTTTATCTGTGAATACACATTTTGCACCCACAACCATCAATCACATTTGCAATCTGCAGTCAGCACTTAAAACCTTCGTAAAAATCATATTACCACAGCCTACATGGTGTGGAGGTGTTTATTGTTCACCTTTGCATAATCAAGTAAATTATCCTGTATTAAGTGCAAATGCAGTGTAAAGGTCATAAAAATAATACATAGTACTATATAGCTTTCTGCTTCTTCATAATATATTTATGTTGCTGTATTCATTACAAAAAAAAGCGGGTAAAATCTGTGATATTATTTTTTTTTTATGCATGCACTTTTGAGCATGCAGCCTGATGAAGTACTGCCGTCTTGCTCCTTTTCTTCTGGTCACATATATACATACAGACACATGCATGCATGCGTGCTTATGCATTTTCTGTCAGATGATGCTGACAGGTTGAAGGCAAAGTATCAGGTGAACAGACAGAAATCCCTCAAAAGTTTTTATGAACACAAATCCCATTAATTTCACTCTCCCTCTTTCTTTCCAGATCATCTAATAATTCT
This sequence comes from Psophia crepitans, assembly GCA_013399095.1. Classification (NCBI taxonomy): domain Eukaryota; kingdom Metazoa; phylum Chordata; class Aves; order Gruiformes; family Psophiidae; genus Psophia; species Psophia crepitans. The sequence goes on from VWZZ01002698.1 coordinate 158,117, forward strand.
GTGCTAAGCACTGCACACGTGCTTTCTTTAATACTACAAACCAACAAAAAATATGAATGATTGCAAAATACACATACATTGGAATCTCTGTGACCTCCGATATTGTTATTGATTGGAGACATCTGAAAAAATACAGTAATGACATGTTGTTCTAACTAGCATTACAAATTTCCCTGGTTTTAATTAGAGAACACGCACTAAGAAGTCCAGAAGCTGGATGTGAACTGCTTCATGGTTATAAGATGATTTAATGACTATTTCCACACTTGGCAAAGATTAGCATTGATTAAGAAAATCCAGTAGGCTCTGGTGATCCATCACGACCCACAACCCACTCCAGACCAAAACACCTTCCCCAGGCAGGGAATTCCTCTCTGCGATGGTCTCCTGCTCACTCTCACTCGCTCTCTCCCGGGGGACACACTTGTCCTGCTTTTGGCATGACTCAACTTCTTGTTGAGTTGACCTTTGCCCCTTTAAATGAAAGGGTTTCGTGCCCTGGAAACAGGCTCTTTTAGTGACTTCCACTCAACTAGAACCTTATTCTCCTACAGTAACACTGAAAAAACCCACAGGAAAATACCTGCATTAATTATTGAAAAAATAATGTATTCTGGGAAAAGAAAATGCTGGACAGACCTAAAACTCCTAAACAGGGTACATCAAAGGGTGCATTACATATAGCTGGAGGATTAATGTCCATTTATCTAATGATCTAATTAATGTTTTTATAATTTAACATGCTATTAGAGAGATTCCAGTGAGAACAATACTTTCAGATAAAACCACAAATTCTAATCATTAGGAAGCTGCCTCTGCTGATCCCATTAATAAAAAGCATATCCTAAGTAATCTCTGAAAAGTGAGTACTTTCAGAATATACCAGGAAGGCAGGAGATTATTTTCCTCTTGATTTTCAAAAGAAACCTCTGGAGACACAAGAAAGTCTATCAAGACCTGCAATGTTTCCTGAACTAATGCAGAGGGAAAAAAACAAATAAGTGAAATGTTTTAAAGAACTCAAATGAAGGACTTGCACAGGAAAGAGGAACTTCAGTATGAAAAGTGTATCAAAGGAAAACAGGCTGCTAAGAAGACAAAACAACCTAGGCAGTGCAATCACCCCGACCAAATTTTTTCTAACATTTGATAAAATCTGGCAATTGATCCTGTGACAATACCCCTAATAATCTCATCATCTACCAACTAATATCATCACCAGTATTTTGGAAAAGGAGTCAGCTCAGGTTAAAATGACATGACTGCAAAATACTGAGGAACAAATACAGGTTCCAAAGCAACAACAGAAAATTTGCAAGCCCTTACCTTCCCAAGTTGGCTGTGGAGACAGGCTCTCTCCTCACACAGTTTCCCCTGGCAAGCAGGTATCGGATGCTGTAATTCACATTAAACAGCAGCCACCCCACTGGGGCTCTAACAGACCATGGCAAACTCCCCTTTTGCTTACAGCTTGTGGGAAGGAAGCCTACAATTTCCTCTTTATCGTAAAATGTCCCAGAGTATGGAAAGTGTTCAGAAGTACTGGAGACAGATCTTTAAAACTATGCAAGTATCTTAACCCCCAGCGAGCTAACGAGAGTCCAGTTCAAACCATGACCCTTGGCCCCACTGCACGGCATATCTGACTTTTGCTCGTGATGTTTGACTGTGTGTTTCACACCCAGTTGCTTAGTTCAGAGATGATTTCCCAGCAATATACCATGAATAAAGATACAAGCTCCTCTTTGTAAATGGGCTTGGAGCTGAGGTTTGGTCCTTCGATGGAGACAAGGCATCAAATGCATGCCTGAAGCCACAGTCCTCTCTAGAGCCACTCAGAGGCCCGAAGCAAGACCGGAGATAGGGGGACCCTTCTCACCCTTCTGCCAAAGGAGCTGGAGGGAGGGAGCTGGACGGGGGAGGCTGTGGAGCGGCCACATTCGCACAATGGTCTACGTGGGTTGTGCTGCAAGGACAGCAGGGTGTTTATTGCAGAAGGAGCGACTTGATGGCATCGGTATATTAAAATAAAATATACGTCTTAAGGGAATATATTAAAAACTCTGATTTGGCAGTTTGGGCCTTGAAAGTCTTGGAAATAGTTTAAAACTTGTAAGATTTTAATTTTAAAACACTTCACAGTTCTTTTCTTTGACATGCAGTTTGTGTCCAGTATGGTACAAGAAAGAAGAAAAAGTACCTTAACTTGTAAACTTGAAATAAAATAACTGCAGCATCTCCAAGACTTTCTAAATGGGGCTCAGAAAGACCCTTGCAAATACCAGAGAAATAACCTTTATATCACCAATGATATGATGGATATCTTATTTCTGTGTTATGAAAACAAGTTAGAAAGATGCTGTCTTTAATTAACAGTATGCTTCCCTCTGGCATTAGAGAAGTTACTTTTTCCCCTCCACTCATTTGGTGCGCGATGATACATCACATCCAGTCCATTACATGGCCTCCACGGTGACAGTCTCTTGCCTTCCCTGCAACCAAAGAAAGAAAAATAATCACACTTGTGAGCCGTCCCTTGCACCCTAGCTTGTGACTGCTCTGTGAAGCATGACCTTTCTCCCTGTGCAGCATCCCATGAAAGTCAAAAGGGCACAGGCAGAGTAGTTCACACAGGGTAATTTGCAGAAGACGGTATTGGGAATACCATGGGAATTAGCAGGAGATTCGGCAGTTAGGATGGTAGCTAAAATTAACTAGATTCAAAAGCATGGTATGCACTCATTGAATCTTTACCTTGTGAAGCTACTTCCCCTTGTGGATCTTCCATGGAAGGAATGAGTTGCCCCCTTCCCCACGTTGGCTGCTGGAAACCTGATGGGGCTCTGCTCAGGTGCTGGGCTGTGCTGTGCCTCCGTCACTGGGCAAGTGGCAGGAGTCCACCGTGACTGTCCCCACCACCCCCAGGGACAGCAGCACCAGGTTCCCTGGTCACTGCAAGTGGGCCACTGCACCTCCTCCCAAATCCGGCTCTATGAAAAGCAATTACGTAGATTTGGAGGGAGAAAAGGGTTCAGTTCTCACTCAGTGATGTGCCTCCCCGGCTAACAGGACACAGTTTGCTCAGATACCCTCAAAATGCAGGGCACAGATTGTCAGTTCAAGCCAGCCCAAACCCACAGAGCCCCCAGGAGAAGCAGCAACGTCTTTGCATCATTCCTGGGGAGCAACAAGCTTATGTTTGCACAGCTCTTGGGAAGAAGTAGGTGTCTGCAGTCCTCTTATTCTTTTCTGCTTCTCTATTGTTCCTCAGCTGCTCAAACTCAATTCAAAATGTTATTTGGAGAGGTTTTGGATATTGCTTTCCAGAATAGGCACTGCAGAGCTGAGTGAGGACTCTTTGCCTGCACAGCAGAAAAGTAAACTGGGTTAAGGTTTCTTCAGTTCAGCAGTAATGGAGTGGGATTTCATTTAATTTAGTTAAACACTGTTGCTTGACAAAATGAAATGTGATCTCTAAGGTAGAGATTAAAACTGGTGGACCTAGTGCAAACTATTTTGAGTTTTTAATTAGTCTTCTGGTGAATTATCCTAATTAAATTTGTCAGACAATCATAGAGTATACCACTTGTGTAGAAACTGGTAATAGCTGGCCATTCGTCTCCTATCTACTAGCTATTATATTCTCTAGATAAAAACCATCCACCATTTGAAAAAAACAGCATTCAAAACATTGAATTTGATGCACAATCACTTAATTAACTTTTTCTGAAGCTCAGAGAAAGCTGGAGTAAGTGGAGAAACAGCTGTAATTTACAGAGCTTTTGCCAAATCATGCTGTTGGTCACGCCCAGGGTTGTATGTGTGTGCGTTTTGCTGGAGGGAGGATCTGGCCCAAAACGTTATTTGGGAAGGGGATGAGAGGCAATGCAAGGCACAGATTTTTCTAACTTTTTTTTCAGTTTGCGCTAACAGATAACTGGCCATCTACTGGACCAAATATTACTTCACCATCTCAATAACTTGGCTGCACATAATTTTTTCATGCTGCAGCTTGGCTCTGAACTGTTAACTTTTTTCTTAATAACAGCAATAAAATGAGTCAATCCACAATAATTCCTCTCACCAGACCTCAGTCACCTAAAATATGTAGCTTCCTTTGGAATTCTATTAATTCAGTGGTTTCTGATGAATATTATTCATGCTTCCATACATGCAAACATCATCCACTTGTCTATATGAAAAGTTTTTGATGCACAGTGTTAGAATTTTATATTGTACATGTCTAAACTTAAATTTCAGACCTGTGTAGTCATATTGAAGAAAAGGATTTTTGACCTTGTAAACTGTCATTTGCAATTTCATATATGGACTTGGGTAGCAACTAGCATTCCCAGTTGAATTTAATTTTTTTTTCTGCCTAATAGCCAAATATCTGCTATTGATAGTGATAAAGATACCAGAAAGCAGGAAGTAAAAACAGATGAAAAATAGTGCATGGCTTTATTTTATTTTAGGTCTTTTGAAGGAATGTCTTTGAAAAACAAACATTCTAAAAATTCTGGTAGCACAAAAACTCCCATGTTTCTGAGAATTGCCTTTTTCACCATGCAGGATGCTACGAACCATGGCCTGGCCCTCGTGACAGCACCCTGCTGCCCCGCCAAGCTTTCAAGCCAGCTTTGTGACTCCCAGGGAAACCTGTACTGTTCCTCTCCCTGGCCAGGGCAGTCTGTCCACAGGAAGGCGATGCGACAAGGCGTTACGTTACAGCTGCTAGAGCAACCCAGGAAGAGCAATTGCAGTCAGAAGGCTTCTCTAAGTTCCTCTAGGAAAGCAAAGCAGTGACCAAGGAGACACAGGTTAAGGGAGGTGTGAAAGTGGTAGTTCTCCATGCACGACGTGATAGTTCTCCATGCATGCTTTCCAGGTGAACTTGCCTTTCACCAGAGTCACTCAACCAGACCAGAGAATACGGCTCCAAATATTTATCAACATCTGCAAACTGATGAGCCATTTTAGATACAGTTGTCCCGAGAAGCAGAGGTTTGCATGCTCACTCAAGTTTTTAAACCTTTTTTCCTCCATTTGCTCATGGAACAACTACTGGAGGAGTGTGGAAGGGAGCAGTCTTGGATTTTGGTTTCTCCCATCATCATGATGTTTAATCAGATCGTCCATGTGAAATGCAATAGCCATGGCATGGGTACCAGGAGCTGGGATGCCTCCCCTGTGCTGGGGCTCATCCTCAGGCCCTTGCTCACACAGGCCCTCGCTGCTCCTGGCTCCTACTGCCTCTGCTGGGGCAATGAGAGTGCAGACAGGGTGCACAGGGCGGCGGCCCATGCCCTCAGCCCAGCCTGATGGTCCTGAGCAGTAGGAGATCTTATCTCCCTCTGGATGAGCAACATATGACCTACATCCTCCTGAAGACCGCTCAGACCACGAGGGCGTCCTCTGCAAGGAGAGCAGCGGCACCTCCTCCCACCACCAGTCTGCAGATGCCACTGAGCTGCGATTTGCACCTTTGCTTTGTCAGGACCAGCTTCTGCAGGTCCCTGCCAAGTCTTGCCACAGCATGGAGGTCTGTGGGCTCCCAGCCAGTGTGAGCAGCCAGCTGAGGGACTGAGACCCAAATCTGCTGGCTTTCTAAGTCTTGCAGCTCACATTGGCCTTTGTAGCCACCCCTAAATGTTTCAGATCTGATGCAAAGGTACTTACTCAGTGCCCGAAGCCTTAGGAAAGTGCTGAGCAGGTGTTTTTGTTGCATTTCTGCCCAGAAACTCTATGTCAGTCCACTCTGTCCTCCTTCCTTAGCTCTCGCTGGTTTTCAATACCTTCCCAGTGACCAAAGACCCTGGTGTGGTCAGAGCCACGTTGGGAAGGAGGACGACCTTCACGTTCCCAGATACGCCTCTCTCTCTCCAGCACAACTGCACTGGCTGGTCATGCTGTTAGATCATATTGCAAATTCATGTCTAATTTGACCCTGAGGTCTCCTTCAGCATTGCTGCTTTCTAGGATTCTCCCTCCCTTTGAATGTCTGTGTTTCAAATTACGTTTCCCTGGGTGTACTGGGTTACATTTTCCCATGAATGTCACTGTTATTTTCCAGCTCTATATTTTTAATCACTCTACTTCCACTTTTATTACCTCTGTTTTCATTGATGCTTCCAGCTCCTTCAGATCTATAGGAAGGACCCTGAAAATAAGGCTGTAGTACTACCTGTGACTTCTTTCTGTGTTATTAAAATTGTCCAGCACCCTTTCTCTCCCTCTGTGCTTTATTGAAAACATTCAAGAAAACCCAGCAAATATAATCTATGTGACACAAACTGCCAGTTTGTCCATTTCCCAGCCTCCATTAGTATCTCTTTAGCATCTCTCTCTGTCAGAGTCAGTTTTTAACTGATCAATCAGGCCAATTTGAAAGTATTTGAAGAAAGAGATCTCAGAAGACAACCTGTCAATACTTTAACTAATTTTCTGTACTGAAAACTGCCTTATTTTCTTAGCCTATGGATTTTGGGATATTTTGTAAAGGAAATCTCTTGTGTGATGAGTCATCTGGTTTCCACACATTCCCAACTCAGAGGTGATGTCCCCTGAGGCTCGGTGAGGCTCAGAGCCCAATGCAGCAATCACTTGCAGAGATAACAACCAGCTGAACCTGACCAGAACTGGACGCAAGTTTTAGTGAAGTAAAAGTCTAGTTTGCTGCTGGCTTTGATGGCAGTTGCCTTGACGGCCGCTAATTTGCCAATAGGCTTTCTCCCACAGCTTTCATTACAATTCTGATTGCTTTTAATATTTATATTTCAATAACAGTACATCATCCAAGTCAAGAAAACTATGTTTCCTTTACTCTGACAAGACAATTCTGAAATATTTGTACACCTTCTCTCCCCCCTGCCTCCCCCCTGCCCCCGACTAATCAGACTAGGATCTCTGGCTACTTCTTCCTCGTCTCTTAAAGGATCAAAATGTTGTGCTACTGAAACTCATGGCCACGGTAGAATGATTTCCCAGTTACTCCTAATAAAGAAATTCAGAACAGATGGAACATTGTATTCTTAAAACAGAACTATTAAGGCAGCTTTGCAGAAAAAACAATAGGGTGGGGAAACATAAGGTATATTTAACACACCGTAATAAGTACTAGAAAAGTCTACCAGTGTTATACAAGTAGTACTAAAGGGAGGGATAAGACCTCAACTATACATTCTGCTGTATATCCTATGTGCCAGCAGCTCACATCAGCTGTTCCATCATCCCAATATTTAGTATGGTTTTGAATCTGCTGTTTGGGAACAGCCCCCAAACCAAACATGTGCACCCAGGGCAAGCTTCTTCTGAGGTTTCCAGGGCTCTTGAGAGAACTTAAATTACACAGAAAACAGATAATGCCTTGATTTCACTGCTTCAAGGTGCTTTCAAATGTTATCCCAAATGTTCCCAGTCCCTTTCATTTGAACTAGATGAACTGCTTCTTGCTATGCTTTTTAGTCAAATGTTTCCATTGAAAATTCATCATGACAAAGTAAGCAAAAAGGGATTCTTTTTGAAAACACACATATTCGTTTCTCAACAGCAGCTTTTGTCAACCAACCCCCCATCATAAAAATCTTTTAAAAAGCCATCTTCTCATTAGGTGAGTCCCAAAAAGCTCTCAGTGATACCTTGCCCGTGGCACTGCTCAGCCCAGTCCCGTTTTAAGGATCGCAGCCTTCTAAATCTTGTGGCTGGTGGTGGAATGCTGCGCACTCTCACCACCCTACCCAAGTTTTGCCAACACCTAGCAGAGAGAGACCATTTCAGTGTTCTGGCTTTCCTCAGTGTAGAACCAGGAAGACCAGCGGCATGATCACTGGTGGCACTGTTAAGCAATGTATGATCATCTGTAGTCAGCTTCAAATCTCACTGTGCCACAACATAAGGGCAACAGAGGCCACCGGTTTTGATTGTCCGAGTTTCCCAAGAGTCAAATGTTCTGTTCCTAAAGCAAACATTAAAAAAAGACACACAAGGAGTCCCATGATCCCATTCCCAGAGGCCAGATTTTATTCTCATTTGCTCTAAAATGAGGAACATCAATAAAGTGGCACCAGTCTGACGGCACTTAGAATCAAATCTCTAACTTTTGACTTTAAGCTCCCAACGCTGAAATAACACAGTAGTAACATCAGGTTAAGTGCTGTCTCTCTCAGTTTCACCACTGTATTTTCTATCATCTTCAGTGGGGGCAAGCTCCCACCCAGAATATTTTGCTTTCTTTGAGGGAAGAATTTGCATTCACCCATCTGAAGAAAAGTACCCCGGCTTGCTGAAAGTACTGCCTGTGCCGAGCGTGGAAACACCAATACGAAACAATTGGCTGCGTTAATCCTCGCTGTTGTTTTTTGAACCAAAATTGCAGACTTATTTCTCATCTTTACAACATCCTAAAGATGCTTTAAACATAATCCATGTGCAGAACAGGGTTAAAATCCCTATACCGAGGGACCAGGGACTTGGGGAGAGAAGCTGCTAACCGCTTCTTGTCAGTCCAGAAACTATGCCACTGCTAAACCTGCTCATTTCAGAGATTTATTTTGCTAGAAAGGATTTTAATCTTCACATTTCAGATCCTCAGAGGAGGCAAAATCTTCCAAGTGCAGAGTCTGCAGCAGCGGTGAATCAACTATTGTAATATGCTGCCTCTTAAAATACTTCAGGGTAGTCAGGCATTAGGAAGGCTCCTATTTTGTGTGAACTGATCAAATACAGATGTTGCCAAAGAGTTGACCTTATTGACCGTGACTTAACTAGAGATTGAATGGCAGACAGACGGTCAGTAGTAGGGTGAAACCATGTTTTGGCGGTGGGGTGTAAATGTATATACAGTTTACAGGATGTGAATGACACCGAGCAAACATCTGTTCTATTGATAAATACTTGTTTTACTTCCAAAAATTTTTATCCCAGGGAAACACGATTAAAAATAAACACTGCCCAATATTGCTAGGTGTTTTGTGTGCGTGTCGTGGTCCTGGAAAACTTGAAATAGAAAAATATTAAAAATGGTACTAACTTTTCTCTCTTCCTGCAATATCAGATTTCATATAAAACTCATCAGCTGAGCTGAGTATTAGTCTTGATCAATGGCAGGAAACCAGGGGATCAAATGTTAATAAATCAGAAACAGATACCTCCGCTTGAGCAGAAATATATCACCAACCTGAAAAATGGGGCAAATTATTTGACAAGTTTTATATGCATGTGCCTGGAGAAAATGAAAGGTTTTCATAAGATACCTTGAAAGCTGAAACAAAGGACAAGCACGGAGGAAAAGTAACTTAACGAGGTAATGTACATAGCACATGAAATCAAAGGGTCCTAGAAACACCTTCGTTTTCTTTGGGATTGATATAATAAAAGAAGAATACATGGAAGGGCTCTAGTTAATACAACACTGATATATTTCTATGGCAAATTAGCTCTGTCCTACTGCTGTTTCATCCTTGGGTGAAGGTAATGAAGTAAAAGACTAGGCCTGTTTAAATGTGTCATTACCTTTACTCAAGAGGTAAATAGTAGCATCATAATTCCAACAAAACATTTACGTTGAGCCTGAAACGCTAAGAGGAACACAGTGCTCCTCATAGAATGGAAACTTGTAAAGGCACAAAGATCAGCTTTAACTTTACTGTTTTTAAGGCACGACACCTAACTCTATTAGTTCAAAGTTCCTTACATTCATTTCAGACAAGCACCCTGGGAGTGTGGTCTTCTCTTTAAATTGAAACTATTTGCTCCTGTGCATAGCCTACTAAATTTAATTAGAAAATCCTGGTAGACCAGCAGGACAAAATTTCCCTTCCTTCCTATTTTCTCATTCCACAATCTATCACCTAGAGTAATTAGGACCAGTGAGGGATCATCTTCACTGGATTAACCTTAACTAAATTGTATGCATTCAACATGTGCTCTTTTGATTAACTTGAGCCTGGACTGCTGCCTGTGGTACACCCACCTTGTAATTCTACACACTTAATTAATTTCAGATGAACAGCAAAAAGGAGAAGTTAAATTCTCCTATTAATAAACTGATATTAGTTAATGTATTTTAGCTTAACTTTTAATTTTCTTCCTGTGCAGGGATAGGAAAAACAGAAAATAAGAAAGAGGTGGAAGTGAGCAAGCTCTGCCAATAAGCTTGTAACGACTTTTCAGGGCCTGATCCTGCAGCAGACTAAGCAGATAATTTTCCCCCTGACAAGGAGAGGAATTTTGGCCAAAGAATCAGTCCCTACATTTAAAGTATAAAATGCAACAGGCAAGAACAGGATTTTTTTTTTCTTTCAAAATGATAAATAAGCATTATTTAAAACCTCCTCACCTTAACTCAGTTTTCCATATGGTTTCACTCATGCGTGGGTTTTCCTCGTTATTAAAAAAAAAAATTATAATGTCACTGGCTGTGGGCCCAATCCTCCAGGCCTTAGTCCCACAAGCATATTTTTCTCTTCCCTACTGTCATGGGGAGCTGCCTAACAGCCTTGTCTTGCATGTGTTTGCCCAGATAAGTAACTTTGCTTTCGAATCTAGCCCTAGTGAATTCAACAGTATTCATCAGAGGAGTTGAATGACTCATATAGAAAAATATTTGCAGGAATAGGCCCTAAAAATGTTACTGGAAACACAAAGAAACATCCAAAGCAAGACAGGAGGAGAATATTGCTCCCTAGTTCTTTCTGATCAGAATTAACTCAGATGCTAATTATGAAGCAGGGCTCTTCCTCTTCTCTGAGCAAATTGCAGTGAATACTGAGTTTCTCTCGCTTTTAATGTGTAGCTCTGCTGAAGTTTCTCTCCAACATTGGTAAATGCATGGTTTCAGTAAAATTGATAGGATTAAAGTGAAACCTGCATTTAAATATTTTACTGAAATAGAGATCGGCTGTTCGGCATCTTTCAGGACTGAGTATTGAGTGAGAGCAAAATCAAGTTCACAGAAAACAAGATCTTTTCAGTCAGATGTGTTTTTTAAATTAATTCTCTCTCTGTAAAATCATTCACTGTTTTTCTTCTACAGAAATCAATATTCTAACAAATGCTACCAGAAACCAATATTAGATACATAATTCTATTGATGGTATCTCTAAGGTAGCCATCAACACTTTAGTTTGTGCACGGTTTCTATTACCTGCCAGTACTTGATTTTTCTACTAATAAGAATAACAACAAATAGCTGTAGGCAATAAAATGACCTAGTAAGATCTTTTTTTTCCCAATCACTATTTGATTTCTTCATCAAATCACCAAATCGTATTTTGTTATACACGTGTTTATTATAAATTAACATTTGTCTACTATTAAGAGACTGCAAATTAATTGCTGCTGATTTCATTGATAGACTTTCAAAATCATAGGGAAAATTATTGGGTAAGCACATTAGATAAAATTTTCAAAGCGTCTAAATAGTTAATGAGTCTCTGCCTCTCTGCAAAAGGTACTTTGACACCCTAATCAATTTGGTAATCTCCCAAGTCATGTGGATAGCTTTGATGATTTTAACTCCCACTTGTAATTCTTTAACAAAAAAAAAATCAGACAAAACAGTTTGCATAGTAAAATCCCTTATGAGAAGGGAGGAAGTAATGATAGATAGTCTTTAAGTAAAATTGTCGGCATTTTGGGTCATTTTTAAAACCACAGAGCATGAACGCATTCAATTCCTGCCAAATTTCCACTGCGTTTCCTTTGGTTATATTCATTTCAAGCAAACAATATAATAAGTTTACATTTTTAAGGGTCTGTTTACAAACATCTGGAAAGATGCAAAGAATACTTGTGATATAGAAGAAAAACAACAAAGTGCAGAAAATAAAGGCTTGCTCAATACTGACTTACCTCGTAGCCAGTCAGTACGCGAGATCTTATTCCCCAATACATTGTTTTTATTAGTGTCAAGTACTTGATTTAAAGTAAGACCTCGTCACCTTAGAGAGAGATATTTTTCCTGGGGTGTATGCACGTATCTATTTATCTATTGAGTGTGAGTATGTATATACACACACCTAGCAGTAGGCCTGGTTAGTGTCGGCTTGACTGAGAGAGGATGTTAGTAATTACTATTTCTCTAAACACTACTTTAGCATAGTTTAGTGTATCAGCTGGCTTCTGCTGCCAGAGGACCCGTGCTGCCTACTGGAAGTGGCTGCAAAGCCAAAAGCCACAATAAGGGCTGTTTCCACCCTCATGGAGCGCTGTGACTTTTTGCTGTTGATTTAAGAGAAAGGGATTTTGCTTGGCTATTTTTTGGGGTGCCTGTGGGCGGTGGGGAGCTCTTTGGGTGAAGGAGCCCAGGGCTAGTGCTGGGCTGGTGTGTCCCAGCAGGCAGAGAGCAGGGAAGCAGAGCCATACCCACACCGCTGATGCCCACTGAGCCAGAGCTGTCGGTCGTGGAGGGAGAAATTACGCTTTGGCTGATGCTGAAAATAGCAGCAATGGCACTTCTGCCGGAGCTGGAACTGTCGCCTCACCTGCACAGGGACGCCTTTGAAATGGGCTTTCTCTAGTTCCTTCTTTGTGAATGTGTTTTCAAGGGATCACGTTGAAACAGCAGACGCAAGCTGAGAGCTGTTAATCTAGGGACTGATGCTGCCATCTCTTACACAGTTATTTTTCCCTTTCGCAGGCAACATTTATACTGTTTTGCAAATAGACCAAGTGAGGTTCTCTTGCATTAACACTAAGACAAAAAACAGCCTGCATGCGCCAGTGGTAGAACGAGTCCATATTAAGAATAGCTTCTGGTCTTACATTTTACGAGCCCAGTAAATCAATAGCATTAACGAAAAATATGACATTGCTGTTTCACGCAGTGTCTGCAATGCAGAAACTTTCATGTGCAAGAATAACTGAGGAAAAAAAAAAGGTAAAATGTATCTTCCCCTCACACAATTTATTATTTTATGGTTAGGTCACTTTTAAATCTCTCTTTTAGCTCTGAGGAGTTCCTTGAAATAACAGTTACGGGGTTTTTTGGGATTTTTTTTGAGGGTTTTTTTATGTGTGTGGTCTCTACAGTACCTTTCCCATGAAAAGAAAAAACTTGCTTGGTGATATACTTCACAACACACACCCTTCATATTTTCTCTATATGCGTTGATTTTCTAAATCAGTTCTTAAATGCTTCTTTACATGCGTGAGAGCTTTGCATAGTATATCACCAGCTGGAATGTTATACACGTTTAATTTTTACCTTGAAGTATTCTTACATCAAATCATTAATCTCTATTGTTCAGTTTTGACTACAGTATTATTAAACAGTCTATTAAGTAAAAAGAAATGTAGAGAATGTATAAAAAGGCACAGTATTATTCTGATGACAGCTTCCTGGTGGTCCATCATATATAAAACTAGCTATTAGGAATATGTTTCAAACTGGCACCATAACACATATTTCATAGTTGTTAAATTTAATTGTATAAATAGTTACTGACTGTATTTGGACTGTTTTAAAAAAAATGAATGTGTAATAAATCACCTAATGAAAAAAATTCATGGAACATTGTCAGCTACCACAACTAGGAGACAACCTACAGTTTTTGTCAATAGTATCTACAGCAATTAACTCTGATATTGAGCAAAATTAGAACTCGATCCTTCGAGCATTTATACACACGGGTAGTCCCAAAGGGACCAATCAATATCCTCTGTAGTCATGGAAATATTTGCGTGCATATGGTCAATCATACGTATGTGTTTTTCAGGAAAGGGGTCTATTTTTCTAACAGTGAGTCATTTTTAGGGTTCAGTCCTGCTTTCCCTAAATTTTGGCAACACAACCCATATTACTAGGAGTAGGCTTTTGGGCAAATGCAAAATAAATTCTGAAAGCAGTAAACATATTTTTCCTTTTAGTGCAGTGACTGCTCTTAGTATTAAACCCTATAGTTGACATGTATAACCACCCAGCAGGGTAATACAGAATACAGGATAACTCAGGCATTAAGTGGTTTTTCTGCAGCCTACATGGTGCTTTCAATATTGACACGCGTTCTGCATACTTCCAGTTGTTTTCTTAAAAGAAAACGTAATGCCTCAGTTCAGTACAGAGTATTCTTGCATTGGGCAAATGAAATGCAGTGCCTTTTACATCAGACTGTTTCTAAGCTGTAATGTAATTGGTACTATTTATTGAATGACTTCCACCAAAGGTAGAGGAAAGATAAAGCTGCTGCTTTCAATTATGCAATCAAGAATGTAAAAAAGGAAAGCTGTAGATCTGGGATGGAAATCATTATATCTGATACACCATGTCAAACAACAATAGTGTTTGTGCTAATCACATTTTAGAAGACTGCTATCGTAGTTGATTTTACTACAAAATGGAAAACAATGAACAATAAAGTCTGCTGACCTTTCCCAAACCGTACTGTTTAATCAACTCAGTTCTAAATCGTTGTTGGCTTAGACAGTAATCCAACATGCTAGTTCCAACGGATTCCCTGCCATCACTATTTAAGAAGGTTGGACTTGATCTCAGAGGTCCTTTCCGACCTTAGTGATTCTATAATTCTATGATTCTAAATCAATATTGAAGCTAAATCAGACTCCTACCAAGACCTCTGCAGTAATGACAACCTGATATCCACCCAGCTATCAAACCTCATGGCTTACTTTAAATTCATCTATTGCATTCACAGTTATATAGATCAAAGCTACAGCTTTTGGACGAAGGACTTTTAAGAGACTCCCGCCTAGTAGATGATGCAGCTTTCAGTGGCCAGTTAGGGGCTGAGACCTTCCAGCTCTGGGTGTTGTTGAGGACTGAGCATTCTGAAAACGTCTCAGTCATACGAGAACCTCTGAGAGACCCTTCTCCATAGCAAACAGAGAGGACTGCATCCTCCCTGGCATTGCCTGAGAAGTAATGGCAGCCCTATTTCCAAAATACCCACTCAGTTGACATGCCTCCCTGCTTCCTTCCCCTGGGGGATTTCCCTGCTTGGCCCTGCCCTCCTCCAGAGGGGATTCCCAACACTGCCTACCTACCCCAGAAGGGATCCCCATCCTGCCTATCTACCCCAGAGGAGATCCCTGCCCCACACAGGTCATCTTGTCCCATCACCAGCTCCAGAGCAGCAGACACCGCTGCCATCCCTTTCCTCTCAGGGACAGACAGTATGTGTGCAAGTACCATTAATAGTCAGGATGATGGAGGCTCCAAATCCCTTGCAAATGTCACCAATAATCTCCAAATTGGGGCAAAGCAGAGAGCAGCCTGACTACAAAGCCAGCAAAGAACAAACTGGTGTTTAAATATCAGTAGGAAACATGCTATATGGTTGCTCTTAGAAATTGGCAGCTAGTGAATTAATCAACATGAATCCATTAAGGAAGAGGTAGGAGTCAGATGATCTTTATAAATTATTAGAACTAGAAGAGGTTTATCTGTCTCACTGCTTCTCCTTGAATAACGTGTGAGACAGTATAAGTCTGTTTGTCTGTTATCCTAATTAGATCCTCCAATCTTACAACAGATACTACCCTGAGAGAAAACCACAAGTATAAAATAAAAATATGCATTTTGCTCCTGTACAGATAACCACCAAAGTGATTAAACCTTTGTAAAGCCATTAACAACATTCATACAAGATTAAGTTTATAAGATCTTAATTACTCAAGATACCAGAATACCATGCACTTCCAGTTAGCTATTTTAGCAAACATACAACAGCAGTATCTCAACATAATGACTTTATTTGGCATTCTTATTTTCCAGAAGTTTTTGTTTTGCTTTGTTTTGTTTTGTTTTTCCTTCTCATGACCAATTCCTATAAACAGATATATTATAAGTAACATACTTACACTTCAGGAATGTCTTCATTTTTATCCTGGCATTCACATCTGTCCTTGTTTAATGCTCTGCTGGTGGTCTGGCTCCATGGTATGCCCACTGCAATGTTCATCTTAAACAATATTTACATTGATTAGGGACCCCAGTGCACTAGAGGCACTTATTAGAAAATGAACACAATATCCTGGGATAACAGCGAACATCTAACTGTTTTCTTTGTGAACCTCTATTAATATATTTTTTAAGTGTATAAACAATTGCCTGTCAAAATGGTAAGGTGACAGAAAAGAATGCTATGTGAAGGTTTAATATAAAACACACTATGTACAAAACATGCAGTTGATAAACATGTGAGGAATGGGCACAGTGACGCATTTTTGTTCAATTATAGTAGTATTTGTTGCAGTTCTGAACACTCTCTTTTATGTGTATGCAGAGTAAAACCCTGTCATGCCACTAAAATCTTATAAGCTTAATAAATAAAACATAAAATTGGAGCAGGAAAGCGTATTTGTACAAACAAAACTATGTCAAGATTAAATATTTTGCCTACATCATATAAGGTGCTTGTGGCAAAAAATTGAACCTTTACTCTGTGACGATGAGGGGAACATCATACATTAAAAAAAAACCAAATCCAAGAAAAAAACCCAACAGTGATTACAAATTCAAATTAGTCATATGAACAAAATTATGTCTGTGCTATTGCTTTCCTTGACTTGGGCAGTATACATTAGCACTGAGTAATTTATATCTGATATAAATAGCCATAGAGGAGAGCATACAAGCGTACAAAGTGATGGCCATCTTCCCCATGTGTCTGGCCAATAAAAGTGGTTAATAATTTCTTAAATTACTAGACCTTGTCCGCAATGTCATTGTCTTTTGTGTAGTAGGAAAGTGTTTCTCAATTTGTTCACTTACCTTAAGGCAATTAACATGAGGCCAAGTCCCAATTAAGGGAGGCAGTTTGAAACGCTTGCTCAAATTATAGCTCAAACCCCGTGCTTGATTACTCCTTCATTTTAAACTTGTCCTGCATAAATGTGAGGGCTACAGATTGTCCTGACTCCAGTAGTTTGTTAATATGAGTGATGAAAATATCCTTCCCTAGTGAAGTCGCACCAGTGATGGTCTGCTGCTTTGGGCAGGAAATACAGAAACACACTGCAGAGAACATCTGCGAAGATACATGTCCCCCCGCTTTGCTGTGACAGCTCCTTAATATTCAAGATACATTGCACTTGTTCTTTTTTTCTATAGTTTAGGGGCTGGACTTAATTCTATAATGCAATTTTGAGAATGAGAATGAGAACAGTCTGAAGCATGTTGTCCCTGTGGGATGGCTGCGTCAAAATTGGGTACTGCATTTTGTTCTGGATGTGAGGAAGTCCATGGAAGTCTAAAGGTCTTTTCTGATTGCGAGGATCTGAGTTACTAAATTTGGAAATATTTCAGCTGAGTGGTGGTACGGAAAGGCATGACAAAGCCTTGGTGAAAGTGAGCTAAGAAAAGCCAGAATGTAGCTTGGGCAAATTTCTTGAATCGGTTTCAGTACAGGACTCCAAACTTCAGTTGGGATGATATTCATCAGGGGTCACTAAAGAACAGGGAGCACACAGACAGTAAGAAGCAATAGGATGGATAAAGAGGACATTGAGCCTGAACAAACGCTTTTCATTTCTCCTGAAATCTAGCGTTTTCCTATCTATCAACAGAAAAGTTTAAAAAAAATTCAAAGCTTTGATTCTTGTTAGTAAGTCCGTATCTGCCAGGAAGAAAGGGTGCTGACTGTAAATGTTGAACTCATTTCTTGTGAGCCTTATTTGGATGTTCAGGAACACTTGAAGCCCAAGCAAAGAAGCTGTGAGCAGTCCGGGAGAAGGGATGGCAAATAAGAGTGCGTTGTGAAGCCTGACATTCATCAGTAGTTTTTCTCTCCTCTGAGATCAGCTGCTTCTCTCTCCAGTTGCATCCTCCAAGCAGCGAGGGAGCTGGAGGAGAAGCACAACAAGGATCCTACGTGTCTTGGTGATGATCCACGTTGTTAAGGGGCTTTGTGCCTATTCTGAACGGGGCAGCCCTGAAAGCAGCAGTGTTTGAGATGCACAGAAAAGGCGTTTTAGTTACTTGTAGCTGAGAATCATGACAGTAGAAAACACAAAATCCTTTCTTAAGACAGCTTACAGATTTGGGGCTTTTATACGTACAATCTATGTGCATATACCTCTTCAAGTCTGCACAAAAGCCTATCGATATATAACTGCCTTAGCAAAACTCTTGTACTGATTTATTAGCTGAGGAGTAATGTGCATTCCTCTGCTCTTTATTAAAATTTTCTTGATGATGATAGAAAAGAAGATACTTCATTTTCAGAAAAGGAAGAAAAAAAACACCTGAAAAATATCATAAGTAAAAAGGTCCCTTTTTGAATTAAATGATGTTCTAGTTCTACAGAGTCCTGTACTTAGCACCTGAACATTCCCAAAAACTTGGGGATGGGAAAGAGCAGTCATTAAATGCTGTGAACCAAAAGAAAGTTTATATGTACAAAATGTCACTTCACTGCAGCATACGAGTAAGAAAACATCTGTCTGAAAAAGTGATTGATTCTGACATACATGAAGCAGATATAAGCAAATAAAAAGTGGTCACTCTAAATCTTGTTTTGCAGCATTGGTTAAATGTGTAAAATAATGCAAGCTCTATATTTAAGATGCCACACAAATTAAATATGATTGTGTTCAATTCGTCTCTGAAATATGAGATCTACTGCCACTTTTTGTGTCCCAGAAGTTCTCCAGAACTGTTTTATGAACTCTTACTAGTTTCTTTTTCAATATTAAAAGATGGAAAAAGGCCTCTTTCTGTTTCACTGTTCTCTACCAGTGAATCATGGGTCCCTTGTTACTCTGAGAGGAAAGTTGTTTTAGTAATTCTGGAAATAAACTTTCTGCTGAGTCAGCATCACAGCTGAAAATGAAAAGTTTCATATTAAGAAACACATTAGAAATAATAAGTAATGGTGTATCTCCTAGCCTACCCCGTTAAAATTAGCTGGTGTGTCAGGAGCTGATTTAGCAAGTGCCATATATACTGGACATGAGAAATACATCTTGTATATTGTCAGTATGAAAAATCAGGTTCATTTAATAGGAAAGAGAAGAAAAGAGATTGAGCTAAAATGCAGAGTTGTGATGGACACAGCACTAAATATTTTACTCACAGTGGCACTCCACCCCATAATGCTTAAATGTAAACCTAAAGCAGATCAATATGAGAAGATTTTTGGTTTCAGTTTTCTCTGCTAGGTGATTTTCAAATAAGCAGTTTTAACAGCATTTCTCAATCAATGTATACTTACAGATAAACCAGTGGGATTTTGTTACTCTCTTTATCTGGAATTCTAGCTTTTCCAGAGAAAATAATTGGAAACAAAACATTTCCCAGCAATCAATCTTTTCTTTCTGATTTGCTAAACATGTCCATATGTAGTTATTACTTGTATTTGGAAGATTGGTAGCAGTTTTCGAGGAGAAATATGCTAGAGTTGCAAATTCAGGTAGTCATCTGGCAGTCGTAGGGGGAAGCCTTTTTTTCTTTTTTTTTTGGTAAAGGGAGCTCAGTAATTTACTGCTACTTATACCTTAATATTGAACAACATTTTTATGGCATATTTTTTAGTTTGTTAGAAAAATATGGTCAGTTTTTCAAACAGTACCCGGTACCTTGCTGCAGATGAGAAAGCTGTTCTGTCCTTCCCCTCTCCACCTCTGGGCCTGACTCTGCCCCGTCGATTCTCCGTAGCTCACCTCCAAGGCGGCTGCCACAGCAGCTTCACCCCTTTACGTGTTCTGAAATTGGAAAGAATTTTTGCCAATGACTTCTCTTCAGAAGATCCAAAGTCCAGTGAAATAGATAGGAGCGTTAAGACTGATTTTAATCTAATTTGAGCCTGAGTCAGCACAAAAGAAAAAAAAAAAAGCAGTCTCTGATAGGCAGAATTTCTTAAAATATTGCAGTTCTCTGATTATGTTTTGGGTTTCTAGCTGAGTGAAATGCTCCATAGTTGCCTGAAGTCCCTCCTAACCGTACAGAATTTATTCACTGAAGTCTTTCACTGTCTTTATTTGTCTCTTTTCTGCCTTTAAATACCCCACTGAAAACTGGACCTGAGGCTTATTGAAGCCTTCTATAAATACATAAATATTTCCCAGTAGTAATAACATGGTAATAAATATTGTAATGGCTCTACATTAAAAGTGTCACTGTGACACCACACGTCTTAAGCTAGAAAATTTTCGCAGAGGAGGAGAAATGATTAGTATTAAAATAATGTGCTTGTTAAATAATTTTACACAGGATTATCAAGAAACACACTTTAAAAAACCCTTAACATTAATATTCCCTGGGACTTGTTACTAGCAAGTGTCACTACGAAAGATAATGAAAAAACTTACTGTAAAACTTTCGAGACTTTTTTCTTTTCTTCCCCTCTCTCACTGTAGCACGAATATGTGGTGAAAAGTCAGAATTGTGCAGAAGAAAAATATTCCAAGGCACTGTAAAAGTGCCTTTCCTTCCCCACAGCCCAAGGGAACACTGACTATTTCAATAATCAGTGCGAACTTTTTGGTTATGATTTCTATTTCCTTTCTCTGTCTCTCCCTCCCTCTCAATTTTTTTCCGCCATCGTGTGAGTATTACTGTTTTCTCAATAAAGGAAGTAGAAGAGCTGCGTGACAGCATTTATTTTAAGAAAACACAAAACGTGTATTAAAATGAGAGGTAGTTTAAAAAGAAAATACCGTGCGGGAATTATAGTCTTAAGAGAGGGACAGAAAGATGACAAACACTACAGGAGAGCAAATTATAAATACTGAGCTTTTGCTCCGCATGAAAAGCAGCACCTATAGAGAACAAATTCCACATGTTTTACCTTCACCCCAGCTTCACCAGGGATCAGTGCTCAGACGTGAATAACCGTGGATTATCGTCAGTATAATGGAATCCTGCAATTTACAAAAAGGAGCAGGAAAAATGGACTTTTGCTAGAACTTTCATACTTTTCAGTCAACCTTTACTAGTCAGACATATGGACTATGTTAACACTTCAGGTTACTGGCCCAAAGTCAACCTTGAAAATTAATTTCCCAGAAATATAGAAATTGCCATTTTTCACACCTTGGATAAAGAAGGCCAAAACAAGTAAAACTAAAAGCATTCAAGTATTAGATTTGACTTAGCTGATTCCCTCTGAAATAGCAGCTCTGTCAGGATGACAGAAATTTTTGTATACAGAGGCATGTGACCCATCACAAATCTGGTTATAATTATGGATTTCAAAACAATATCTAATAAGTCGAGGCCCAGACAGCAGTGCACAGTAATGGAACACGTCCAGTATTCATTAAAGATGTACAATCTAGAAGTCCAGGGTTTAAAGACAGTTTTCAGACACAATTTTCCCACTTGTCTCAGGAATAAGGTAGAATAGCAAAAACAGAGGTAATAAAACGTGGTCAACCTCAATGACTTGGCATGCATTCTTGGCAATAGTAAAACAGAGAGACCACAGCTTAACTCTGTGAGTGAACTTGCAACACCCTGAATTTTGCATCCTTTTCTTTCTGTGGCTGTTTTTGTTGGATCAAAGAAATCATCCATTTGCCCATATTTTCAAAGATGACACACCAAAACCTCATCCACCATAAAAATACACTTAAGTACACCACCGTCTCTGGGAAATAGCACATTTCTCTCTGTGAATTATTTTGATTCACCAATTATCACAAAAGCTGGAAAGAGATGCTGATATCCAGTAAAGAAGGAAGAAGAATTACAGCGTGGAAGGCTAAAATCATGATTCTTTACTTGGTTTTTCTGTTACTGGTTTTGGGCCCATATGAGAACACCTCTGGCTAGGTTGCTGCAAGGTCTGAACCTGTAAACCCTGGATTTAAAATCAAGATCCTCAGCTGTTGGAGGTAAAAGGTGAAGCCCATTAGTGAAGAGACAGAGCAGACTCATAAAATTCCATATGTGCTATTGCCACAAGGGGGGAACATGTCCCAGTGCCAGGGTGGGAAATATCCAGAATAACCGTCCAGCCTACAGTTGCCAAAATGAGAACCTAAATCGCCGCATATAAATACGTACATACATAATCATCCAGACAAGCTTTTACCTTTGGATTGCATATTTGCAATAACTCATCGAAATGGCAGTTTAATTTACAGTAGTAAAGCCATATGCATTTGCTATTATACAGTCTTTCTCAAAAAAACCCCAAAATGCGTCTTGGACTTGGTAAACATAGCCTCCAAATGCTGCTTATTCATAGGGAAAAACCCTTGTTTTAAACAGACAGGCATTTTCTGGCAAAAGAGTCTTTTGCAAATCTACCTCTCATTGAAAAATACCCCATTCGGTGCCTGTGAAAAAAAAGGGGATGACTGTTGAGGAGACTGATGTCCCTCTATTACAAATCTACACTGCAAATAGCACTAAGGAGATTGTGACTTTAAAAGAACGAGTTTCATTGTTTGGCTTCGGCACAGTGTGAGAGGGATGCAGAGGGTGAAATCTCTGGATCATATACCAAAATAAACATTTCAAATCTAATATGCACACACACAGAGAATAGTTAAAGCGTAACATTCCCTAACCTAATATACAATTTGGTACAACTGAATGTGTTAGAAAGAAAAAAAGAGTCACCATGCTTATAATACGTATTCTATTAAATTCATTAGAAATATTTCTCTGGAGCACGTTATTTCTGACTTCTGAAGGTGCAGAGGTACTCCACATCATTCTGAAAGATGCTCAGAACCAGGACTGTATGTCAATATGTAAACAGTCCTGTGACATGGCGGCGTTACTCTTGTACTTAAACCCCAAAGGCCTTATCCAGTCAAGGACCATGCAGGACAGAGTGCAGAGGCCATGCTGACGTGTAGGTGCTGAGAGAAACACTCAGCACCTTGAGGGGTTGGATTGCAACACGGTGCAACCAGCACAGTGGGACACAAGGCAGTAACAATCAGATTTGCCACCAAAAAAACCCCAACTAGATATGACTCACTTTCACAGAAGTTTAGACACATGTCAAAGACCTAAAGCCAGTTGAGTTTTCAGTAAGCCAGTTTAAGCAACCAAAAATATCACTACCATGGTAATATCTTGAGATTTTCTCTCAAAAGCAGATCAGAATTTTAGCCCGTTTTCTGGAGCAAAGCATGAAAGTCTTTAAAATAAATTGCTTTCCATTTCCCCTCTGTTGCACAACAGCTTCCTTCTTCTTGCCCAGGAATACCAGAGTCCTGGGGACCCGGGGACAACTGGGGCTGCCTGTCTCCCGCTGCATGCGCGGCCGGCTCTGCCCTCGCATGGCAAAGGTGTGTGGGGATTTGCCAATTTTCTCCCTCTGACCAGATGAATATCTTGATTATTAATTTTCACCGAGCAGCTATAGACACATGCATCCACAGCTGAAAATAGACTTTTTTTTTTCTTTTTTTCTTTGGGGTGGGAGGAGGCTTAAAGAAAGAAGAGAGAAACAGAGAGAGGAGAGGCAGCTCGATGTTTGCACTTATCATCAGGCAGGGATTCATTGCTGAAATAACTTCCAATTTTAAAGTGCATAGTTTGGTTTTTAACAGCTTGTGAGGTTTTCCTCTAACTGAAAGAAAAATCTCATGGCTGTCTTCCAGCAAAAGTCATTTTTGCTGTCCCTTACCCATGATCTCCTGAGGTGATTCTTGTCAGAGGTAGCAGCAGCCTGTCCTTTCTATTCATCCAGCTCCTCTGGCATCTGTTCCTCTCCCCCACCGCTGATATACAAGACTGCACTAGTGCATGAGAAGGCAGGGTGTTTGCTTTCAAACAGGAAGAAAAAAGGACAGAGTCCATCTGGGGTGCAAATTTAACTGCAGGTTCCTTGTATGACTAAGTGCGACTATGCACCATCCTAATTTTCCCTTGAAAAACTCGGCATGGGCAGAGGCCGGTGAATACATTCATGCTTGAAATGAATTTAAGCAATGCTGTGCTAAAGGGCAAAGAGTGCTTCATTTCAGAGAGAGGTCAGACTCTACTGCTATCCCGAGATGCCACAAGGAACGACTAAAAATAACTGCCAGAAGTGGATTCCTCATTTGCTGTGTACCAATTAAGTGGGACCTAGCACGGCCTAGGTCATGTATAGATGGCGGTGAATGTAAACGCAGCCCGGCTCTTGCATTCCCCCCTTCTGAACTAGCTGAGGAGATAGGCAGACCGCCCCAGCTGTTCCTGTGCATATGCCGCGGTTCACTCTTCCTGCTACAGATTGATGCTTCCAGTGAGCGCTGGTACGGGGATGGATGGCATCCAGAATGACTCATAACAAAGAGCATATGGCAGGACTAGACGTAGCGATCTAACATCTGTTGCGCTGACTATTATTAAAATTTCTCACTTCTATTGGAACTAGTAACCAAAAACAATAAATATTGTCTTCACAGATCCTACCTGAGGAAATCCCATATCCTCTTGGTTTTGCCACCACTAATTCTCTTCAGTGCAAGCAATGAGAATTGTTTTAAGCTTTGGGCATGTAAAACTATCAAAAATCCTCTTTCTCAGAGCTGTTTGTACAAGATATAATGAACAACATATTGTCTCTAAACTTATGCTTGTCCTAAAGGTTTAAATGACTCCTATCCCACATCTGAAGAGCTGAAGTTTTGTGGTGGTTGCACGAAGGTGACAGACATGACTTAAAAATAAACAGGATGAAAAAAAGCATCTTCCAAAATAGTAAATATATGATCAGCTCGTTGTAGAGTCTCCCTTACAATATGGTAGAGGTCACTGCAACTGCACGTAACAAAGGAACTGTATCTGAAAGCAGCAAGAAGCATTACCTCTATTTAATTTTTAAGATTTTTTTTCTCAGATCATTTTTCTTCAGAGAGAAGTGGGACTGCAAGTGCAGACGTGTAAAACTGGAAAATCAGCTGAGGAAGCAGAATGTCCGCTTTGCAAAAGATTCACTAAGTGAGGACATGAAATATAGTGGGCGGCCCCTTGCAAGTAGAAATTAAACCATGTATCAAAACTAACACATTGACCATCAAAAGGTATCCAAAAAAGAGCATTGTGACTGGATGATCTAAGTTACTCCCCTTCAGCAGAGAGATGCAAATAGTTGCCAACAAAAATGTTAGGATTTGACACGACTTGGCAAATTGCTGGGATATAAATTCATGTTTTGTGAGTTATAAGGCCTTCCAGGAGATGTGACAAATCCTGAAAAAGGGTGGAAAAGCATGCACAGCCCACAGAAACTTACTCCCTTTTCATGGACCTGCCAAAAGAAAGGAAATGTGAAAAAAAAAGTGCACAAGAGACTTGTCAGTGCCAGACTTACCATTTCATTTAATAAGCACACTTCATAAAATGTTGAAAAAAAAAAAGAGATGGTAATAAAGGGTATGCATATTCTAAATAGTGACTAGTTCAGAAAGCAAAAGCATTAAGTCTTTGCCACAGGGACATAGAAGCTATTGGGCTCTAATATCCTAATCCAAAGAATCACACCTAACAAATAATAATAATAACAACAACAATCATCATCATCATAATCAACCTCCTTCTCCTCCTCCTAGTAAAGGTTATCTCTAGCATGTATCATTTTTCATCTTCACTATCTCTTGCAAATATTCCAAATGTTACAGCTAATGGTAGAAGCCGTCGACTGCCGTTGTCCCGACTCCTCCCAAAGTGAAAGAAAGCTAGAGCTGTGCTGGAGGAGGAGCAAAAAAATTACTTACAGGCATGTCAGGCATTGGATGCTGTCCTTCATCTGATCAATTGAGGTTCATAACAGGCAGGGACGGGAAAGCGGATAACAATCTTCTGCAGAGCGTGAACGTGACCCAGGGGAGAAAGCATTCCTTCACAGAGCCTGCATGTGACCTGAAGCTTTAAAACAGAGCCAAACCCACAGGAGCCCTCCCCGACTCCTTACACAGGTCATACACTCACGGCTTTAACAGGATTTCACCCTGGTGGTGGTGGTGTCAGTGACGAAGTGGGCCAGCAACCAGGGCTATCCAAACACACTTCTGAAGAGCTGCCCAAGCAGAAGGGAAGGATGATGTTAATGTTGGATAGACCTGGGAGCAATGAGACAGCAACAAGAAAGCGTTGAACATGAGCAAAACTTTTTGTGGCTGAGATCACTTATTAGGCTATGGAAAAGCCTCACAATAGTGCACAACGTATTCACTTTGGAAATTTAAATCTGAAAACATGTAACCCAGAGCAATTCTGCCATGGCCAGATGTTGTAGTGGATGTGGTATTGGTTTAGTACCGTTTCTAGCAGCCTCCACCATGCTAAACAAAAATTCTTTGGGGATAAATTGCAAAGGAATGTGTCTTAAACACAATAAACAACTGTAATAAAACACTTCAAAACTGATCACGTATAATATTTATTAGCAAAGATTCTGCAATTTAAAAGATCTTAAGTAAAATGGAACTAATTGCTCGAAAACTTTTCCTTCTTTTGCTTTTTTAGAAGTGTCTCCTTTAATTTCCTGAGATAAAATGTGACGTTTAGAATATAAGGTTGCTCATACTTAAGCATTCTAACATACAAAGTGATGGAATTCATTTTAAAATATTGCCCTCTGCGACTGCCTCATGGGAAACACATCTTGTTTTCCAGATAGTAACAGAATGTAGCGGTTGTGCAGTTATGATTGGATTAGTGGATTTTATTATGTGAATGCCTATACTAATTTTCCATTTTGATATGCATCATCTCTCTGTTCTCTGATGACTGAGACCTTCAATAATATTATCTGGATCACACTGACATCTGAATAGGTCCCGAAGCACAGATTTAAATTGGTCACTTCGAGCACACTACCTTTCACACAGTTAAGCCTTCTTGCAACACAGCCAAAATGCCCAGGACTCCACCTTCAGCCAGTGCCATCTGTCCTCAGCCAGTTACGTCATTTGCTAACAACTCTTATTTCTTCTTCCTAGCCCAGGTGCACGGCTTAGCACCTCCCTTCCTCCTCATGCTTCCTTCCCAAATCTCATTTCAAGATGACACATGAAAATGACATGGACGAAAATACCCCCATACAATCATCCTCAGACCCTTTCAGCCTCTTCTCACTTCACCACTGCAGAACTGGATCCAAATAAAGACAAAACAGTCTATAAAACAAGTTTTCAAAATACTTAAAAAATATATCAGATTCTCTTCAGTTTGCCAGGACTGTATTTCCTATCCCAAATGCATTCACTCCCTCACTTGCACTCTAAAAAATGAATGCACACCATCATGCTGCTTTCAGCTCAGTATGCCCAGTGGCATTGAATTCCCATGTCTTCTCTCTCTCTCCACTCCCCCCTCAAGTGGAATATGTATTTTAATATATAGGTATGTGTGTGTGTGTGTGTATGGTAAATATACACTTATATACACACACAGAGACAGAGGCAAAAATCTTGAAAATTACCTAATTGCTTACATAAGTGTGGATTTAGTGGCAGGGATTTAGAGTTGTCATTTGAGAATATTTCTCTTGTTTTATCAGTAGCACAAACTGGCTTGCTGTAGTTTTACAGAACTCGTAAGAGTTGCTCAAAATGCTTCTTTTTAATTTTTTTAGTTGTTTTTCTCCTTCTAGAAAATAAACAGAAAAATGTAGTTACCCCGCTTGCTACCCTAATTTATACCTAACTGCATTGCATTTTCTGAGCAAGACATAATTTTTGCTTGAAGAATGTGCTCTTGCATGCCCAAATATGCATCAGCATTCACTTGTACAAGCACACATACACAGTTCACAAGAGTATTTGACCCAGGTATGAGCTCCAGAGTAATTGTCTTCTGGCATTAATTAATTTTTCAGTCAATAATCAATAAGACACAAATTGTGACTGATGTCATCACAGTTCAAAAGTTTCACCCCTTCAACTGATATGTCAAGTCTCAGCGAGAGTCTTGCTTTGTGCTTGCTGCCAGTCATCTCATCATAGGTGAATTTCCATATCCTTCTTTTGAGGTGCTTGACTCACAAAACAAATTATGGAATATACCGAGGTAATGAAAATGCGGTATATAATCAGGTCTACTATACGGAGACTTCGCAATTTGAGAACTAGCATTTAGACTTATTTTGGTTACTTCTGTTTCTTACTATTCAGTCTCGAGGGTTTTAAATAATGTCTGCATGGACTGCACAAGAATCTGACTCCTCTCTCTTTCCAAAATCATATCCTGTTTTAGAGCTGGCAGGAAACCTCCTAGAAGAAAAAACTAAAGTACACATTTTTAATCTCAGCCCAGTATAACTCAGTGCACAGCCGCACAGTTCTCATACTGTTCTACAAGTTGCAATTTTCTCATTATTTGCAAAGTGAAAATAAAATGATTTTATGAAATTCTTCTGAGAATCATAGCTGAGACAAACATGTGCCCTTCACCTTTCAAAGTATAGTCTCACTTTATTGTTGAGATAGGCTTAAACTATAGAACATACTATAAATCTCAAAATTAACTGTATTCCCAGCCTAGACAATTTAGTTCCCAAGCAATGGTCCAAGTCAAAAAGGACAATCTGATAACTTTGTTTAAAACCTGAACTCCAATATTGGATGTTTTGGTGAGCTTCACTTATCAAGAGAATATCAAATGTTGTTTTAATATTAGAATTGGACTTTTCCTGAAAGCAGAAAGATGCTTTTATGGTTGAAGCTGTAAAACTGCTAGGTATAAAGCAGCAGAAAAAAATATCCTGTTATTGTGTGGAAGGGTCTATATCAATAAGTACACACAATACAGGCTAGAAATGGTCAGTCATGGATTTTAGATAGATAACGGACTGCTTGTTGATTGGGACTGAACTGCTGCTGGGAGAACTTCAAAGGAAATTTATTGTTTGGTATTATGACTAAGGAGCAGTTTGAGTAAGACTTGTAGGTGATCCACATTAGCACTGGATTCCATCAGCCTCTTTGCTTTTTATTCCCCTTCTGGTGACGAAGAGGAAAGAAAGAAACAAGGGAACAGGAGGAAAAAGATAGCTCTTGCTAGTGTCATGTAAACTTTTCATTTTAAATCACAGAAAATACTTAAAATCATCCTTGGTTTTCTTCCCTCTATACAGCTCTGGAGTGAAATTTGATGAACCCAACAAATCGTCTGCACATCATCTTTAATCTTTCCTGTAATGCATGTAACATTTCAGGTTCTTGTTCTCAACTGTACCACTCAGCTTTTCTAAATAAATCGGGTGGTACATGTTTCTGGTTATGGCATAGCTAGCTAAAACTAAGTGATATTAGACTACTCCTCATAGACAGCAGTCATCTTCTTTCAGCTTCAAATAGTGTTAGAGAAGACCATAGTGCTGAAACTGCAAACAGACATAGTCCTCAGAGAAAGACCTATTTTATGGAGGGCTCTGCCTGCAAAAACCCCGCCTCAGGATGATACTTTCCCAAAGTTCTAGTTCGGCTGATCCAAAGTAAAGCTACTCTGCTGCACCATCTAGTGACAATGAGAACTGCACTTCGGACAGATGATCTAATTAAAATATTACCCCTTTCCTTCAGCCTTCTCTCTCATTAGTTACAAAGAGTGAAAGCCCAGTGCTTTTAAAACCATAGGGGACTTCCTGTTATCTTCAGTGGGCTGAGGATGTCATTAGCGTTCATGAAACATTTCTTACTTTACCAGTAAGAAAAAATTCTCTTGATTCCAATGATTCTTACGTGCTGTATTTCTGGCCATAGTATGACGCTTCTGTGCAGAAATATGGCTGAAGCACAAAGTCCTGATGGAAATGCACACCTTCCCAAAATTCTGGTTGCTTGGATCCTAGGTTTGGGAGACTCCAAGGCTCATTAACTACAGTTCCTTTTACCCTGGGCAT
Organism: Psophia crepitans; assembly: GCA_013399095.1. Lineage (NCBI taxonomy): Eukaryota > Metazoa > Chordata > Aves > Gruiformes > Psophiidae > Psophia > Psophia crepitans. The sequence continues at coordinate 187,870 of VWZZ01002698.1, forward strand.
TATATTAGATGTGATACAAGTTTTAAACTAGGAAACCTGTTTCTTTTACTGAACTCTCTTTACCGTCAAACTGACACACGCAAACGCTCTTGCTTGGATGGAGGTCTACATATTTGTAACTTTGAAACTGCAGTTTTCCCAGAATGCATAATACCCCTAGTTAGAGATAATAGCTTTTTTAGTACTTAATAGTTGGCTTAGTTCAACGGAAAGTCCTTGAATTTCTATGTTTTTTGTCTCTGAAAGTTATTGCACAGACAGCTGGATTCTCTAACTTTCTCTGGAGATCGCATCAGGACAGCTTTGATGATGACAGGGCAATTGGGTGAGCAGCTAGCTCTATACAGTTTATTTGGCCAATGTAATAACATTAAACTAATACATTTCACTACTAATTTTTCTCAGTTTATTGATTACAATAATCTTGTCATAAATATGGAAGTTCTTTAATAATTGGGTCTACAAATTTCTCCAAATGTATAAAACACACTATTTGGTGAGTGATGGTTTCATGGTTTGCGTAGCACTAGAAGTGACATACGCTGGGGAGTGGCTAGATGGCACTGGTGCATACTGATGTGTTACCACACAGATGCGACTGTTTATAATATGACACTTGTTGGTCGAAATTCCTGGGATGTAATTGTTCAGCAGGAGCTTGATGGTGCTATTGCTCTGTACTAATTATAGCACGCTATTGTTGAGGAAGAAGGACACTCAATTCTCCTTTAGTGTTTCACACTGGGTTCCCTGGTTTGTGATCTGGATGTTTGCTACAGGAGGAAGGAAATCAATGGCTCAGATACTATAAGCCCACTGCTTAGGTGCTGATGGTTTATATGGCTTTTATACATTTCTAAATAACCAACATACTCTGCAAGTTTTGGCTCTGTATCATTGCTCCACACGAAGTAAACTCGAGAGCAGAGTAGCACTGTCGGTTCTGTGATGCTGTAGATGTATCAGAAGGCAAGAGCGAGTGCTCATAAGTTTTCCTTTTTTTTCCTCCATGAATAGCAGTGAATTTTATCACAGTAATATCTAAAATACCTTCTGCCTCTCTACAACTCAAACGTCTCCCATAGTAGAAAGGAATAGACTTCCCCAGTTCGGAGACAATGAATCTATTTGCTAAAGCTTTACTGTGCCACTGTAGGAGCTTGTAATTATGTCTTAAGGGACTGATTAGAATAGTTGGCACTAATTTCATGTGCCTGTCATGGCCAGGGAAAAGACGAAAATGTCCATCTGTGTGCAACGGCATTACCTATGCTGGGTGTCTCTCACTTCCCCCTCTCTGTCGCTTCTGTAACCCAGGGCAAGGGATTGCCTTTGCATGCATTAGTACAGCAGTCGCTAAACTTTGTCCTCACTAAGGCCTCTGGGAACTACAGGAATATACATGAGTATACAATAACAATAAGTCATCATGCAAATTCAACATGTGGAGAAAATAGTTATAGCATAGCCTACATGAGTGATTACTGCTGAACGCACATCTAACTGCACAGGAAACTATATTTGAGAGGAATCCTTAGGCAGGCCTGCAAAATAATTCACTTTCTACTCCCCAAAATAGCATTTGCACTGTTCTCATACACCAGAACTAAACTGAATTTTAAGGAGGTTGGAATTACAGTTCTGTGGGATATACCCCAAAACGAATGGAGTGATTTTGCGTTAAGAATGTGCCTGAGTGGGAGATGGAGGAGGAAATAGGTTCAGCTGCCAGCTTCCTGCTGCCGAAGGGAAGCACAGCTGCTTGGTCCATTGAGCCACAATATTTGGGTAGCAGCAGTTTGGAAATGAGACACTCATTGACATTGTAGCTATTGCATACTCAGGTCTTTGTGGCTACCGGGCACATGGTGCCCCGGAGCCCCCTCTCACTCCCTGACTTCGAGCCAGTTGCAGACTCTGAGGACTCTTAGGAAGTGATGGCCCCGCTATGGCACATGACATGAGAAAGCAGTAAATTTGTCAAAGAAAGAAACTTGACAACACCACAATCTGATCTCAAAACAAGCAGAGAAAATGCTAGTAAAATGGCAGCAAAGTAACTATTTGCGTATTTTAATATCCGCATTGGTCTGATATTCTCCGGAGTACACGCTTACACGATGCACCCACGTGGCTCTACTCCTCCTCCACACCCCAAGGTTCTGTGTCTTGAGCACTGTAAAATCCTTTCCTATAGTTTTGCCAAAGAAGGGTTTACTTCATGAAGCTGTTTTAAGGGTCTCACTAGCTATATTGTTTCTGTCTTTGCATTCCTCTCTGGGTTTCTTCGGCTGTAATAATTTTCAAGGCTGTTTACAGTCTCCCCCTGTACCTCCCTCATTCAATATCTAGAGGTCAATTTTTACCTCCAGCCCATGATTCCGATTTCAGTCTTCTGTTCTTTAGACTTTGAATAAGCATCTCTGCTTTTTCTCAAGCTGTTCGTACAACTTGGAGGAGTCTGTCCATAAGTTTCTGCAGAGGTGATTCTGCAAAGCTGCCTCCTCTTGTGAATGAGTGAACTCATACAGGTAATGAAATATGAGACAAATTCCCCTCCTCTCCCAAGAAAATAATGATTTATGACAGTGATAAAGGGGAAAATTAACTTAAATGATACTTTATGTAATTGTACTGTAGATACTTTATGTAATTGTACTGTAATAGAGTCAAAATCCAATCAACAAAAGTCATTATCTGGGACACTGCTGTTACGATTCTGCAAGTCCATAAACTGCATTATTATGAACTAATGACATGTTGGTAGGCTGAAAAAAATAGCTGGTATCTACTTTCTTAAAATGTGTAGATCTAGTCTACTACTGGTAACTTACACAGAGAAAGCACTGGTGACTTGTACAACAGCATTGCATCTCACAAGGCTCTCCTGGATGTGACAAAAACCTAGAGTTTAATCCTTTAATTGACATTGATGTTGAATTAACACCAGTGCACCAATCTGACTCACCAGGTTGTGAGAATGGAGGAAAGTTTAAAAAAAAAGAAAGAAAAAAAAGGTAATTTCTCTCTGCAACACACAGAGCTATTTCCTTCAATCGGAAGGGATCAAGAGGCACCAGATAATGAAACTCTCAAAGGAATAGTTATCTTCAAACAATTACTGTTCAAATACAAAGGTGGAGTACACACTGCTTGTACACATGTGGATTTTCAAGCTCCTAATTATGAAAATATAACACTTATACATGCAGAGAAAAAGTATGTGAAACACGACTGTTCATAACCACAGATCCTTCAGATCCTGTGTAAAAATCTCCAGAGTGTTAAAGTTCTTGCAATCAATGGGAACACATTTTTCATGTTATGGACTTCTATTTTGTGATAGAAGATGATGTCATAAATTTGGAAAGTCAGTCCAAGATTCATTGATAATTGTAGTACCTTATCTACCCATGGGAGAGATACCAACCCAGTATAAAGATTACTTAAGACATCTGCTGTGGTACATGGATATGCCTGATATGAAACTAAATTTTGCCAAGGGCTATACTAGATGGACAACATTTTCTTTTGGGGGGCCTGTGATCTTAAAGGGAGGCATAAACCCAACCCAGAGCACGCTGCAGCACTCTCTCAGGCATGCACATTGGCAGATGTGATCGCTTTATATTCTTTACTGGGACTTACCTCAAGAAGTGCCAAATTTGTTCTAAACTATGCAACAGTTGTGGAACCCCTGCAGGCATTATTACATGATAACTTTAGCTTTCTTGGACAACTGTTTCCAAGTCTTATTTTCAACCAGTTCAAGAGCTGGACTGTTAGAAATTAGCACTTCCTTTGCACAATCCCCTTTGTAACTGTAGATGCTTCACACTGTGGCTTAGATGCAGTGCTCAGATGCACGAAATGAAGTCTGAAAGAACAATCACATTAGTGTTAAGAACAATAAAATCAAAGCTTTGTCATTAAAAAGAAATCCTTTAATTCTGTCTAAGCCACTGCAGATGTACTGTATTTCAAAATTCATTATCTCTTAATGGCAGTATCATTGTCAACAAATCTCAATGTGCAGTACCTTAAAATACTGCTTTAGACCTCGTGTGCTTTCCTCCTAACTGATAATTCATAGGGAGATTATATTGAAACAATTGGTTGCATGAAAACTCTAAACTGTGTATACAAAGAAATTTAAAGTGTCTGTTGAGATGTACTCTATGGTGCCAAGAATATATCCCTTCCTAATGGTGTCTGGGTGTGTTGTATTATTTTGTTTTATATACTAACCAACACATATGTTCTGTGTCATTTGGGGTTAAAGCAAATCTGCCAGTTGAAACTTGCTATATTTCTACCACCAAGACGGATGTTTCCAACTCCTCCTCTTGAGCTATTGGAAAAGAAAGACCAAGTCT
>VWZZ01002698.1:197245-291196 GCA_013399095.1 Psophia crepitans
GGCACAATGTAGTCCATTCCCCAATTTCATAGTACCTCTCCATTTTAATTTTTTCTGAACCATTCCAAATAAACCCCTGTCCAGACAAACCTTTTGTTAGTCATCTCTACAATGAAAAGGTACAGGAGCTTTCCTTTTTAAAGCCTACAGATATTTCTTTCCTAATAGTCCTAGGCACAAACATCTGCCCATTTTAGGGATCTTTTTTTTTTTTATTACTAGTATCTGAACTTCTCACAAACTTTGACACAAACTTATGGTGCACCTCTGAGGTAGTGAAATCTCATTCCCATTTTACAGATGAAGAGAGAAAGAAGGTAAAATGAGATTCTATGATTTTTGCAGATCTGGAAGTCTACAGAAAACTCTGAGGCTGCACTAGACTCCCTGGACTATCTTTTATCTCTGTCAGCTCAAAAGGGATTTGGAATAGGAGTTATCCCAGATTTACAAGAGGAGCAGCCTCTGTTATCCTAAATTTGGACACTCTCTGTGGTACTATAGTTCCTGAGTTCAATCCTTATTCAAGACACACCACGGAAAACTAAGCCCCTTTTTGAGAGTCAGTGCAGTAACTCAAAGTATACTGAAGTAGAGCATGCCTTTTCATGTACTGACATACCCTGTTCTACAACTCCACTTGCCCCTGCCCTACAATGTTCTTTAATGTTTTTAAATGCAATGTGAGAAGCAATATAGAATGAGAAAATCCAGAGAAGAAAAGTTGCAAAGATTTTTTTCAGTCCCTTAAAGGAAACACAAAATAATAGAACAATACTGAGAACAAGCAAATATGTAACACACGTGTGTCTACAGTAACAGGACACCTTAGGATCTAATTCTTCAGTCAGAGGAAAAACAACCTGTTTTCTCTTAATGCAATAAGGAATAAAACAAACAAACACAATAATCGTAATAATTGTTAAAGTAGAGGGGAAGAATTACCATGGTAGGAAAAACATCTTCTCTGCCAGCATTCAGGGAAAAAGATACCAGGAAGATGGAGTATCGGGATGCTGAGCCATTGCAGACACCACACACAGCTGCCCATGCCTGCACACAAAACCTAGGTGTACTTAGGTCCAGCTGCTTAGCCTGGATAAAAAACAGGAGCCTAGCTACAGACCTTGGCCAGAAGTGGATGCCCTGTCAGCAGGGGATGGGGAAGATGCACCGAACTGCAGTAAAGTAACTACACCCTCAGCTTCAGCTTGTGTGTGGTTAAAACGGTCACTCTGACCAGTGACTCTGAAGAGCAAGGCCAGGGATGTCAGCTCCACAATGTTTACCTCACTAGTGTTTGACAGAATAAAGTTAATACTCAAACCCATCATGCCCTACAAAGAGTTAACCTTGGAGAAGAATCCTTCAGACAGAACAAGGAAGACCTGCCCACTGTGTGGGCATGAACCTCAACATACCACCTTCTGCAGTGTGTGCAATGTTGCAGCTGTAAAACACTTCATCCAGCTGAAAAAAAAAATGAGACAGAGTGAGTGTAAACATATTCCCATAACACATGAAGTAGGGACAAGTGGACAAGTACTTGACTACATGCGTTTCACAGCTCACTGGGTGTCATTCCAAAAAGCATCTGTCACCGCCACTGGCAATGAAGTTTGAAAACAACTGTATTTTGCATCTCAGAGTTTAACAGGATCGCACAGCCGCCAACAAACTATCTAAACCTAAAGATCTAGTAAATGTGTGCTTACCTCTCCAGATCCTGTCCTTGACTATATTATCAGTGACAGGAGTGACAATGTTGCTAGGATGGTGTTAGACAGCAAATTCACACGGGGATCTGACTTGTCAAATCAGCACTATGAACTTTTGCACGATTCTCTTAACAGCAATTTCTTCTTTTTTTCATACTAAACATGTTCCACTTGAGGTTTGTAAACTTTTACCCATTTTGGTAATTCTAGAAGAGCAAGTACGGGATTAGAAAATATATTGTGTCCTGCAAGAAGAAAAGAAACCACTTGCCGCCTCCATGCTGAGATGTAGGTACAGGAGAGATGTTTATAACAGCTAAAAAATGGGGCTGTGGGGAGGGCAGGGAGAAAGTGGCTTCTTCACGCCACTGGGAATTTGGCTGCAATAGCATCAGGATTTACTCCTACCTGCATATTATTGTTAGATGTGAGAAACTATTGTACCAGGGGCCATATTAATGCCTATTAAGATAGAATCCCATACCCTAAAGAATGTAAGTTTTAAAAGAAAAAGGATGGGCAAAGAACCAAGGCACAGAGAAGTAAATTAACTGGCCTGAGTTCAGCAGCAGAGTCAGAAACAAAACCCAGATTTCTTTTCTCCAGCATTCACTCTTCTAAAATATGCTCTTCTCCTATACAGGCCCATCCGAGGGCTGTAAGTGAACTGTGCAGAGGAGCTGTCCCTTAGCCAGAGATAAGGAAAAAGTTAAACATTAACCATGAATAAAATTACTGCTCTAGAATTGTTTTAGTCTACTACAATAAATAAATACATACATATATATGTTGGTAATTTTTATATTAATTTGGATAACATCTGAGTTTACCCTTACCCGTGTACTTGCAGAACTGTTGCTGGGAAATAATCAAGATCAGAGTCACTGTTTGCCATAAGAGAAGACTCACCTAAATTTGTAGGTTTTCATCCCAAAGATCCGTTCTGCTCTATAAGCAGTGTTAGATCAGTTCAAACAAGAGAACTAGGGCAATTTCACACTAGGGACTGCTGATAAAAGCATAGTAGCAAGGAGCATACAGTGATGTGATATCACCTTGGCCATTCCTGATGCTTCCTGGCAGGGAAACAACAGTAAAAGGCAGTCCTGCCCTTATAGTCTCCCACAGAAATGTAGGGAGCATCGTTGTTCCTATAATCTGCCCTGGACGACAACCCACAAAGATGCTGGGTGACGACCAGGACAGGTACAGTACCCTCTCAGCATAGGTCCGTCTGATGCAGGTGGGACAATCCAACTAGGGCACCCCACGGTTCTAACAACCTGTGATTGTGTTTCAGTGTCCAACTACATGAATCTGATTCTGCAGGGCTTAGCTCTGGGATGTTTTGGCTCCAAATGTTCAGAGATCCACTTCGATGATTATGTGAGGGAGGAGAAAGAGGGAACTGCAATCTGAGGAAGCGGTATGGCATGTTGGGTTGATTCTTACTCACATTTCCTTGCTGCATGCACTGTTGGTAGGTGACACAGTTAAGGGTCGGGTCGTGTCAGTCCAAGGGCTGTGAAACTGCGCACACACTTGCACACGTCTCCGTCTAAAAAATTTACTTTGGTTGCTAATGTTTCTTCTCTTACCCACAGTGTGTTCTGCTTTGATCTTGATTTTGGGCCCAGCTGAGAATTCAAACATACTATTAGAGCATATCTTCCCAAACACTGTTGTACTGACACGGGTTTCTACTCTACGAAAAGGAAGAACATAAAACCTGAATCAACTTTCCACCATATGAGTCAGAGACACATCCCTTTTAAACACAGAACAGAGAATATAGCTGGCTTTGTTCAATGTTCTTCTTTCTAGGCTGTGAGGCACTACTGTCCATTTAAAATACATGGGTGTTAAGAATGGAAAAAAGATTGTATTGTACTGGAAATCACAAAGGTTTTTTTCTTCGTAGTAGTTGTATAGCAAGTTCACAGTTCAGTCTTTCTAAGAGGCTGTCTGCATTTATTAGTGGTCTTGGCTAAATAGTGACTGAAAAACTAGGTTAAAAAAGAATGATCTCTGCAGAAACGAAAACGATGTTTGCAATAATTGCCTAATGACGTTTTTTTTTCTACTTCTGTGCTAGGAACTGTAGCTTGGATTATACAAATGTTTTACAGGGGGGTAGTAAATTGTCATTCTCTCTATGGATTTACAAGATCAATCTTGGTAATTTGTTAGTTACAGTGTACGTAATGTGATATTATTGCTCATGTTACACAAGAGGATTACATGGCTTACTAAATAAAGCAGTGGTCTTTACGTTAGGGACCATACTTCCTTCCAGACTGATGCCTAGACCAGTGAAATTAGATTGGTGATCTCAGCCTTAGGACCATCTCTGGTGAATATAGACTGACATCCCCAAATGACTAAACACAGCAGAGCCAATCACTCATCCCTATATGTTCGTTCCTAACACCTGGATTCCAGATTCTTACACGTTTTTTATTCATCAGCTGCTGAAACACACTGATGTGTGGTTTTCCAGTGCAAGATTTACCAAGTTCCAAATTCATACCTATGCTCCTTTTAGTTTATTAGGGGCCTGTGAAATTCTATTCAGGTTGTATAAAGGCACATTCAACTACTCTTTTTAACAGGCTTTATATTTTGCAGTTTGAAAATCCATCCATATTTCACCTTTGACTTTCAAGGGGAGCAGATATTGTTACGGTGTTGGATGGTTGATATAAATCAGAGAGAATAGAAAGAAGAACGAGCTATTAAAATTTGCAGGTTTGTTCCAGTTCAAGTTTGTTCTTTACAAAATTTTTGTTCTTTAAAGTCCTTGCTTTGACAGCCTGCTGCTCAGTCTAAAGTCTTTTAAAAAAATAAATAAATTTTGCTTCTCACAGATTAGATCCTTTTCCTCTGTCCATAGAGTGTGCCCATTTTTATTATCTGCAGACAGTTACCTGTCTGTAGATGTCTTACTTCTCCTCCCCATGGTTAATTTTAACACTGTTTTCTGAGCTCTGGCTAGCCTTTCAATATAGTTCAGGGGAAGTGGGTCTTACAATTGAAAGCAATATCCCAGGTGTAACTGATTAAGAGAATGGTATCTTAACTATCTAGGATCAAATTGTTAATGTTTATCTTCCTTTGATTATTTTTCTCATTCTAAAACTTCTGAATAAATTTTGTATTGATTAGAAGAACTGCACTGACAGTTTTAAGCCTCTGTTTATCTGCAGAAGGGTAAAGCTCAGCATTGCTCTGTCAGTCTAGATCAGTCCTGACCACAAAAGACCGTATCTGTGGCTGAAAGACTTGCATTTAAGTGAAATCAGCCCGGCCATAGACCCCTCAATACCGGTAACTTTTGATAGCCCTCAAGCATCTACCAATCCTTTACGCTGTAAACTCAATGAGGAAATGAATAATGCTCAGATTTTCAAAAATACTTAGGTACTCAAAGACACAGGGCACGTTTAGAATAAGGGTTGACCTTAACATGCTAAATCATATACCCACCACCCATTCCTACAGCAAGCCTCTTAGACTGACTCCTAGCATTAAGCCCGTGTAAGCCTAAGAACCTGGCGTGGTCCCTGTGCTGAGGCCAAGTCCACCCCTGCTCCTGTATCCTCTCTTTCCCCTGCAGTGTGGGTATGAAAGTACATCATTACCAGTCCCATAAAATCCCTCTTCCTGATTTAGGACTCATCCCTGCTTCACTTCCTGAAGCTTTTTTGTGGGCCAAACCTGGAAGGGCAGATAGGCAGTCTGTCCAGTAGTGCCAAAGGCTCCGCCATTTACCAGCCATACCTGCCTCAGCCTGCTTGAGGACACTCCTCGATGAAAACTCTAGTAATAAATGGGCCCGAAAGACAAGCAGTGGAAGTTTGGGATGTGTTTTGTTACATTCATTTGAAAAAACACTGCTCCATACCCTGCAGCCTTTTTTAGGTTCATACACCATTCTGAAGAATCCTGCTCCATGGCACAACATAAGCAAACAAACAAACAAACAAACAAACAAATGGCTCCTGATGCATCTTGAAGTTCTACAGAGAGAGACAACAAGGGTACCTCTTGCCCAAGCAATTGTGCTGTTCAGATGAGGCAGCTGAACTATTCATTTTAAACGGACAACTAAGTCTGTAAATCACTAACTTCTGGTTACCGTTGACCAAGACTACTTGAATAAGTAACCTATAGGTCTAAGTATCTGCATTCCATTACCAAGCTCCAAAAGCCACTTAGTCACTTCACCACAAATACTGCAGCTGCCATGCAAGGCGGCACAGACACCTCTAACGAGTAGTTTCAGTAGCCTTGGTTTGGCTTTGCACTTTGCAAGGACACAGGCATGCTAATAGGCAAGGGATGGGCAATTTGAGGGATGTTTTCTGCATTCTTTGTTGCTGCTAAAATAGAACAAAAATTTGCTGTAGTTTAGATCAGCAGAAGCAATACCAGCCCGACAGGCAGAGGAAGTGTGTGGCTGGGTCATGGCTCAGAGGCTGTGCTGGTTCATGGTGGCTGTTGTCACCAAAGCATCTCCCCATATGGGCCAGCACAGAAGGGGCAGAGGCCTGAATGTGCAAGGAAGCAGCTGGAGACTTGGGACTGTACAACATAACCCGAAGCCAAAGGAGATGATGTGGTCTTACCGTTTCCCACTTCCCTCCTCACCCCACCTGGAGATCCTCTCCAGAATGGGCCAGCTCAGGTGCAGAGTCAGTGGCCATGGGTGGCTGCTCAGAGGGACTCTCAGAGGGAGCACCAGCAGACTCCCATTGTCCCCATCACCCAGAGGTCAAGACTCAGAGGCAGTGGAGGTGAACCCCTCTCAGACATCACCCAGGCTCTCGGTGATCCTTGAATGAAACTACTGTTGAGATGAGGCAGGGATGGAAAGAAACCCATTTCCCAAACCAAGAGGTTAGCTAAGACCTGACAGAAGCAATTTTCCCCTGTCTATTGCAGATGGAGATCCCATGTGCTCAAGTCAGGTAACAAGTAGAGGAGGAGCAAGGCCAGTCTCCTAAAATCAGTGCTGTAAAAGGATTATTGCTTTACACAGAAGAGATGTGGGAGTGAGAGCGACAGAGATCAGGAACTTCACTCTTTGAGATTTTTACAAGGGACCAACGAGCCTGTGTAATTACTGGACTGAAGCTTGCAACAGAACTTACAAACGCCTTGCCAGCATAGTTGCCTCTATTCCCAGATTCTTAACTCTAGTTCAGTCTTTCCCCTCTGTTCACAGGTACAAATGCCTCTGGCTTTCTGGAAGTGACTAGAGCAGAACTGACTTGCTAGTTCTTACCCTAAGAAACCGTTGGTAGCCTACAGGTAGAAATCAAAAGCATGTCAGTTGAGATTTGGGTAAAGTAAGACTTGTACAGCATTAAGGCAGTTTATGTGCTCAGATCTGAAAATTAGCCTGGTCTTTGTACTTTTCTTGCTTTACCAAAAAATCTAGAGTGAAACTTGCCATGCTAGGTTATTTCACCATCAATCACATAGACAAATGAGGCTTTGGGTGTACACCTTTGGGTTTTTATTTTTAATGGTTTCAAAATTTTCTGCAGAGAATGAGGAGGCAGCTACTGATCATTTATAAACCATTAACAATGAACAGTGTTAAGAAAGTCTCTTCAAATTAGTTGATAAGGCACACAAATATGCAAGTTTTGTTTTTTCTGTGGGGTATTGATGATTAAGATTTAAGGAGGGGAAACATATGTCAGAGCTCAACCAGTGTTATTTAAATAATATTGTTATTCTCTTGATTACAAATCATTGAGGGAAGCTTACTTACTGTGAAATTATCTACCACTTCGATTTTTCACGATTGCTTAGTGAAAACTTCTGCATTATCAGGTTTGGGTTAAATTTTCCAACAAACTGCATAATCAAACTCCCTTTATAATTTATGCATTGACAGAAGTTCTCTTTTGGATCCACATGGGATATAAAGAAGCTGATGTCTCCAAAATGGCAGAAATACTTCTAATAGTGACAACAAGATACCTGCAATGGCTTTCCGCCCCCCGCCCCGCACCACAGATAAACAGGTTGCCAAGGCTAGGCAGGTGGGATGGGAAGATCTTCTCTCCAACAGACTTTCTCCTGAGGGTATCAGGAATCATTTTAGTCCATGTGCCTCAAAAGGTTGACACAAAGTCCCTTTAAGCCAAGAGGAGGATTTTCATTAGCATCAGCAGGCATTTGCTGAGGAGCCAAAAGGCTGTGTGAATTAAATCAGTGAATCAGAAATGGAAGATGGAGCCAGGCCCAGGGTGGACTTCAGGGTGCAACTACCTATTATTAGTTCAAAGGAATGAAGCCCAGAACCACAGCTCCAACATCATCCTATCTGCATCCTATCTAACCCTTTGTAAGCTGCTGCTTTTGGATCTAGCCAGGGGCTTAGCTTTTAGCAGTAAAAGCAGGAGCTTGCCCATTCTAAAAAAAACTGCCAGACGTGAGTGTCTCCTGAAACAGGAACTTGAGGAAGGGTTCTCCAGGGTTTGCCATGCTTAATCGATTTAGATAAAGACAGGGCTATCCTGAGTACCGACAGGGGCAATTTTCATGTCACAGGCAGTATCTTATGCTCCATTTCCAGCTAAAACACTCAGAAATACTGATTTCTTCCTGGTTTCCCAGAGGGACCACAAGGAAGCATGCCACAGCAACACAATCCTTCATAAAATTAGGCCAACAATAATATTTTTTTGCAAAAGTTTTTCATTGAATGGTTTGTTTGAACTCTCCCGCTGGGCAGAAAAGACAGAGAATGAAATGTCCGTCATGTCAAAGTCCCCAATAGCATGAATGCAATAAACCCAGCATGAAATATAGGGAGTTTTAAAAGGGCGCTTAATCAGCCTTCTTCCCTCTGCCTGTTTTCCCGAGACACCACAAAAATTGCGTGAAGAAATAAAATAGATGAGCTGGGGAGAAAGAGGCAGATCTCACACATGTTGCCCAGACAACCCCTGTACTCAGTGAGAGCTCCTGCCTTGTCAGGCTGAGGTGGTGGGTTCCTCACATTCCCCCAGCCTGCCTGAAGCATGCATCAAAACGCGTATGTCAGAGAATGTGGCAAGTTCCCACCTCCTGTATTTGCACGTCATGGGTTGGACCAGGAAACCTGCCATGAGATCGAAGGCTGACATGATCTCCCTAAAGCATGGTGAGGTCCATCAGCTCTCCCATCCACTAAAGAAGGGTAACCAAGCCCTGGAAGTCTGCAAACTCTAAAAGGCAAAACCTCTACAGAGTCAGCAAGACTTTTTTATTGACACTATAGAGAAACCAGACGTAATGATGTCATCATGTATAAATGCTATAACAGATAAATCTCAGAAGGGAATCATAGTTTGTACTGAACTGGTTGCACGTGTTCTGCAAGGACTGTGGAGCTTTACCTTGCTCTCAGAAATTACTACTGAGTTCTTAAAGTGGAGTTATTTTCAGAAACACAACGGTCAAACATACTTGAATAGTGGAGGCTTGCAATATAAAGTGTATCCTCATCTACATTAAAAAATAGTTGCTTTCCATAGTGGAAAAATTAAGGAAGCAGAATGTATCATTTAAAGCCACACTTGATTAGTTGAGATGGATTTTTACGCATGTCAGTTATTACGTTTTACTCCTAAGATACCTATCTCTACTAGTAACATATTTTATGGGTTTATTAAGAATGTCACATTGTCTTTTCCTACTTAACTGCAAATAATTCAAACAAAATGTTGGAATTTCTCCATTACAGCTTGTTAGAAAAAAATGTTGCCTTTCCATAACAGTTGTTTTAGAAAAAAATCCTAAATATTTCAGAACCAACTTAAATATTCAAGCAAAGTCCAACACACTGTGAAAATACACTTCCTTAATACATGAGGAGCTTCATGTGACAGGTTCTTGTACAATAGTTTCTGCTTTTGCAGAGGGGCTCTTTGGAACAGCTCTGGCTAAATCACACGTTGAATGCCATCTGGCTGGAGAGCCTACCCACAGAGGCAACTCTCATGCTTACAGAGTAGCAGAGGACTTAAATTCCAATCCAAATATTTTCCCTTTCAGGCAAGGTATTTTAACTTTTTGACTAACATAAATAAATAAAATACCATAAAAAGCAAATACTTTTGCAAAAGAAATCTCACATCATCAGAATTAGAGCTGTGTAAATGATTAGATTTTTTTGGTAGAGAAGTCAAATGAAAATATTAGTAGGAATAAAAATAATTAATTTTCAGTCTTGCTAACTTTATTTACTTACTTATTTTTTCATTTATTTACTTACTTATTTTCAGAAGATCAAACCACAAACATCAAGATTTCCTTCATTGAAAGCCTTTGGTATTGACCTGCTCTATCCATGACACTCCCATCAACCTGTGCTATTTTTAATAATGCTAGCAGAGCTCAGAACAGATGATCACAAAACAAGGATAATTTAAAATACTACTGCTGAAAACACCTTTCAGTTGAACTCTGAAATTTCTGAGATGTGACCGCTGTGGTTAATTTCAGTTCTACTGATTGAGAAAAAACTTCTTAAATCATTCCATTCATAAGAAATAAAAATCTACTCGAAATGAGTCCAAGACAAATGTTTTTTATATATAAGCTCAAATCTAGATTTTTAAATCATGCAAGACTGTTAAGTCCAATCAGTTATTACTTCCTCACAAACTCCATTTTCAACCCTGAGTCCATTTTATAAGCCTCCCAACATTCAGCGGCATTTCTCTCAAATTATACCTTTAAGTTGTATGAACACAAGCAGATAATGTATAGCTTAATTATAGTTTAACTATATGGAATAATTCAGGTACAATGAACAAATGCAACCCCCAAAGCTAAAGGTCAGACCCCATTAAACATTTTGCTCCATACGTAGAGGAGCCCTTGTTAAAATGTACAGGACACCTGAATTTTTTGCTATCTGGTCCTCATGATGGTGCACAGGGGAATTTATGTTTTAGAAGTTAATCAGCCTTTTGTGGCAGTAACTCTAAAGCAAAGTGTTACCTGGTGTGCCAGGAATGTCCTGTTTTCTTTAGAGAGGAGCCTGCCAAGGTACTGCATTACCATCATATGCCTTTCACAACTGCTCACTATTATCAGCTTCTCAGTTTCATCTCTTGGATCAGCAGCAGTTTCTTAACAGTATTTATTTTCTTTGCTAGCCCTGCAAAGGGCTGTCACAGCACATTGGATTACAGCAGCAAACAGGCCCACTGGGGCAGCAGAACTGCTCGGCTCCCCTCCCAGCCTTCCACACCCTTGTGGAGGTGTAGCTGGGGTGCATGGCTGGCTCACCTAGAGAAGGTAGGGAAGATGTGGTACAACTTTCCATGGCATGTGCAGGCTTCATCTCTCCTCTCTGGCAAACCACTGCTGTCAGGGACGGTGCTCATCCTGCAACGATTGCAAAGAAACTGCCTAAGGCCAAATAATTTGCTACTGCACTGTACCAGGCTGTAGCAGACAGCAGGTAGGTTAGCGATATTTGTCTCAGAGAGGAATGACTTCATTGTCTTGTAAAAAAATTGAAATCTTCCTCCTCCACTCAAGGAACAGACCAAAGGAACCCTGCAAACTCTGTACGTGGTTGGGGAAGTCTTTCCTCTCACAGCCACAGAAGAAGACAGCTGAGGACCCACTTGCAAGTGCCAGCAGAGACAGTTCGACTTGGCTTGGGAAGAGCAGGCTGCAAAGTTTGGGTTACATATTTTGAGACCTGGGACAACCTGTACAGTGGACTGGGCTGCCTGGGCCAGCTGCTGCAGTGGAGGCTGCTTGTGCTGGGAAGCATCTGCCCAACAGCCTTGCTCCTCCTCTGCCTCGGTATCTGTGCTGTTTGCTGCTGACAGAAGGTGCTCTTCTCCCACCACTTCTACACTGCACATGACTGGGACATAAACTGAATTAACGAGAGCATAGCTCCATTCCCACTGGGGATCTTGCCTGTCAGCATCACGCAAGGCAAATGAAGATTTTGCATTTGTAGCTGATTGTTCCGCTAGGCAAATTTCTAAGTGAAATCAAGGCCTTAGGAAGGGGCATTGCAAGTCATTGCAAGGATCTCTCTAAAACTGAGAAGAATCTTGGGGTCGAGCAGCCTCGCCACCGCCCCTCCACTTAAGCAGTGAGTTTAGTGCTACACCTGAAGGGTGTCCCCCCAGGGTCCCCATCCTTACCCCTCCCAACACATAGAAAACAAATTGCCCAGACACGGCCTGTGGCACAGAAGACCTCAGCAGGCAAAGAGAAACTTTCTACATTTCCAAGAGCTCCTGCATGCAGCACTTCAAAGAAGGTCAGAAACCTCTTTGTCTCACCGTTTCAGACTGATGGCTGTCACCACCGCGTGCTGGCCATGTAGAATCAATTAGTGACAGCCAAAGTCTCTGGTGACTCTGCAGAGCCAGATTTTGTTCCTCTTCTGAAATACCATCAAGGTTTTCCCATCAAAGGATTACGCCTATGACAAGAAAGCAATGTGATTTCGTATAAACTGAGAGGGAAATTGAAAACTCCCCCACCTGAGCCTAAAGTTGGGACTGTTGTATCTGGAAACAGTTGTATAATCTCCAAAACATTTTCTCACCTCTGCCTGAAAAAAAAACCCCAAAAAACCCAATCCTAAACAAAACAGCATTCCCAGAGTGTACATGCGTAAGAGGCAGAAAATTAGCTTAGCTCAATCCCATGCCCTCCAGCATAGGTAATTTCGTATTTCAGATACAGTTGTCATTTGGCTTATATAGAAAGATGAAAAACATTACAGACAGAAGAAAGGTTTTCAAACCCTGCCTAGCCTCCTTCTAGACCCTGTTTTCAGTTGTTATAAATGAGAAATCAAGGGATCTGTGCAGTTTACAGCAGTGAATTTCTGCCCCACTGAGTCTAAAACAGGAAACAGGTTTATAAGATAAATGGCCACAAATTCCCTATAACTTGGCATTTTTTTTTAGAATATGCATTCTTTTGGAGCATACCACACTTATTATGGGCACCCACATTTCTGTCGCAAATATTTTGGTGAAGTAGCCTTTTTAAAATACGATATCATTTGTGGATGACCATGGACTCGTCGGTGTGTGTCCGTTTCTTAAATTAGTGTGCCTGAGGGCTGTATCCTCTTTTCGGGTTTTGTTTTTTTTTTCTTTTCTTTTTTTTTTCTTTTTTTTTCTTTCCCTTTTGCGGTCACATATTTTATTTACCAAACTAGTTTGTGAGAGCTGGAGGAAAGGTACTGTCTGTGCTTTCCTCACACAGAACGGATTCCAGAGACATTTTAGTACTATTCAGAAAGAGAGCTTGGCAGGCCTTCCCCGTCATGGTAATTCACAGAGGCTTAAGGCTACCACTCAGAAAGAGAAAAACAAATAGAAGTGGAGGAACAATTTTCCTAATTGTTTGCACTTTCTGTGCAAACACGTTCATGAAACTGTGGCTCTGTATTTTTTTTATATGCTCTCATATAATGAAGCATTTTGGTAAAGAAAATAGACGTGGTGGTGATTTCCACTTGGGTACTTTTTTCTCACAGTGCCCACGGTTTCATAAAGAAAGTGGCCATCTTTTCTTTCTTGGCTGACTCTACATGGTAGGTAAAGAGGCTCTGCCTTCTGCAATCTGGATTTGTATGAGTTTTGAGGTGGCAAAAACAACAACTAGAACAAGGAGCAGCTAGAAAACAATCCGCATTAAAAATCTATACATCGTCATCATAGCCCTGCCAGGATAATTAAGGAGAAACAAAGCAGAGCTAGCAAGAGGTGAGCAGGTAATAGGGTGCTTTGCCCCCATCAGGCAGAGAAGCAGAGGAGGAGGTGCCATCCCACATTGCACCACTGCAGTCTTGGGCCAAATTTCAGCTGGTAAACTGCTGAATCAGGTTTTAAATGCCTTGTTGTCTGCAGGTACTTTGTGTCAGCCTTTTTTTTTTTTTTTTTAATGTTGTGAGGAGAAATGATTGCCAGTAATTTGGTTTTCAAAGAGAGACTTCAAATTCACCAAAGACTGCGGGTATTCAGATCTAGATTTTGAATTAATCTAAAACTTGTATAAGTCATGAACAGAGCTGAACTGAGCCTTTAAATAGTTGTATTAATTTTTTCCTCTATTACAAAAGAGTCCAGGTGAGAGAACTAAAATGTCACCAAAGAAATTCTCTTGGCATCATTTCCACCTTAACTGTAAGAAGAAAACACCAGAAAAAACACTAATGAGAAATCCTCAGAAAAGAAGGATTTTTTTTTTCCTTTTTAATTCATTTTTTTTCTCTTGTTCTTTCTTGCTTCCACACCAAAATAACACTGGAGAGTGGAGAGTGCTTTCCCAGTGTGTTCCCAGAGGAATGATAGAATTACCTATGGTGAGGGCAAACTTTCTTGGACGGGAGACACAATTTCCTTTGCAGCCTCTACAGAACTACAAAAAAGCTCTGCTGGATGCAGAGGCCACCAGCCTTATTGGCTTTCCACTCCAGGAGTAAGATGTAGTCCTTCAATCACATGTTTGTGTAAAAAATAATAAACCAGCACAAAAATCACATAATGCAGAAGATATAAAACAGTCCTGGGTAGAAAGATAGAAACTTGAGTACAGCAGATCTGATTTAGTGTCTGTGGGATCTGTAGAACTAATTGGTCATTAGAAAATGTATGACTGAAGGGGGCATTAAGGCCTGGTCTAAGGTATGATCCTACCTCAGGAACAGCGCGGAAAGGAGGAGGTAGAAGCAAGAAAAAAAAGAAACAAAAGGGGTTACAAGGCTGGCTCCATTTGAGAGCAGTATGTTATTCCCATCAGACTGTTTCCACTCTGGGTTTTCATACTTGAGAGGTTGGATAAGCCTTGGACAAGCCTCTGAACTTTTAAATGCTTAGCTAAAGCTGGAATTCCAAACCTTTTGAAGCTGGCCCATCACAAACACTAACATACAAACAGCTTCCACATAAATATTAAATGCAAAAGACATAATTTATAAAAATGTCAGTGTGCCAAAGAATACTACTGAACCTGTCCAAAGATGTTTTTTTACATGCGCCACACACTGAAAAGCAGCTAGACTAGCTTAAGGCTGCTTTTTAAAGCATTTCACTACAGCTATCATTGCTTCATTGGAGCCAGTTACTTGAGAAGTGGTGTGCAAAACTCAGCTGTTTCACCTTGCATCAGATTGTGTTGGCATCTCCTTCAAACTTCAGATCCTGAGATGGTAGCCTAAACAAATGAGCACCATTCCCCTAGGTCCGGCTATTAATATTTATTATTTGTATTCAGAAGCTCAGCTATGCTGTCTTTGTGACAGACACATTACAAGAAAATAATTTGGCTTGGATAATGTATATTGTTCATTCCAGCTGAGCTAAGAGGGCTACAAGAGTTCAAGGTTACTTACTAGTTCCATGTGTAATATTCATAAGGCTTCTCATTTTTCATGATATCAGCATACTTGTAAATTGCATCTCAGATATTCTTTGAACTACTCAAAGCCCACATTCCATGGAAGCACCAGCCAATACAAGTTTATAGCTACACCTTCATTTAAGAGCAACAATAATAACTATATAATAATCATTCAACAGAAAGCTACAAGCCACATTTTCTGCATACTTTTATTATAGCAGTCTTACTAGAAAAAGCCAACATAATGGCCTTTACCGTTGTCTTTTTGTGCATATGTCTACAAGTTCAAGCACTTCACATGGACTTTCTGCCACCAAGGATTAGTCATTTGTTGATGGTCATTCATCAGTCCAGTTACTCTACATTTCAAGAGATTCTTCAACAGACATCAGTCAGCCACTTGGAAATGCAGTCCAGGAAACAACAGTGATGTGGTTACTGGAGAAAGTTTGGGGAAATGTATTGGCAAGATTAGCAGAAGAGCGTTTCCTATAATTTACTGACCAGCAAATTAAAGGCTATTATAAAATATTGTTAACGCTGACTTGTAGTTTGTTTGCAACTCTTTGTATATGTAGTTATGAAAACAGCTCAAAAATCTGGGCACTCACAGAGACAGTGTGTCTTTTTCTTAGAAAAGTATGGTTGATGAACAAGATTCATGAAATTCAGATATATGCTTTCCAGAACAAATATAACTACCCTATCTGTGCCTCTGCAGTGGTCAAAAAACATTTTTATGTTCTTAAATCTTTTGACAGTATTTCTGAGCAACAGTCATTTGTAGCAACCATAACATTGACATTATCGACACTTAAAAGCTTCAGCCATTCTGGTTATTTTGTGTTTGTTTGAAGACAAAAGAACTATAGCTGATTTCACCTCGAAACTGGTGATTTTAGGTAAATAAATATAAGATGATTTCTAAGCATGTCTTTTCCTTAATCTTCCCCAAAATAGGCTCACATGCTGGAATAATGCATGACACAATGTAAGTTTGGCACCTGTATCTCTGGCCTTGTAACAAACAAATGTGGCTTCTCGCAGGGAACCAATAAAGCCCATATGATTTGTGTTTCTTTCAAGGAAATGTCAATAAATTAATTTGTCTGACCTGCTAGCCAGAATGCTACTCATATTTTTTTCCAACTTGACACCTGCTTCAAGGGGACAAAGGGTAACTTGGGTGTTGCTCATACCCCCTCCTCCCAAAATCTAGCTTTACCTTTGGGTTCTTTCACTAAGTCATTGTGGATGCCAAAAAAACAGAGGAAACTCACAAGTGCATGGCAGTAGCGGGAGCAAGTCACAAATGGAGAGGCACCTAAAGGAACGTCTTTGTTAGGCCAACCATTAAGTGAGGCTCCTCTCAAGCATGTATGTATTGCAAATGCATATGAGGCTCCAGACTTCAGTAAATGGTTGAACAAGTTTACTGACATGACTCATTCTATTGCTATGTCTAAACCAAATCAGCTTTAGCTATTCGGCTTTGATGAATGTTAAGGTCATAAGAACCATAAAAAATAAAAAAGGCACCTGAAAACATTAACAACATGGGAAAAATATGGGGTTTAGCTGAAAATAAACAGAAGAAATTTCAAAACAAAGAGCAAGTTTATTTGTTCTTTCCCGGAAAGATTACCTTCTCTCATAAAACGAGCTTGTTATTAAAGTTCCTTCGCTTCCCCAGCAATGGTATCGTGGTTCTGTAACACTGTTAGTCTGGTCAAAGCCTATGTGGGCCACAGAAACCAAGGCAATGACAGTGTTTATGACTGCTGGAAGCAGGAAGAGGAAGAGAAAGATGAGGAGAGACAATATTAGTCATCTACAAAATAAAGAGCTAGGCAAGAGGGCAAAATTGCCGAAGGGTAGATAGAGCTAGTAGTGCAGAAACACAGTCAATTTCTTTTTAATAAAAGGGAAAAGAAAATTGCACATGCTCAAAGAAAAGTCCTTGAAAGTACCTGACAGCCAGCTCTGACTGAAGGGAAAACAGAAATTCATTTTCAGCAACTTAGATCCAGCAGAATCTTATTCTGTTAACTCCTTTTGTTTAGTAAATCCAGAGTGCTTTTGCTGATAAGGAATTTCAGGGCCCAGTCACACAGGATATTGTAGGACTAAGATTTTATCTTGTGGGCTCTGCTGCTGAGTGTTTTAGCTGGCTGAAGCCACAGTATGTCTACGCCTATGCTTCGTATTTTCTCCTAGTCTTAGTTTTAAGTCATTGCTGGAGTTTCACACGGGAGGTCATAATTTGGGCATCAAATACGATATTTTCCAACCACCAGCTAGAATCTAACAAACATTGCCTTAAATAAATTTGTGCCCATGCCAAATTCAAAATTAACTTCCCAAGCCAAGCTAGTGTTGGTGAGATGGAGTCAAGGGGCCCACAACTCTGCTGTTGAGCTAATGGAGCAGCTTCAAGCTGCCAATCCAACAAGGGAGACTTTTTTTAATGTAACATATACATTACACAACGTGTGCAATATTTTCCACATTCTATGAGAAGACTTTATTTATAAGCTGCCTGTGTTGAAATGGTCTCTTATTACGAGGAAGTAGCAAGCCAGGTTGAGCCTGGAAATGAATTCTCATTTTCTCCTCCACTGCAACGTTCAGTGACATGTTGCTCATTCCCTCCAAAAATATTTTGCAGATGGTTTTGGCGTTTTGCTGTACTTACAAGATTTAAAATAATGACATACATTCCCAAATCTCTTAATTTTGTTCACCTTTCTTTACTTACTGGAAGAATCAGTGAGATACTGAGTTTAAGGAATTGCACCTACCTCCAGGAAAAGTAGCTATGATGAAGATACACAGTTTCATTTTCAGCCAGAAAAGTATCTTTCGTCATCATCGACGGTTTGAAATGGTTTGAAATTTTGCAGACAGGTTTCATATATAATTTTGAATCTTTTCTGTGAATGCAAAATTGAGTTAGGTATTTCAGAGTTTAAAAGAATGGGTCAAATCTTCACATCTATGCTGACTGCAGTATGAATTGATACCTTCATCAAGAAAAAAAAGATGTCCATAGTTCTGTCTTCATGCATGGGACCACGATGCTTTCTCTGAAAATTCCCAATTCCAGATTCACTTGTGATGTCAGTCAAATTTCTTATGACACAGGATGCTATTCAATAGTAAATATCTGCCTTTACTCATGCACTCTATGACGAACTCATGGTGTGATTACACAAACGACTGTATTGTCCTGTGGATATTATAGATCTTACAGATACTTGCAGCCAGTTGTGCTGCAAGCATCATGACTAATTCAGGCTGATAGACTAAGCTCTGGTGCAACCCCTTCCACTCCAGGAGAGACCAGATTCCACCCTGCTAGTTGCGACAGATGTTTGTTTAACAGAAGATGTGCATGAACCTAGGCAACTAGTACATAATTATTCAAATGCCCTATAAATTAGTACTTAGATTAACTGCTCACTCTCTCTCTCCCTCTCTCTTTGATCAGGGAAGAGAGATTAATTAGAAAAGAGGATTAATTAGTAACTAAGGACACATTTGAAATAGGCCTGCAGAGGAAGGCAGTCTCTGTCTACACCAAAAAAAATCACACGGTAGGCACTTGCAGTTACAAAGGCGTCAGGGGATTTTTAAAAAGAAAGGCAGTGGAAAGAGCACCAAGATTGGGATGATTCATCATCTCCTGGAAAAGTCATAAAAACTCTCAATCCTTTGAAAAAACACAAGTTAAGGTCAGAAATCAGTAAAATTCTGATAGGAAACAATGACATCTCAATATCAGTCTCAATAATAAAGTCCCATTTCTGTAGTGCACACCAAAATAGGCAAGAAGACCGTGAGTAAATATTTATTTCCATACAAATGCTGGAAGTCTAACAACATCTAGAATGGCTGGGTTTCAACACTGACAGCAAGAGTTTTAGGATCTCTTGGTAAAAGACAGTATGACAATCGTATCAACCTGTCAGTGATGACATGCTGAGTGAGACCAGAGCCACTGGAGGGACAGAAAACACACAGAAGTGAGGCAATTTGATGGTGTCATATAATGGACATACAGATGGACAAGTGCCGTTTCCTGCAGTAACTACATTCTTGAAGAAACTGGTCAGAGAACTTAAAAAATAAAAGAAACTGTGGATTGATTAATTTCTGAACCCAGTAGAGGTTCTGGTTCAAAATGTTACTTTTGAAAATTCAGACGACGATGCAGTCATAAGTCCTCCTTGGAGGGCTTAAAAAGCCAAAACCAGAAACCTCACCCAGGAATAATTAACTGGTAGGTTAGACAAAAAGAAATTTAAAAAATCAACATGTTATTCACAAATGGTACAGAGGTGTTTACAGGCAATATTGTAAAAATATATGGCTGGCTGGAGTTTTGAAGGAAGTGAAATAAAAAGTGGTAAAGCTAAGCACCAAAGTAAAGAAGAATACTAGAAACAAAGAGGCATGCTTCAAAATGTGGAGATCATTTACAATGGAGAAAACAGGAAAACAGTGTAAGTTAAAGCATGTCAAAAATAAAACCAGAGTAAGAAAGGACAAAGTGACTTTGAAAAAGAACTTTCTAAAGGAGTAGAAACTAACAACAAAATTGTTTCTCAAAAACATCACAAGCAGAAAGGCTGCCAGAGAGCCTTTAGGGCTGATAGAAGATCACAGCCTAATAGGAGCACTTGCAGAAGATACAGTAATAGTAAAAGAGCTACTTCTCTCCAATTCATTACTGAGAAACTTATAGAGGATCCTTTCTTTTCAGGGGAATGAGCTGGAAGAACTGTCTCAAATTGAAAAGTCAGGAGAAAAGGTCTTGGAATAAATCACTAAAACAATAACAAATTGGCCGGAGGTGGTGACATTCGCTCAGAAGTCCTAAAAAAACTCAACTATGAAATTCTTAAACTATTAGCTGGTACAACTTACTGTCTGAATCTCTGTCAGTACCATAGCGAGGGAAGATGGCAAGCACGGCACTGCTTTTCAGAGTAGGCAGGTGAGCAGCTTGGGTAAGTACAGATCAGGAAGTCTGACTTGTTTATTGGGCAACTTGGTAGGAACCAATTTGGGATGCTGACAAACAGTTGCATATGTACTTTAACTGCAAGGTCAATCTACGTCCCTTAGGCAGAGGGAAGCAACGCAGCACAGACCTATCCAGATTATCTGAAAGAATAAATGAGCTGGAACCTATGCTATCAGGCATCTGTAACAATGATTTCGAAAAAGAAGTAAATAATGAAGTTATAAAGTTTGGTGATGGTAAAAACTGCCCAAATAGAACTGGGTAATAAAATGACAGGTAACATTTACAATTAATAAGTGCAAATAAACCCATGCAGAGAGAAAACCATCTACATTTATGGGCTGTTAAGTACTGACCACAACACAGGAAAGATCTGGAACTTTTGTGGGTATGTCCATCAGATGGTGGTGCCCAGTAAAGGCAAAAGAAGCAAATGGAATTTTAGGATGTATTAGGAAAGGAATAGCGAGCAAAGCGGCAACAACATTACACCATGGTTCAACCATTAGCACCTTTTTACCTTCTGCATTGTGCACACTTTTACATCTCAAAAATCATGTGGCAGAGCAGAAAAGGACAGAGAAAAGCAAGAAGGATGGAATGACTTCCGGAAGAGAAGAGCCAATGGATTCTGATTCTTCGGCTTGGAAAAAGATGATTGATGGAAGATATGCTAGAGCCTTCCAATCATGACTGGAACTGAAAGGTTAATATGGGCCAATTATTTGTTATTTCTCCTGACACAAAACCTACGGGATGCCAAAGCAAACTCTTAGGCAGGAGCTGTAAAGCAAATAAAGGGAAGCATTTTTTCCCCACAGGATTTACAGTAAATTAATTGCCATCCAATGTTGTGGAAGGAAAAAGCCCTCAACTATAAATAAGTTCAAAAACCAATTTGACAAATTAATAAGGGCAAATAAAAGTTCACCAAGGGTTATTAAACCTATGGATACAGACTTCAGTTCAGGAAGTCCTTGGCAGTACACTAAATACTGCTGGGTTGTAGAAAAGTATAACAGAAATGCTAAGACTGGATGAATGGAAAATGACGAGGTATATGGGTGTGGAAGCACCAGAAAGAGGAGCAGAAAAGAGTATATAAGAACTGCAGGCATTGGTGGCACCCAGGTTAGCAGATGCTAAAGTTCCCAGCACATCTACAAACAGATTTCCAGGACACTCAGAATGAGAAACGAGGGAAGATTTGAGAACAAGGGACAGCCTCCACCCAGATTAGACAAAGGCTCACATCATTAAAAGATAATGGCAGAGACATAAATGGCGGGAGCTTTAGGACCCCAGGTAAGGCAAACAGTGCATAAATACTCAGAAAGGTAAGGTAGGATGGAGACAGAAGATCGCAATCGTGGTCAGCTCCTGAAGGGTACAACAGGACATCCAAAACCAGCACATAGTTGCCAGTCAAGGAAAACAGGAGATGTGATAAGAACTCAATATTCAGATTTCCATATCCTCTTTCGCCTCACGGAACCCTGGTTAGACACAGGTCTTAATGCCTCCATGCTGGCTAGAGTATTTGGAGATATGCAAACGGTGCTTCTGAGTACATGAGTATGAGACTGGGATTGTGACTGAATGTAGTCAGTTTTGTTTTAAAATAGACTTGCACAATTACAACACTGTTGAGGTGGGAAGGCTCCTTGGAAAATCACCTAGTCCTGCCTCATGCTCAAAACAGGGGCAAGCTAGAGCAAGGTGCTCTCAGGGCTATGGCCAGCTGGGTTTTGAATGTCTCCAAGGATGAAGACTCCACAACTTCACTGTGTGACCTGTTCCAGTGTGGTCACCATCACAGGCAAAGAGTGTTTTCTTCTATTTAAATGGAATTTCTTGTGTTTCAACTAGTGCTCATTGTTTCTTGTCCTCAGCAAGCACTACTGAGAAGAGTCTGGCTCCATCTTGTTGACTTCCCCCGCGAGCCTTTTCCAGGCTGAACAGTCCCAGCTCCCTCAGCTTTTCTTCATATGTCAGGTGCTGCAATCATCTTTGTGGCACTAATCACTTCCCCCTCTGATAAAGCTTCAGATTAAGCTTTGCTGTATCATTCCTACAATGGCGCTACAGTATATATCAGAGCTGAATTATCTCTGGATTTGTGTTATTCAGAACATTAGGCTTTGGCCAGGTACAGTACAGCTGGTTTTAGATGCCTCTACTGTTCTGTCTGGTTAAGTTCCTTCTCTGCTACCATGCAGACAGTCCCTCTCCCCCTCAAATTGGCATCTCAAGTACAATGGACTCAGTGTATCAGAGCTTCCCGCTCCCCTAAAGGCAAATACAGTTGAATAGAATACGAATACAATTAGGAACAAAAGGTTTATAGACCTTTTTCTGAAATGGTTTTGAAATGTCGGTGTTGCCTCCCAAGACACAATGCTACATTCCAAAAGTGGAAGCCAGGGGAGCTCAGCTAAACAAAGCAGAAAGGTCTAGTTGTGTTATATTTATTGCAGCCCACACAAGAGCAGCAAATAAAAGAGCAAAGTAATGGGGGACCATAACTGAACTTCAAGTTCCAGTGATGCAGCTGGGTAATTGGTTCCCTGCTTTTATACATACCTCTCTTTATACATCCTTCATTTGGATACCAAAGGTTTCTCAAAATGGTTTACATTTTTAGAAGGAGCCATTAAGCTAAGCATACAGAATAAATTATTTGTAACGTCATGAAATGAACTTTTTTACACTTGGACAACAGGGGGTTTTAAATTCACACCGCACTTCAGGCAAGAGTTATTTACATGGGGAAAATCTTTTAAAACTTCAGACAGAAAAGTGAAATTCATTATACATTGTGCAAAAGCTACCAAATCATATACATGACATCAAGTCATATATTACAGACGTGAAGCCTTTCACATTTTACCAAATGTCATAAGGTTTGCAGTTCCCACATTGTGTTTTAGTATTTCTGCCAAAATTGCCAACAAAGAACGTGTCTTTAACTTCTCTGACCCTATTGTGTCAAAAACATCTCTCATGCACCCCATACTGTATCTTTCAGACCTACTCAGTGTTCATTTCTGAAATTTCAGAAATGCTCCATAGGAAAACCTCAGAACATACAATACAGCTTCCTTACTCACATCTGGAACCATACATCAAAAATCATGCCTATGAACAAATGTTCTGCAAATTTTTCCTTACAAAACTAACGAAAGGACTACTAATATTTCCATCAAAATAAGCTGAATCTTGTAAATGGCTAAAAAAGAAGTAGCTGAGCTGATAAAAATT
Organism: Psophia crepitans; assembly: GCA_013399095.1. Taxonomy (NCBI): domain Eukaryota; kingdom Metazoa; phylum Chordata; class Aves; order Gruiformes; family Psophiidae; genus Psophia; species Psophia crepitans. The sequence goes on from VWZZ01002698.1 coordinate 220,652, forward strand.
AAAGTACTTTTGCTATTTTACTCTTTGGCAGGCCTTAAACCTCTACCAGGAAGAAAAATCAGAGACTATTGATTCTAGCAGCAAAATTGTAACTTCATATTGGTTAGTGTATCATTCGTGGCATAAAATTATTCTCTATTTAGATCCTGATTTATAGCTTCCCTTATGTATTTTTCTCCTTATTTATTAGGCATGATTAAAAATTTATGATTATTCTAAAGTAAGCATGTAAAAGTTCACTAATTCATAACCTGTATCTCAACTCAACAAAAGAAGTGCCTCCCTCACCAGTCAATTAGTGCTGTGTATTCCTATTCCTATTCCTACTCCTATTCTTATTTTCTTTTACCAGCCTTGTGGCCACTTGAGGAAGAAGACCACAGATTATGATCCAGAAAAGACATCAGATTTCCTTTAGGCAGTCTTCCACTGCAATGGATCCTCCAAAGGTGACTTCTCAATAAAAGTATGTATCAACACAAAAACTCCTTTGAGAAGATATATGGTTCCCTTTAATTCACAGGATAGCTCTGAAACAGGCATAGGAATGAGGGATACTAGCTGAAGTTTATATAGTGCTTTAAAAATGAATGTACCAATTATTATGGTCACCATGGAGTTAAGCAATGAATTTGCATACCTTAGAGATTTTTCAAATGCAATGTTAATCATGATACTCCTTGGTTTTTGTTTTTGTGAAAATGCCACTTGTGTAATTTAAAAAAATGCAAATTTGTGTTCTCATTGAGTGACCAGTGTCTTCTCTCCCATCAGAAAAGATTTGGGGGTTATTATGGTTTTGTTTTCCTGGAGCTTGAACTTCACCTACTTCATTCACTTACAGTTCTTATGTTCAGGTTCAGACAGGTTCCTCAGTGGTCAATTTACTTGCAAACTACTTTTCTCAAGACCTCAAGTTCACCTGTCTTGAACGTTATTAACCTGGGCTATAGCCAGTCATAATAATCTATAAATGATTAAGTCCCATTCCCTTCTCACAAGCCTTTAGAGCATCCAAATGACCTGCCTTAAAGACTACTCAACTGGTATCAAAGCTTTGGTCAGCTTATGAAAAAAAGCTAATAAATCCCACCACTTTACGTATCAGAAAAAGAAATAATGATAAATTCAGAAAAAAATCCCTATTCATAAACTAAGGATTAACCAGACTGGACAAGGCAGGGAGAAACTAAAGAAAAAAACCCTCATCTTGTGCAAGTCAAAGACAGTGTCTCAATAAATGCCTCAGGCAATGAGATGGGCTGAAACATGCTGAAAGATTTGAAGGTATCTGGGCCTCTTGGTGGAGGCAGCATCAGTACTATGGCAGAACCTGGATATCTTGGCATAACCCAATATCCTCGTTGGTACTGACACACAGGTTCTTCTAACGTTAATTGAGCCACAGGGAGCACCAACAAGCAGAGGAAAACCCCCATGGTTAAATAAATAAAAAAAAAGAGGATGCTGAAGAAGCATTGCTTGCAAAAGTAACCGTGTTGGAAACAGTTCTCTTATTCTTGAGGACAGCCTTGAATTGGCAAAGGATACACAGAAGAATTAGGGATTTGACATAGAAGTCGGCACTTCTGTTTGCATCTCCCTACGCGGACACAATGAAATGGAAGCACGCTAATACTTAGGAAACTTTAACCGGTGACAGGTAGCAAATGGCAAGGGCATTGCTTTATACTAGCCAAAGATTGACAGTCCTGAGGGTGAAGCTCAGGAGTGCCACAACTTACTTGCTAGGGTGTGCAAAGACTATCAATCAGAAGAAGCTCACATAATCTGTGTGCACAAAACTCTCTTGTCCAGAAGACCTGCCAACCATGTCAGACCTACCGCTTTGCCTCTGTGGTACCATACCCTGTTGTGGAGATAGCTCTGGTTAGAGGCAGACATGATGTGACATGGGGTCATAACCCATCAGCAGTACCCACTGTATTCTACCCTGTCGCAAAAAGAATATGTACACTACTATTGAACTTCTGCACTATCAGAATAACATTATACACTTGTTATAGCTCAGAAGCAAACCCTTGGCTGGTTCTGTGCACAGTTGGTGGATATCAAGCGGTGAGGCCATTTAATCACCGACAGTGAATGAAATTCACTCAATTTTTCAAATGCAACATATTTATACAAGCTGTGTTTTGATTCCTGTTTACATAATAGCAGCAGCACTTATCATCATTAACAGAAAGTACTCATACAAGGCACACGGACAAATTTCCTACAAAGTTTTCTTGTTCCTTTATGGCATCACAGGTGCACAGTGATACCAAGAGTGAAATTTATTCTAGAGTCTGTTTCCATGATAAATATTTGAGCATCCAGGTTTTATAGTCTTAACTAGACCCTAGACACTCATAGGAACATCTTTTTTGTAGCTGTTCATCAAAACAGTTGACAACAGCATTTTGACAACCCATGGAAGATATCAGCTAAATGAGCTTAAATTCTTTGAGAAAAATTTGCCTTGCACAAAGAATTCTTTAACTGTTCAGTAGTGAAGGAACCTCCTGTGCTGGCTGCCTTTAACTAGTATACAAACTAGTCAATGTCCTTCATACTACCAAAGCTGAAGCAGCCATTCCTTAGCATTTAAGCTCTGTGATTCTTCTATTATTACCATAAGTTTGATCCAAGTCCTATCATAAGCATGCAATTACAGTGACTACCAATATTCCAGCTTTTATAAGTTAGATTATAAAAGAATGATTATCAATAAGGCTACAACAAATATTGCAGGAAGCAGATAATTTGAGATGCCCATATACATACTGTTGCATAACTTTGCAAATGTAACACAAAATCAAGACTGGTTTGCCTTCCATTAGAATAGAAGGCTATCTGGCCGTGTGCTGATGTCTGGTACTACAACAGGTTAATTAAAAAGAGAAGAAGAACAAATTCTGGCCAGGTAAAAAAAAAAAAAAAATTACAAAACTACCCAAAGATGATAATCTTTATCTTATGGGCAACTCATATGGAAAACTGTGCTTCATTTGATGCATCCTGACCCAAGGGCTCCTCACTTAATCAGCCCCTGTGTATACTGCATGCAAATGAAGATGACTATGCAAATTACTATGATCATCATCTGGCAAAGAAAGTGAGAAAACTTCTTTACAGTTCTATAGACAGGAAGTTTCCTTCTGTATTGGGAGCCTTGCAGAACACACTGTCTTTAGAGTTAGTGATCTTGGGCAAGCCATGCCAGACATATGAGATGTAGTAAACCCTCGCACTGACACGAGTGACCGCTGTCACAATGTACGTGCCAGTGCCAGAGGGCGTGCTGCACCGACCTGAACACGTACATTCCCGGGTATCATTCTTGGATACACGCAGATGGATGTGCTCTGGTGGACAGAAAGAAAGAGATAACACTCCTACCTGTCAAGCCAGGCAATATGTTTTTTTCTGTTAAGCTGAACAAAAGGCACCATGGGATGGGAGAGAGATGGAGCCTCTCCACACAGAGGAATTGTGCATAGTGTGCCATGGCTGTCTACCAGGGTGTGTCTGATGCAGCACAGAAGCAGGGTTCCCAGCATCTGAAGGGATGTAAGATTTAGTAGCTATCTATATTTCTCTTCCTATTTCTATCTTATTATTAAAGCAATTTCATTATGTTATTTGTAGCCGTACCTTCCTTTCTGAGATTCGGAAAGAACCAACCACTCCCTCTGGCGCAGAACACCCTTTAAGATGAAAGGTATGGGGGGGAAACTGCTGATGCAGCTGCAAATGTGTGGTCAGAAATCACCATACGGCTACCAAAGCTGGAATGAGTTTGTTTTCATAGTCCAGGCTTTTGGTTAAAACATTATAGAACTCAATAATCTTCCCTCTCAGAGTGGGTATGATCTAGATACATAAGAATAACATCACATAAGCCAGGAAATTCAGCCTTCCTATCAATCATATGTCTGAGCAATGTTTCTCACTAGCTTTTAAAAAATTTAATTATCAATAATCTGTCAACAGATTATGCATTGTTTATCTATGATAACTACAGACCTCAAAAAAGTGCAGCCAAGTTTTATTGCAGCCAAGATTTATTCCCAACTCTATGACCAGCAGCCACAGTAAATTAAGACCAAAGGTCCATCCCCGCATCCCCTTATATCCTTAAATGTAGCTAGTAGAGATGCTTAATAGGAGAGCTTAAGACCACGACAAGCACAACAGTGAAGCTTTGCTCTGTGTCTTACCAAATTCTGGTGGAGTTTGGCCATTTCCTGGTCTAATGATGTAACTTTCTGCTGCCATACAACTCAGTTTCTTCAAGAACCTTTGCTGAGACACACCTTGGAAAATGCTTTTTCTGAAATCTGAGTCCAAATTGCTTAACCTCTTTACCTCAGCCACGTAGATGTAGAGATAAGACAGAAATGTCTCGCTCTGTGAAGCATCTTTGAGATATTTCAGGCCAAGGCTCCACAAAAATGTACAGTGTTAGATTATTAGTATAATTTTTGATAGGGCTTCTGTCTTCCATTTTATTCTGAAGTCAGTAAGCACTGTACTTCTCATGTTCCACCATGCGGTTTGCTTTGTCGGCCGAAACCTGATACCTGCTTCCCTATTAATATCACCGGACTGTCTGAATGTATTTTAAGAGCTTATGATACTTGGCAATGAGTGGGTTTGATTTTGTTATTGTTGGGTCAGAATGCAGTGCATTTAATTTAAACGTTAGCACAAGATGGGTTTTATCTGATCAAGAAACCATGCAATAGTAGGAAGGGGTGTATTTCCTTTAAAAAACACGCACCCCTTGATATATTTTCAATGCCAAAGATTTTCATCTGTTTGAATGACAGCCACATACTCCCATTACACTGACTGGAAACCAATAACAGGAATGGATAACGATGCAATAGCACATTTTTTTGGCAGCTGTATGTAATGCATTTGAACTTGTGAATGAAAGCTGGTGACATGCTTTCAGCTCAACTCAAAAGTCCTTTCTCAGGCAAAAAGCTCCTTAAAACATATCTCAAGAACGGCATCAAGAAAACAATGAAAAATGACCAATGGATGTTTACTGAAATGTGCAAGTAGAAATTTAAGCCTTTCCTCATCAATGATACCAATTAATGGAGGAGGTCTGTAGAGTGCTGCTTACTTGCTTCTGAAACTGGGTCCCCACCTCTCTTTTTCATCTGATTAAATTTGACATTTCTGTTCAGTAAAAGAGAGAACATACGCAGGAATTTCACCAAAAGTTTGAACCTCGTAACAATTTTATTACTAGTGACAGCAGTATCTGGGGTTTCCAGAACATACACCCCAACACAGTCACAGATTTCTGTAAAAAGTTACCCTCCTGGAGTTAAAGCATTTATGTTTAATTCTTACCTTGACAATTGCACCACGCCTGACACAGCTACCTGGGCATGGCTTGTTTATTTGAAACAAAAATTTCCAGCATGTATTTCTTTCTTTCATTTCTTTCCTTCCTCCCCTTTGGGTAGTGGCATGTGTTGACTCTTCTTAGCTTTAACAGCAATGTTATATATACTGAGATACTATCTGGACAAGAAATGAACAGAAATATTATACACAGCTAAATAAGAAAACACAGATTATTGCATGAGCCCCCGAAGGTCTACTTTGTCTGTGCAACAGTTTGTTTTACTTTTCATAAAATTTATTTTGGCTGTAGCCAGATTGATGGTGATTATATTTGAAATCCCTCCCACAAATCTGTCACATAAACACATCATCAATTTAAGATTTTTAAACTTATTTGGATAATAAAAGTGTTTTCTTATTCATTAGTAGATACTGGTCATCTCTCTAACATCAGCAAACAATCAAATGCTCCCTGTGTTAACAGCTTTTAGTTGCTGGGATTTGCTACTGCTTTAAATGTATTCATGGTAGTTAGAAACCTACACAGCTTTGGGGAAAAAAAAAAACAACAAAAACCTAAAAAAAACCCACCTCAAGTAATATCAGATGTCTTATTAGCCTGAAAAGATCAATCTAGGCAACCTAAGAGATGACAAAATTTTCAGGTTCTCCTTTTGCCAAACAAACAAACAAAAAAAACCCAACAGAAAAACCCTACCCTTAATCAGATTTTTGAAATTTGATACAAAGTAAATCCTGAGCTTTATCAGCATTTCTGTTGATAATACCAGTAGATTTGATATCTTTCAGAAAGAAAAAAAAAAAAAAAAGGCAGGAGAAAAAGCAATCTTGAACTGCTGCGGCAAAGGGGGCAGGAAGTGCCCACTGCAGGGTCTGTGGTCCGCACAGCTTTTATTTCATGGAGACACACAGACAGCCTATTCCCTGGTGTCGGCTCTCTGCGCTTTCCAATCCTGCACAGGATTTCCTTCTGTCTGAAAGTGTAAGAGTCGCTCCAGTAAACACTCTGCATATGTGTTCCAGCTGCTGCGCTCGTTCTGCCAACGCAGCCCAGTGACAAGAAAAGTATTATTTCCTACTAAAACCTTCTAATCACTAGACCATGCCATTTTCATGTGGCTGTTTCTGGCATCAGGAGTTTGCATTTCTTTCGGTAACTCTATCGTTATTAAGAAATTAGCTTTTGTATTCCAGTACGTTAAACTTTATCTCAGGATTCTACAAGACGAACTTGTGGGCAGGCTGTGCTGTGCTAAGAGCCCAGTTTCCAGGAAAGCCCGCATTGGTTACATAGGCTCCAGATGATATATTTTAAAAAATATTGATATATATGCAAATTCATGTAAATACACATGCATATATAGGCCATATATGTATATTCATATTACATAAAATACTTGCACACGTGCTTAAAAGAAATGACCATCTGTACCATTTGCTGAAGTCCCTATTTATTTTGGCAGGGTCTTGCCTTTACAGGAAGAGGTTTGTTCGTTGTGAAGCCTTGCACAGCTTTGCCATTCCTTTCCAGAACAACTGCAAGGAATGCGATGGAGAGAAACTTTCTCAACCTGCAGCAAAGAAAATAAGAATTAAGAACAAGCTTAAGGCATATCCTATTACTAGCATAACAATGACTTTTTTCAAAACTAGACTATCCTGTCTCTAGGGAAATTTTCACAAATTTCTTTTTAACCCTTTCTTTGGAGGGAATTTTACTGATTTTTTTTTCAAAGTCTAATTTTTTAAATATTATTTAAAGAATACATTTTCTGTATAGTACTGAGAATTTTTAACATTGAAGGGAACCAGTGACAACAGACCTGTTACACTCCATTTCCGTAAATTTTCTTGAAAGGCAGAACAAAACACAAGGTCCAATTCTCATCAATTTTCATTTTCAGGTTTACATTTTTTAACCCTCTTCTTTAATGAAACAAAATCCCCACAACCGGAAGATTTTCGTTGTGCAGCCCATGTGTACTCAAATGGACTGGCAGGACAACTGTGATTGTCCAAATGGAAATTGGAGCAGGGTAATTACACAACTTAAGCAGGCTTCAAATAAAGGGCAAAGCTTTTTGTGTACAGCACAAAACACACAAACACCACCTAAGTTCAAACAAGGGCCAATTCAGCAAAACATTCTTTTCTATACAGCACAGAACAATTATATTTTGAGTCATAGCATACATTTTCATATCTCATATTTACATTTTGATCATTATTTTGATGTATTAATAAATATAAAAAAGGCCAAGGAAAAGTTACCATTTTCAGACCTGTAAATATTGAAACCATGCTACCACCATTTATTCTGGCATTGGATTTCTCCACTTAGTGGCATATTAGCACAAAACTTTGCATTTAAAAAAACTGACACAATTATGTTTTTTTAAAAAATTATATCTTTCCATAAACCATTTAATATGAAAATAACTGTGGTTTATGCCCTTTCTTTAAAACCAATCAAAATATTTTACTAGGTCAATGAAGTAGCTCAGCAATTTGGCATCTATCTCTGTCTTGAGGCTGAGGGCTACAGTTCAATTCCCAGCTTTGCTAGCTGAAGCAGATGTGGAAACCACACCACCGATCTTCACACGCTGTATGAAGGAACTCTCCTTCAGAAGAACTGCCTCCCTTGAGAGCAGAGAGCCAAGGCAAAGGCACCAAAGTGAGCAAGGACTGTGGATCATTAAATAACAGGTTTTACGGTAGGACTGTCCTACCATGGACAAGCACTGCGTCATTGTCTGCCATTAGCATTTTGATCCAACTGTACAGCATGGATGACCTGATCCACGCTAAAGGCCCTATAATCTATGCTTAAAGTATATAGGACAAATATTTAAGGAGGAAAAAAGCAAAAATGAAGCCCTTCCAATATTGTGCTTCTTATTAAAAATAATTCCTTTGCGGTGTCTTTAACGATGAAAACTTGACACAAGTAGAGCTTTTTGAGTGTCTGTCAGTGATGTTATAACCATGTTAATATTTACGCCCAGTGCATTCACCAGTTTGTCTGCTCCTCTTAATGTTGTTCCTAAATTCCTTTTTGATAAGTTTCTCCAGACAGTGCATATCAAAGGGATTATTGCACTTAATGGGTGATTAAAGCCACTCGCCCTTCAGCCTCATGCCTGTGATGCCACCTTAGGCATACAATAACAACCTTGAAATGACTAGCTGTCATGTCTCATTGCTTAATTATATTGTCACAAAGGAGTTCTGCTCAGAAACCTTTTTAGAAATTCCAAAAGAAATAGTGTTCGGGAGTAGTTTTCTTTTCTTCAAAGGATTAAAAATTATTATTATTTTATTTCTCAAAAACTTAAAGCAAACATCAACAGTCTTAAACAAGCAAATCCATAGAGCCACAAGTCCAAAAAGTCCCAGACCGCAGGCTGATTTGGAATATCTCCCAAAAGATGGAAATCCTGTCCTGGCAGGAGTCCACTATAGCAAAGAACAGCTCAGTGGTTATTACAGCCTGTAATACCTGTTGTTTAGCAGTAATTTTCAAGAGCATTCATTTCAGTTCAAGTACAACTGAACTGAAGTCCAGACAAGACTGGAGCAAGTCCAGAGGAGGGCCACAAAGCTGATCAGAGGGCTGGAGCACCTCTCCTACAAGGACAGCCTGAGGGAGCTGGGGTTGCTCAGCCTGGAGAAGAGAAGACTCCAGGGAGACCTGATCGCAGCCTTCCAGTACCTAAAGGGGCCTACAGGAAAGCTGGCAAGGGGCGGTTTACAAGGGCAGGGAGTGACAGGGCAAGGGGTAATGGGTTTAAACTAAAAGAGGGAGATTTAGATTAGATATTAGGAATAAATTATTTACTGTCAGGGTAGTGAGGCAGTGGAACAGGTTGCCCAGAGAAGCTGTGGATGTCCCATTCCTGGAAGTGTTCAAGGCCAGGTTGGATGGGGCTTTGGGCAACCTGGTCTAGTGGAGGGCATCCCTGCCCATGGCAGGGGGATTGGAACTAGAAGATCCCTTCCAACCCAAACCATTCTGTGGTTCTTTGAAAAGTCCCGGACATGAAAGCCAGAGACTTTCCAAACACCTTGAGCCACTGGCTTCCAGCCCGCCCAGGGAGGGACAGTGGGGGCCTCTCAGGGACAGCCCAGAAGTTTCTCGGTGACCAGAGTTTTACGTAATTTAATGGCCATCTTGTTTCACCTAGTTTGGTTCAAGGGCTTCATGACTTTTGTAACACTGCATTGGCAGCCTCAGGTGTTCTTCAGGAAAGTGAATGATCCACACTTTTGCCTTCACCTGAAAACATCCTAAAAGAGATTTATAGAACTAATTAAATTCTCCCTTTCATCCCCAAATTTGGATATGTACATATCAGCAACAACTCTCTCTCATTCTGGTTTTGTGTCTGGTTGCAGTGAAGCTATTTCTGGTGGCAGTAGATGTTACTGTGAGGAGATATGCTGCAGGCACCAAAAATTATGTTTATCTGCCTTAACACAGGGTTTTAATACTGCTGGCAGCCCTGCTTTGCCATTCAAGGGGCATGATGAAAGGCAGGACAGATGGGGCAGTCCTCTCCCATGCACGGAGCCAGGCCCAAGAATTGCTTCCTCCTCTCTGTGATTTTTTACACATTTATATACAGGCACAGAGTCGTAATTCACTTGAAATAAATGTGACCTATATGGCTTCCAGTATATAAAAAAAAAAGCTATGGGCAACAGAATAAGAGAGGAAATCACTCTGTAATGCATTAATCATGAAATTATAAGAGTTTGACAGCTGCTTATGATAAAACATTGAAGAGTTTAACAGAACTGTGATTTGATAGCTTCTTATTATGACAAGCTAGTCCTGTCTGTTCATGCTTCAGTGATTAACTCCCACCACTCTCTGTCTAGCATTGCCCAGTAAGAGCAATTTCAGCCATGGAAACTTTCTTTGCCCTTCTGCCACTTTGTCTGAGCGGCTATGGTGTGTCTGAGTTTGTCGTGACAGTATCAGCAAAAGATGTAAATCTAAGAACACAGCTTAGGCTAGATAAGCCTTAGGAACACCACAAAAGAACACACGCCTGCCCTTTTACTCCTCTAATCAATTTTTACTTGCACACTGGTAGCATTGAAATTAATGTGAGCCCTTAACTAAGTATTCATATGTATTGGGAGCTGGAGACCCCAAGCACTCCAAACTGCCGTGGCGCAATGTAAGTTGTTTATACATGGTGCTGCATGCACCTCCCCGTGTGATGTCAAATCAACTACATTTATAGCAACTATGAAGTTGCAAATGTAAAGTACAGAAAACATACATAAGCAATATTATGCTAAAAAGACCCATCAGAGTTTCAAATATTTTCTTGCAGTCCAGCATTTTGAAGTGCATAGCTGACTTCCAGAATGACTGAAATTTTCATCCGTAAAAAATGATCCTGCTCTTTGCAATTTCCATATGTGGAGTCAATCCAGTCCATTACAATTAAATTCACTGACTCCAACGGTAAAGAAAACAGCCATTAGCTAGCAATCTATAAAGATTTCCTTTCTTCACATGGTTCAGAGCCTTTAATCTTTTAGCAAGCACAAGTGGCTGCTGAAGTGCATTTGTTCAGGGCTCAGTTTAAAATGTGAATTAATGGAGTTGTAATACTGCAGTAAATGAAGATCTTTAACATTACCCCTAAATGTTACAGCTAGTCCATATTAGATTAGATCCTTTGAAAACACAACCACAGAGATTTACACGAGCTGGGTGTCCAGTTAGGTGTCCTTATTAGAAAAAGAATCAAAAGGCGATTTAGCTGTAATTGCAATTTCACTGTACACCAACTACTGTAATTAGAAAACCTCCTATAATAGCACTGAGCAGGGACAGTTAATGGAGTTATTTAAAAAAGAAAAAAAAAGCATTACCTTAAGAGGGAATATAGTTCTTCTTTTAGAAAAATTACTTTTAAATAACGTTCTAAAAGGGTAACAGGTCATTAGTCATTTTCAATAATGGCAACAGGTAATTTATTGTCATGCACATGCCACACAGTTAACAAAGGGGTCAGCTCTAGGTGTTTTAGCAGCAGGAATTCTCAAAATAGATGTGCAAGGAACAGTCACACTAGTCTAAAAATTAGGTCAGATTTTCTATACTTTGTTTTGCATCTTCACTAGAACATAAAACCTGTCTATTACATACACCTACAAAACTGTATGTTAGACACTGTATAAAATTTTTCCCTTATAAGAATACAGAAGCATAAACAGGAAAATATCCAAAGAACCAGGTTTTCTTCTTAAAAGCTACCAATCATTTTAATCATTCAATTGGCTCTGCATTAACACAGCTGGAATATCAGAAACTGAAACCAAGGCTTTTTAAGGTGTCTCAGATAATTCCCACAAAGGCAGGACCCCATAAAAGTGACTACTTCAGAAAACATGCCTGTTAGCTCATGTGCAATTATGTTGTAAGTCCATAACCAGGTACACAAGTGGCCAGATCCATGGGGTGATCAACCCTCAGCAGGTTCCAGCACCACTATAGATTCTTCACTGGAGCAGTTGTACAACCAAAGTGTCTGCAGGTTTCCTGGTCACTGTGAAAGAAGTATGCCTTAGCTCTACTGTTTCACAGAAAATCTGTAACTTGGTCCTATTTGGGTTTAAAGAACAACTATTAAATGAGACTCTGTTTCCACCAATACTGAACCACCTTTTAAGTCAGACTAGTACATAAAGCATCTGAAAAAAATCTGTCTGAAGAATAATGCCTTGAGATTTCATTGTTATCAGGAATACCATCAGTGGAACAAATCTGGGTGATATTTGGTGGAAGCCTCTTTCCAAGGCTCCCCCAAGCCTTTGCTCACCCTGCGAATGCCACCTGGGATGCGTAAGGAGCTGAGACTTGCTGCCTTCATAATTTCACCAGCTTGGTGACATGTTATGAATAGGAGAAATATTAGAAATGATTTTAAGCATTCCTTCTCTGACTCTGCAAATCCCTTGTTTACTTTATTGCCTGAGAGCTGTCAGATTGCCCCCTGCGTTGACAAGTCTCGAACTTGAGTGAAGCTGTCAAACAATGATTTGCAGTAGGCAGCCATCTCCAAAGGGTTTCAGTACACAGGAATTCGAAGAGAAACGGTGATAACCTTTCAAACTCTCCTAGCTTTCTGCCATTTGACATGCAGAGAGTTTAAAGCAAAGCCATTTAACACAAAGACATCAAACTTAAAGTAATTACTCAGCTGCATGGGAAGAGGTAGAAAAATACTTTGCTTATTTTAAACAAGATTCCAGGTGGTGCTGATCTTGAACCTCAGAAAGCTCTATCAAAAATTATCAGCCTGGAAAAATACAGCCATAAGAAAGCTCCTGTTGCAAAAACAGTATGGCTATAGAAATCAGTCCAAATTATTAAATTTAAATCCAAGTATGAAATAATCCAAAAGTTTGAATTTGTTTTGGTCTGGAATTTTGATGAAGTTTAAGCTCTCTCTCTTTCAGTGTATAAACCTAAAGAACAGCTACATGGTTTTGACCATTGTTATTTACATGGAGACAAAGTTTACAACTTGACTTGGAAGTTTTCCGTAATTTGTCATACAGGAAGGGTCCTTGGGGTTCCTCTCTGGAGATTGCATGGACTATTTCAGTATTGAACTCTGTTCTTTAAACAGCAATTTTAAGAGGAGCCTGAAGTTCAACTAGTATTTCAGAACAGTGCATACACTTTTCAATAATAAATCCATCATTAAACTTCTTGGCCTCGTGGCCTGCATCTCTTAACACCTTGTGCCATTTGTACGTGTTCTGAAAGGCTACAGAAGGACGCTGTTGGCTGACAGGGCTGCGCTAGCAACTCCAGATTTAAGGAAGAATAGAAATATTTTTTTTTTTAGTAGGGTGATCAACTTTATACACAGTGCTGAATGGATATGAAAAGAAACAGAAATATTTTCAGCAGTGAAGCACATAATGTGGCGTGAGTAGACAGGACTTCCTCATACTTAGGAAAGATGGAAATTTCTTCTAGATATTTGTACATTGCTGTATCTTTGCTTGTGAATAATGTTGAAGAAAATATATGCACAATTTATGGTCCCTATAGAAATTTCACAAAACCAACCTGGTAGGTAATTCTTCTTTTATTAACTTAATTAAAATGTCAGATAAACTTTTCCCTGACTTCCTCCCTCAGGCCATAAGGAAGAGAGGAGAATTCCCTGTTTCATTATTCCCTTTAAAATCAGTCCAATAGAAGGAAATGAAGTTTTCAAAGTGATCACACAGAGGTTACACATTTGGAATTGGCAGGGTCTGTTCGTTTTCCAGCACCGATATCCTCTGTGGCCTTTGGCAAGATACTGAGCCAGTTTCCAGTTCAGTTTCCCCATAGGGTAAAATGGGATTATATAGCGTTAGACACATCAGCTATGTGAGTCTTATTCTTTTATTTCCTACAGCACTTATATGAGTCCCACTGACTTTAAAAGAGAAAGTTTCTGGCATCACCTGGTACTATGCAAACGGCAATACCAAACCCCAGCCCTTTACAGGAGGAAATTGGTCCTCCGATTAAACCTGGTCCAAACAGCACGCACTGTGTGAGAGCTGAGCACCATCCTTAGTCAGAGGAAAAGATGCAAGAACAAGTGACAAATATCAAATATCAGTCACGTCAGCTAGCAAGAGACTGCAAACCGCTCCAGGATTACACTGACACAAGAATGTGGAGTGCACACTACCCTCCTGGCACCATATAAAGGAAAAAAAAAAATTAGCAAAAGGCAGCCAAACAAAGCAAAGCACCTGCAGCGTGAATTTCTGAGCTTTGGCATGAGAATTAGATCATGTTGCGTATAGGACAATAATTAGGAAGGGAGTTTCTAGGCTCATAATTAAAGAGTTCAGGGCTTACGAAGCCCTGAGTTGCAGATGTATTACGTGCCATAAAAGGTGTCAAGAAAAGTTCAGGATAGTTGTGGAGAAATCCTTCCAAATCTCATGCCCAAACACATTTAATAACAAAACATGTGTACATGACAAGCATGTCTGACAGTTCAGTTTTCTAGACACTACATGGTGTTTTGAAGAAACATTAGATGCTGATAGATCTGCTTTTTAAATTTAATGGTGCAGACTGAAAGGAAAAAAGTGATAAACATCGTATAACCAAAATAATGCATTAGTATAGTTTCTTCCTCTTAAACCTTGGCAGTGCCTCCTTTTATTTCTTTCTCCTTTTTTTTTTTTTTTCCAAAATAACTGACAAACAGCTATTTTGATCCTGTTGCAAGGAGTCCTGTTAGCTTGGTGAAAAGTAATAATATTCATTTCAGTTCTGGATACTTTCCAGGCATATACCATTTACAGGATACAACTTCGCATTCCCAACTGCAGTAACCTATCTGAAGTCAGTAAAACTATACATGTGATTTAGGGATAGTGAATGCGGCCTTGGGAAAAGGTTAACATTGCGAGCACTCTAAGGAGGCTAACAGGATGGACTTGCAAGCATATTTTCTCAAGAAAAGCAATTAAAAATGACATGATGTTAGAATAAGTCAGTCCAGAAAGAATAACAGAACATTCACCTGCAAGTAATCTCAGGAGACTGGTCAATGCTTAAGAAAAAAAAAAAAGCTGTCTCACAAATTGCCCAGTGTTTAACTTGAAGTCCATTTGTTAATTTTGTAAACATCGCTGCTTCCATTTTGCACTGACACGCTATTGACAGCGGGACTCTAATCCCGCCGGGAAGGAAGTATCAGGTTTCGGGCAGCTTCAGGACGCTTCTCAAGTCTATCTTCACCTGAAGGGCTTTGGGAAAAGTTACTGACAGAAGGAAACATGGTGCAATTCAGGTTCCATGTGAATGAAAACTGCCTGACATCTCAGGTAAGTGTTTGGGAACGTGGTGCAGCCGGTGCCCGCAGTTGGCGCGGGTGACGTGGCACTCCCTGTTACCAGCCTCCACCTCCAGCGATTTCACTGCACTGCGCCAGCCGGGCTGCAGCCCCAGCCGACAGCAGATTTCTGCTTCCCGGGCAGCGCTTGCCCCGGTGTGGATTCAGGCAGTCAGGCTGGGACACCCCCACGTGGGACCGGGGCTGGCATCTTCAGCCTGGCCATCCTGCGCGTTGCTCTATCCTGCTGCCAACCATCCCCACCAGTTTCTCGGTATGATTTCACCCACCGTCTCTCCCATTCGACATAATTAATTGCTGGCTAAGCCAGAAGGTCCTTAATAATGCAGAGGCTCTGCCAGCTGGGAGGCAGTGCTGTAGGTTACAACATCACTTATTCCTTGTTTTCAGCTAAATGGTTTCAAACAGAAGGCCCAGTGCCATGACTTTTAAACAGCTTTCCCGCTGGAGGATTAGATGCATATTGCTCAGGATCTGAGAAAAGAAATTCCACTAGGCCTGTATCACATTAATAATGCAGACAGGAAGGCACCTTAGGCAACTGGTACTGAATATATACTAAATAAAGAACAAACTGGCTTCTAGCCTAGGCACTGGGAATCCTGGTCAGGTCATTTCAGATCACACACAGAAACAATTGCAAACTGTTAGATTAAATACAGGCTTTTGCTAGCTTTGGGCTACTAGGTCTATATGTTAACTTTGGAGGTTAAAAATCAGTATTTTGCTTTAAAAGAGTGTACACAGTAACTTGACAAATGATCTAAAACCCATCAGCCCATCAGTGTGCAGCAGTCCTGGTGAGCACTGTAAACCATGAGGTAGCTCCTGGAGGTCTTCCATCACAGTAAATGCGGTCGTCTTCAAGCAAGGTGCCTCAGGCGGCACGCAGCTTGCTGTGGGTGGAAAAGCGCACCCGGGGATCACGGGCAGGTCTGGGACATGGCCAGCACCATACTGCAGCCAAGGGGGCTCCTGCATTCCCAGCTGAGGGTATCCAACCTCTCCCAATCAAGGCAAGGCATTGCCATGTCGGCCACTCAAGGCAAACCTTGTGTCACAGCCACCCTCTGCATTTGTCACCTCCGCAGACAATGAGAAGGGCCCACTCTTTAAGGATTATCACTGAGGCTTCTCTACGGGTTCAGCTCAAAAAGGGGAAGCTGGCCACTGCTGAGCGGTGCATAAGAGTTCATCTATGCTGTGAAAACCTTTCAGGCCATCCAGTGACTTGCAGTCTATTTCTAAGTGTAACTCAACGGACTGCGTTTTCATTTCAATTCCCGTTTTTAGGACATACAACTTTTTCCCTTTTTTTCTTTTTTTAAGCCTTCCTGCTTTCTTATTTATACCTCAGGTATATGTGGTATGAAGGGCTAATCTTAAACATTTACAGCCTGAGGTTGGTTTGCGGTATTTATTTCAACTTATTATATATTATAGTATGTTTTTGATTATATATGACAATCAATTTGCTGGAATTTATAGCTCTCTGACTAATATGCTTTCATGATGTACTTGCCCTTAATTTGTGGATTTTATGGAGAGTTTATTGAGGTTGGATTTCCCGCTTCTCTTTCCACTTGCACTTTCTTTTTAAATTTCTATATGTGTAAATGCAAGACAGAGGAAGAAACAGAATAGGAAAGCTTAATGGTCATAAAAAGTGCTAGGTCAGTTGTCTCACAGATTAAAATCCCCAAAGCAGTGACATGGCAGCCTTTCCTGGGCTGTTGCCATTCAGAAGCAATTTGGTGGAGGTCCCCTTTACCTTTGAGTTTGGACCCTCAGGCAGACAAAATCTCTTGAGCACGTGCAGGACCTAAGTTTGGAATTGCAACCCAGCATCAGCAGAGGAGAAGAGGCCAAGAGCGATGGTGGCCTCAGCCCAGCACAGACAGGGAGGATACAGCCAGATTTACCCCTTTCTGGCAGATCACCCTCAAGCAGTGGCATCCATCCTCCTTACTGCACACTTTCTCCCTTCTATCTGGCCTCCCATCTGTTTGCAAATGCCCCCTCTGTATTTGTGGGATAATACACTGAGATCAATGAAAGGCATTCAGGAACAAAAGAACCTGGACGTGCAGCCTAGGCCTACATTTTAAAGCTCTTCCTACACTAAACACTTCCTAATTTAAACCCCTTGGTTACAGAGTTTAAGTAGCCCTCAAGCAGTGTTTGTTTGATTTTTTTAGACCAGAGAAAAAACTTTAAATGTTCTCAGCAAACAGGATTTGATACAGTGCTGAAAGGTAAGAAGGCAGGGGAAAGGGGGGTTCAGGCCAGCATTTTAGTTAAGATAAGGAACATGCAAAACATAGTAAATAGGCCACAAGTAGAGGCAGATTCCTGCAAGGAGGAGGTATGAAATCTTCTGTGAATAGGACCTAGACAAAAAAGCAGGGACCTCGACTGGTATTCCCACAGGCAGTGATTACAGCAGTCAATGACTGAAAAGCGTGTAACAGCCGTGGTATCAGAGTCTGCCCAGAGTACCCTCCTGTGCAGACACCTTCACAGGGACTGTCTGGTACGAGACTAAGCTGGACACATCAAAGAGACATCAAGGCAGGTACTGCTGTGAGTTGCAGGGAGAGGGTGACATGACACCTGATACAACAGGGTGTAAGACCTGGAGCTTGAGGCTGAGCCCTGATGGGTCAAGGAGACAGGGAGAAGCCAGAAAAGACCCAGACATGAGGTATCTCCTACTCACTGGAGCAGGGGGTGTTGTATCAGGCTAGGTATGGAAAACAGACCTTGACTCCTGTCTTTATTTTGATCTTCCTCCCAAGACTGTTGCTTCATGTGGCCTCAGACACGCGGGGAGCTGTACCCAAGCTGTGGCAAAAACAGAAAAAAAGGAGGAGGAGTGCTCAGAAAAGAGACAATGTAGGGTCCTAGGAGCCCAAGTTTCATTAAAATGTAATGGGACTGAAGCGTCTTTGTGACTGAAATGCTTATAAGAACTCTACAACAAATATCTTCTGACCTTAGCCCCCAAAATACAAAGCAACCTAAAATTTAGCAAAGAAAACCAGCCTTGCTATAGAGTCTCTAGGATATAAAAATGCCTTAACAGAAGATGATACAACCCTTTTTAAAACTGTCCAAGGATTTTTAAGTTAATTTACACTCAAACCTATCACATTTCTGCAGCTCTTTGTAATGGCACCATTGCTGTTAAATATGACTGGGTTTTTCGCATAGCCTTGCTGATGCTTACCCTCCTCACCCAGACTCTCCCCTTTTTCAGGGTAATTCTGGTTTGGGATGTTGGTCTTCCTGTTAAAACAACAAAAGCCATCTGAGAAATTCAGATTTGTTTTTAGTCTAATTCAAAATGCACGACCTACTACCTTTGGAGAGGGAGGAGGGAGTGGTATCGTGATGGGGGAATTTTCAGGAGTGATCACTTACTGCTAAACGCCTTTTGGGTGCGCAATGCGACGGTGAAGGGGCAAAGAAGGCAGTCACTGCCCGAGCTCATGGACCTTGCTTTTCCTTTTTTGATATCCTCACTGAAAAGATTATACAAAATTACTAGACTCCACCAAGACTGTAAAATGCTTTACTTCACTCAGAAGAGGGATTAAGTGTATTTTACCTTACGACACTACAGATCTCATGACACCACAAACTGGGTGAATATTTTGGGACATCTGCACTTCTGAGCTCCTGCCTCAAGCTATTCCTCATTATTTACTGCTAACTAATGAGCAGTCAGGTGGCTGATTCTTTTAACAGAGGGCACCGTTTAGACTGCTGTATACCCTCGAGCGCCATTTACCATCTCACACTTTGGTCTGGGCTTTTCATTTAAGCAAATATCTCCCGTCCTTGAAACACTGCTGGATATAACAGATAGAGAGGCAGCCATGTACCAAAATAGACATATTTCTAAACATTTCCAGCTGCCTTTAGGGCCCATATAGTATATGAGGTGAGATACTGTGAGGTTTCACCACACAGTAAAGAGCAGCCAAAGGGCATTTTCTAAAGTTTTTTTCCTACTGTCTTCCATTTGATGAAAGACTTGTGGTTAAACCTTTATCTTCTGTAAACATTTAAAAGTAGGTTACCTTTTATTTTCACGTCTCACTTTTGTTTCATTAAAAGACAGGTTTTACTGTAGTAATTCAGGTGATTGATATTTTGGATCACCTTCAGAAAATAGATGTTAATGATCTGTATCTATGTCTGTATTCCAGCACAGATGTGCGCACAGATGTATTTGCATGCAAGATGCCCACAAAGCAGCGTTTCTTTCTGATGGCAACTTTTTTTTCCCTTTAAATAAGACAGCTCCTATGCACATGGTATGGAAACCTCTAGGAATGGTATTTTTGTTAGATTGCTCTTACTGCCCTTTTTTTCCCTTCCACACCCAGCAAGTACCTCCATGCCAAACCAGCTAGCTGATTTTTTTTAAACACTGGACCATTGGTGATTCTGTGGCACATACATGAATGTGGTTCATAATCGAGAGAGTCCTCAAATGAAGAAAAAAAAAAAAGTGCTTTTTCCTCTGCCTCCTTTGAGTGACATGGCTGCAGCAGTTGGTATTCCTAGGTTTTCTCCCAAAATTCCTGTCAGAGTCTCACCACTGAGGAAAAGTGGGACAACACAGAGTCTGAAGGTAGGCAGGCATTTTCTGGCATTTTACATGGTTATTGCAACTAACTGTGCAATTAACTGTGGGTCCATACTTGTATTTATTATTAACAACATTCTCCCCCTTCTCCCAGTGAAGACACTGCACAGCAGTTGCTGTCACTTTACGTTGACTATACAGGTTGAACAGGAAGGGGTTACCAACATTTAACCAATGCCTAAAATGTTTCAAAAATCAACACTAAAAGCTGCAAATCTACATAAATATTAATTCTTCAATGGAGTGCTAGATAATAATTTCATAGGTAAACTATTAATAAAACTGAAGCTCACACGGGAAAGCTGGAATAAGTAAAAAAGCTCAGACAGCTACAATAGATTTTAAACCTCCCTTGTCCTTAAGTTTCTTTTTTTTTCCTTAGCAACAAGACCCCAAAGTCTAGAGATGCCAGAAAACTATGATCTTACTTTAAATGAGCTGTGGAAATCTCCCGCTGTCCTGTCTCTCTCTGTCTGAAGCTATGACCTTCCTGTCCTAGTGTCATGTGTCTGATCATATAAAGAAATAATTCATAGCACACTTCTTGCATCTGACATGTTAATTAAGAGAATAAAACTGTTATATTCCATCTAACTTTTTATTTAATTCTAGTCCAAAACGACGTTGAAAAAGTCTTTTTTTTTAATCTGAGATTTTTTGCATGTTCACAAAACAGTGAGAAGTTGATCTGAAGAAAACTTATTGGTGCAGACAGAGGACATTATTTATCTGTTAAAGAAAGAGATTTACCTTCTGTACGCAAGGTAGATCTGTATGCAAGAATCGTACAGAAATGCATGTATAACAAAACTGTCTGAAATAAGCTTTAAATAAGAACAAGCCTGCTAGAAGAGTATCAGAAAAAGCCCAAATCTTCTTGAAACAGAGGATCTGTGAACTGAATAGGTGTTTCTGTTTACTAAAATCAAGTAATTTTCTTCAAATAAAAACCTTTTACATAAAAGTCATTTCCCAAAACAAGTAACTAAGTCTGCCAGAGCCTTAACTTGAAAGGAGATTTTGTCTTGATTATGTGTCCTTAAAACTGTGAAAAACAGATCAGCTCTTTCTTCTCAATAAACCTCACCTCCCTTTCAAATACTCCCTTCAGTGATACTAATGCCCAAACAATACCTCAAATGATGGGAGAAGCATTATCAGAGAATACAGGGAGGAAAAAAATAAAAAAGATAAAAAAATTAAACCTCAAGACACAGCAGACAGGCGTTTGTGCAAAAGAGGTCTGGGATTTCAAATATCAGCCTTGAAAGCTGCAGCACGCCTTGCTCCAGGAACTCAGGTTGTGATTAATTGATGGCACTTCAGTCTCCTGAGCTTTATTTAAAAAGTCTCTTGAGGGGACATACAGATTTCTCTACTGAAAGAAAAGGAAATTGCAGATTCTCTTCTTTGCTACTGTTTAACTTCATCAGTTCACATTCGGTAGTTACTGGATGTTTCAATTCATCAGCACACCCAGCCAGGAAGGGCTATAGCCCCTTCAGTTGAGAGAAATGTGGGCTGTGGGATCTACAGCATCGGCAAGGACCAGACTTGTCCTGGGCCTTGAAATCTTACTGTAGTTTGTAAAATGACTTGGCAGAAATAATATATTCCAGAAGAACACTCTCAAGACCTTTTTCGTAATGAAGGAGAAATCTTGCTAGTGCATGAGGAAAAACACCCATGAAGAAATGTAGATTTTGCTAAGATGTATGAAATTAAATGAAATAAGCCTGACTATTTTGGTTCCTTTATTCTGACTGTTTCTTTTCATCTGAGATGAGAGAGCTTGCAAATAGTAAAACAAAGGGGGGAAAAAAGCAAGAAAGGAAAATAGCTACCTAGTGATCCATATTATTCAGCAACAACAGAAACAAAAGCCCTGCTAGTCAAATTTATGAGCCTTGAGAGATCTTGGCTGAAGTCGGTGGAGAAATACCTCTGTTAACACCCCCCCACACATCTAATCCTGAACTCTGTCCCTCCCGCACTTAAGTTATGAGCTCAAAATATCCGTGTTTTACTGTGAGCATGAAGTTTCTCTCTTTTTTTTTGTGTGTGTGTGTGCCTATCTCTCAGTGCTGATAACTGATACTGCCCTCAGATTGCACAGCTGAATATAAAGTATTAGCAGCTTTCAGACTCACCTTTCCATCCAAAACTCAGTGAGAAGAGGGAATTGAGCTCCTGAGCTGTTCCCAATCTGCCTGGAGGAGTTTTTTCACCAGATCCCAACTCTCTGGAGAACAGCTCGCAGCAACTCTAATCCCAACAAAGCCTGGACAGCCATTACATGATTTTAACTCACATCTCTCACGCAGGTGCTGAGGTACGTGAGTGCTTGCAACCAGATTAGAGCAAAACGTGGGGAAAGAGTAAAATGGTTGCAAACAGTGACGCACTCTGATGGTGGATTCCATGCCTGACCCAGCTGGGAGAAAGAAAGCGCAGCATCCAGCACTCACTAAAGTCGTACTCCTCTCTTCATGTAATTCAAGCCCAAAAATTCTTTTTAGACATCCTTAGCTGTGTACAGGTTTATAACGTTTCCTAAGCTGCTTCTTTCCTCTTTGGCATCCAGATCTAAGGTTTCTGACTATCAGTTCTTCAGGTAAAGTAACAAAGAGCTAGTCTCTTAGCAAAGAATAAGCATTAGTAAGTGAACTGCACTGAACTGGGCTCACAACCTGCTGGGTAGTTTGCTTATAAAATGAGAGAAGTACCGTTGATCTCATTTGCTTTCTCTTGATGTCAAATATTTTCCTAAACATCTCCTACCGAGTGCAGAAGATGCTTTCCACTGAAATATATGATCACAAATGGAAACGATGTATTTCTGCTTATGTCTAGATTTGATCTTGCACTGGAACTTACGCTGTGTTACCGTTCTGAGCACAAGAGCCTCTGACCCAGAGGCTGTCAGATAAACAACAGTGCTGACTCCTTGCATGCACTCATAGAAAATACAAGGAGCTAAAATAGTTGGCTTGTCTGGCCATTACCTTTAGCTTTGCATCAGTGATTCCCAGTGAGTTAATTTTCACGGTGGACCCAATGCTGTTAAATGTCCAATTTCTGGTGCCAAGTCATTAATCAAAACTGAAAAACAGTTTCAAAAAAATTGGCTTCTACTTGAGGTCATGCTAGATCTTCTTTAATGGATAGTCTTTCTCTTTCAGCTCCCTTGCTGTCATCAATCTCCTTTAGAAACATCCCTTCAAGGAAATGTTTTACTAAAATGCTGCAGTCTTCATGTCTCATGGTTGCTGATCTGTGCTGGCTCCATAGTATTGCTAAGAATTAATTCTTGCATTTCCCTTTTTAAGGATTCTGTGATTCTGTGAATAGAAAGGTTCTGTATTTTTTGAGCATAGAGAAGGGAGGCTGTCAGCCACGAGCTGGAAAAGCTGTTAGCAATGGCAAGAACAAGTGAAGACTCCACGTTGCCAGTGGGAAAAGTGTTGAAGTTAGTTCTGCCATAAGATAATAAACTAATTCCTTGTTTCAGACCACCACTATCTGTTGAAAGGCCGAATCAGCTCAATTATTAGGCATGACAAAACTCTGCACAGCACTGAATGTGTTGCAGTGAAGAAAAACCCTGCCATACCTTGCTGCCTTCCTGGAACAAAACGTTAACTTGCTGAGGGAAAACGCAGATGTGGTTGCTGAGGAGATGACTCAAATCTGGACAGGCAACTGTGTCCCCACCGTGGGGCCGGGTCTGACAAAGAAAGTTTCCAAAACTATGTCACCCCTTCTCCTTTAGCAATGACCCCAACCTACTCATTACACTATTACACTCTTCAGATCATCTCCACTGCAAACTGCAGCACTAAAACCATGTATCAAAACCATGTGGGAGGTATCAGTCCTTGGCATTATTTCCTTGTCATCATAGGTAGATGGGATTCCCCAAGACATTTTTCCTGTGGCTCCGGACTTTGTTATGAATAGGGGTGGACAGTAGCACTTTGCTTTGGACAGGAGAATCATAGAATCACTAAGGTTGGAAAGGACCTCTGAGATCATAAAGTCCAATCGTCAACCTAACACCACTGTGCCAACTAGACCATGTCCTGGAGTGCCGCATCTATGCGATTTTTGAAGATCTCCAGGGACGACGACTCAACCACCTCTCTGGGGAGCCTGTTCCAATGCCTCACTACTCTTTCCGTGAAGAAGTTCTTCCTAATATCCAATCTGAACCTGCCCTGATGCAACTTGAGGCCATTCCCTCTCGTCCTGTCGCTAGCCTCTTGGGAGAAGAGACTGACATCCTCCTCACTATAACCTCCTTTCATGTAGTTGTAGAGAGCGATCAGGTCGCCCCTCAGCCTTCTCCTCTCCAGGCTAAAGAGCCCCAGTTCCCTCAGTTGCTCGCCATAAGATTTCTTTT
This sequence comes from Psophia crepitans, assembly GCA_013399095.1. Classification (NCBI taxonomy): domain Eukaryota; kingdom Metazoa; phylum Chordata; class Aves; order Gruiformes; family Psophiidae; genus Psophia; species Psophia crepitans. The sequence goes on from VWZZ01002698.1 coordinate 245,010, forward strand.
CCAGTCCCTTCACCAGTTTTGTTGCCCTTCTCTGCACACGCTCCAGCAGCTCAATGTCCTTCTTATATTGAGGGGCCCAAAACTGGACACAGTACTCGAGGTGAGGCCTCACCAGAGCCGAGTACAAGGGGACTATCACTTCCCTACTCCTGCTGGCCATGCCATTCCTGAAACAGGCTAGAATGCCGTTGGCTTTCTTGGCCACCTGGGCACACTGCTGGCTCATGTTCAGCCGGCTGTCAACCAGAACCCCCAGGTCCTTCTCTGCCAGGCAGCTCTCCAGCCACTCCGCCCCAAGCCTGTAGCGCTGCCCAGGGTTGTTGTGGCCAAAGTGCAGGACCCGACACTTGGCCTTGTTAAATCTCATAGAGTTGGCCTCGGCCCATCGATCCAACCTGTAAGAAGGACAACAGAAAACCGACCTGTGTCTGCACCAAGACAAACCTCCTTTGTAAAGGCTCAACTCGACATCACCTTCTCACATCAGAGCCTAAATAGTCACTTGACAAGGCAAAGCCATGCTTGCAGGCAGTGAGCCACACCTCAGCACAACATGAACGTCCCGTCACCCTGGGCCTGGTCTATAGCCTACTGAAGTCAAAGAGTAATAAGGTTACAATTTAAATGCAAACTATTTTCTGATTTTCTAATCAAGATAGCTTAAAGACATGAACAGTTTACTAAAATTACCAGCACCAATTTCCCAATTAATTATTGATTATTGCACATAAAATTTTATACAGTAATGCATGGTGGTCCCACAAAATTATGCTTATGTTTTAAGACAGCCTTAAACATTCAGGCTAGGAAAATTTTGTCTCAGTTTGAGTCAGATTTTCAAAGACTTATACACCAGTTTGCTTCCTGGAAAAAATCACATACAGAATTGGAGTCGTTAGTTACATTCTTTGCAACTGCCTGATTTCCATTTCTCTGTACCTGCAGAGACAAGCACACGAGTTGTCATGTTGCTGAATGAAACCACTTGACATAAGCCTTTCTGGCAAAACTCCATTCACATACAAATAAAAAGCTCAGTCTCATTATAAAGGGGGGGGGGGAAGAAGCTAATTTTTAAGTGATTAGTAGCATACACTCCATTAAAAAGCATAAGTTCAGATTATGTTTGTAAGACTTTGCATCTGCAGGGTAGTGAGGGACACCAGTGTTAGCCAAGACTACAACTGTATTTTCAGGCCTAACAATACCTTTGAAAACTTTGAGGGCTCTTCTTGTCAATCCTTGTTCCAGGGCAGCAGCGGCCAAAAGGGCTCTGACATGTCCACACATACTACCTGAAGGAAAACACTTCCAGTCCTGCCTACGTGCTCTGTTCTGCAACAGCTTATCTTCAGAAAAGAGCTGTTTAACCAGCATTTGTCAAGCTCTGACCTCCTGCAACAGGGGCCCACAGTGCTGGTACAATAAAAATAATACATTTGTACATCTAGACAAATGAGTTCCTCCTTTTCTTTCACCAGTGTCATCTTGGCTTGTGTGCTCCCTTCAGAGATGCTAACAACTGGCAGCTCTGCTCAGGGAGATCACTGATCTAATTTATTTTTCCTTCTCCCTCTAGGGAATGCTATCACAATGCTCTAAGATCATTGCCTTGTATATCTCACTCCCCCACCCTGATGAAACGGCTCTGAAATGTCACCACCTCATCTGCAGGGGAAGCTGCACCCTCGCAAGCCCTTCCATTAACTATTCCTGTTGACAGCTCGTAGCTTCTTCAGTGAGCTTCTCCTGACCCAAGGGGGTGCTTCTACAGGACCTTCACGGCTGACTTTTAACAGCCTTGCAATCACAGCTCAAAATGTACTGCTTGACAAACTCCTGTTTTATTAATGTTTTATCCTCAACACTAGCTTTTCCATGATGTTGCTCAGCATTAGCTCACAGACACTATTTCCATGCCATCTCTTGAGGTGTCTAGGACTTAGCAGCAAGAGACATGTTTGGAAACTTAAATAATCCCACCTCTGAGGCTTCAGATTATGCTATTTCTTCTCCTCATTTTTGAGGCATTTGAAATGCTTTCATGAGATGGAGAGGAACTTTACAGGTTTGTACTTGTTCTCAAAGAGTATTTGTTCAGCAACAGCTCCTTGTAAATGGCTGATTTGGGGCTGTATTTAAACTGGAAAGCATCTCAGAACAGTTGGATGGGAAACCTATTACAGGCAAATGCAAACAGTCATCTGGAGGAGCTGGTCTCTGGGGGCCACCAGCCTGTCCTCACTGGAGAACGTCAATGTTGGCTGGAAAGCAATAATGCATAATAAAACACAGGAAGCCCTTTTTCATTATTGTTGCTACAAACTCTGGCAATTTTCTGTGGCACGCAATACTCCCCACTCTTAATGTTCATCCATTCTTTCACACTGCTCCCTGTCCCCGGGATGACTTCTCTATTCCATCTCAGAGAAGTAACATTTCAAAAAACTAAATATACTATTTCTCCTCCTTTCCAAGATGGCAGTTGCAGTGTGACTTTCAGCCTTTTAACACACTTTACGCATGGTGTCTCACAGCAGCACCTTTTAGTACCACTCTGGTTACCCATTGGCAAAGATGTTGGGCATCAACTGCTTTGATGGACCAGAGAGCTGGTACTTCTACAGCTCCCCCCCCGCCCCCGATGAGGTAGAGCTTTTCTATTTCTCACACTAGGACTAGAAAAGTAGCTTGTACAAGGACTAGCTTGTATGCCAGTGGCAAAAGTATCCACTCCAAGATAACCTATTCTTCATCTTCAGGCAGAGTATTCCCTTTAATGATCAATTAAAAAACCCAAACTTTTCTTGTACACCAAAGCTTACACTTGCCCAGGCTTTAACATGTCGAATTTCTCATTTTCCCATCCTTATCTCCAATCTTGTCATGTCAAATGCAAACTAGACTATTTATGAATTAACACAGTAGCCCTGTATGTTCCAAGACAAAAATAATGACCTTATTCAGAAATACACATTTGTTTGCCACTGTCCAACCTTTTCTCTTACCCCTGTAAATATACACAGGTTCAGCACCATGGAAGCAAAAGCTCTGGCCTCTTAATTAAAAACAAATTTTAAAAAATCAGTAATTTCAAAATCTTTACATTTATACCTAAAAATAGAAGTGAATGCACATACTCCATAAATGTGTGTTATTTTTTTTTTTAAATTATCATTGAAAACAATGAATTTATATAAATTCACAGTATGAAATTGCTAAGAGTAAGGACATTAAAAGTATTCACCGATGCACTGTTATTATTTCATGACAGATGCCAGAATATCTTTGTATAGAAATATTTATATGTGTGTGTGTATATATGCGTGTATTTATGTATATATGTATGTGTATGTAAAAGACAAGCACAATGCAACAAAAACTGTGTATAAAAAAACTTGGCAACTGTAGAAGGCAGGTGTTTCCCATGGCTCTCTGTTAAAGAGCATTCTGCAGTTAACGATGCTGTGAAAGACTGCCTGTAGACCAGAAACATATGCATCAACACAAGACTACAGCCATGAAAGACCTGAAGGTATATGCATAAAAAACAAAGGCTAAACATCAGTGCACTCAATACACTCAATCCTACATCTAAAAGCATCCTTAAACAAAGAAGCTGTTGTCTGGATTGATATACACACTGGTAACGTGGGAGCTGCAAACATTGCTACTTCCGCTCTGGAATAAAATCAAAGGCAAAGGGCCAGATTCCTAAAAAGTAAGGTTCAGTCTCCCACTTTTCCTCTTAGGTTACATCCAAGAGAAAGTAAAGCATAGGATCAGATTCTGGTCTTCCAGCAGTATGAAAGACCCCATTGACGTCAATGTGTAAAACTCAGCAGTTGCCTACCATGCAATTTTCTACAAAACGTTTGTGCCATTTCCCACTGGGATTAACAGTAGCCCTGAAAATCCCCTGAATTCACAGCTTGCACTTTGGAGTAGATGCCCAGATGCAGAGGGAGCAGGATGAGTGGAAAGTCTTGTGCAACCCAGTGGTCCCCCCAGCGAAGACCCTTCGGAGCTTCATGCCCACTCTGTAGCGTTATCTACGGCGCTTACTGTCCTGGGAATTTATTATTTCTTAATAAACTGTCCTGGTTTCAGCTGGGATAGAGTTAATTTTCTTCCTAGCAGCTGGTATAGTGATGGGTTTTGGATTTAGGATTAGAACAATGTTGATAGCACACTGATGTTTTAGTTGTTGCTGAGTAGTGATTACACCAAGTCAAGGACTTTTCAGTTTCTCATCCCCTGCCAGCAAGAACACTGGAAATGCACAAGAAGCTGGAAGGAGGCACAGCCAGGACAGCTGGCCCAAACTGGACAAAGGGATATTCCATACCATATGACATCATGCTCTGTATATAACGGGGGAGTTGGTCAGGCAGGAGATTGCTGGACATTAGTCAGTGAGTGGTGAGCAACTGCATTGTGCACCACCTCTTTTGTATACTCTATTATTATTATTATTATATCTTCTTTTGCTGTCCTGTTAAACTGTCTTTATCTCAACCCATGAGTTTTACTTTTTTTTTCCCCTCGATTCTCTCCCCCATCCCACTGCGGGTGGGCAGAGTGAGTGAATGGCTGTGTGGTGGTTAGCTGCCTGCCAGGTTAAACCATGACATAAACATAAATAAATAGATAGAAGACCACGACATAAACATAAATAAATAGATAAAAGAAAATGTGAACATGTGCACCTCAGTTACGTGGCCTGATCGACTGTGGTACGTAGCACATCTGTCCAGCAGCAGAGAACCAGGCAGTAACCTTGTCAAGGACACACAAGATGGGGAAGCAGTCCAGCCTTACAGCCTAGGCTGCCCCACCTCCCCAGACTCACCTCTGCCCTCCAAAGCCAGCCGCTGCTCCTACCTAGGCTTGGCCCTGCCTTTTTATAGTCAAAGATAACATACGGCACATCAGAAGCAATGTACAATATGTCTGGATTTCCAAATCTGGAAGCCAGCAATAGTGTGTTTCTAGCACTAACCGTTGCTCTTCCTAGAAAACGATAATATTTTGGGTTATTTAAAAAAAAAACAACCCAAAGATCTGGCTCCCTATATCAACATTGCAACATTAAGGCTCAAGCACCTCCCTCAGGAAATTATTTTCAACCCGAGAAAATAGCAAATGCCAGGTATTTTCAGGCGGGTGGATTTTATCTAGGGTTCTAGCAATTTAACTGAAGGCTAGAAACTCCAGCCATATCATAACCCACATAGTTTCCTTCTGTTTACCTGTGTAGGCTCTAATCACCTGTGCAACATCTGTTGGTACTCTACAGTTACTGGCAAGACACCAAAATAACCGTGTTCTGTATAACAAGCAGTTGCAGTTTCCATCTCTCTCCTGGTCTGCCTGCTTCAGCTTACAAAGCCAGAATAAACCCTTCCTGCCTGCCAGGGTGGCATGGGGTCAGAAAATGTCCCTTCAAGGGATTGATAGAAACCAGAATTGCATGATTATGGTGTTTCTTTGAAAATACATCTTTGGGTAATTTTCCGTTCCCATATGAAAGAGTAGGATTAGATGATAAAAAATAAACCACAATCAGAGCAGCAGAGTTAAATACCAGGCCCTTTTGGACAGAAACTCAGGAGCACTCAGACAGACCACTGGCTACACCCTTCAGATTGATAAAACACATCTCCTGAAGCACTTATTTTAAGCACAGATTTGTTTCCAGGTTCAGGGGCAACCATACACAGCAGGAAATCAGAGCCACCTTTGCAGTGTGTTTTACATATGTGCAGAGAGCAACCGCCCCTCTCCTATGGGGTCTGCAATCAGAGCAGAGACGGCAGAAGAGGAGAGTGGTGGGTAGAAGCAGCCAAGATCTGGAGGTAAAGTGACTTCCTCAAGAGTGCACACTAGGCCAGAGCTGGAGAAGGATCACTTCACCAGGGTGGAGTTTTTTACCTCTGGGTTTTCCATCAGTCATGGGCAAGCCAATGTCAGTGCTGTTGAGACTCTCAGAGTCTTCTTTTTCTCTCATCTTTCCCACCCCCTTGGCTTTTCCTTATTCTTTACAGTAGACGTTTCACACAAGGTGAGCAAGGTCCCCGTGCAGCAAAGGTGCTCCCACCCCTCGGGGAGCATCTACCACCTCCACTGTCCCACCTGGGCTTCACCACTGCTGTCTGGCCCCACTGGCCTCTCCTCCTCCCCAGAGGTGGAGATCAAAGAGAGACCTCCCATGGCTGCAACTCAAGCGTGAGACCCTGCCGTGATGGCAGAGATGCCTGAGTGCACACTAAACCTGCAGTTGCCATATCCGCTGTGGCTAACCACCTTACAGGTTCCTAGGAAAAGGCAAAACAAAGCTATAGGATTACACATATGCTGAGGGAATATGGGGATCCATACACAGACATATTTACTATGCTGTAAAGAGCAAAGACAAAGCAGCTTGTCAGATACATGTATTTTCAATTCATAACTTACTCTCCCCTATTTTTACCCCTTCTCAAATCTTTCAAGGTAAAAAAAAAAAGAAAAAGCTAAAGAGTTCCCCCAAGGGAGAGGCAAGAAGTATGGTGTACATGGCTGAGGAAAACAACGTGCTTTCCTGTTTGCTGAAAAATATGTCATACACTTGGATTACTTCAGTTTTTCCTCAAAATTTACACAGATGCTGCTGGCCATTTCCCTTTTATACTGATTAGCTTTTTCCAGGAAGCATTTTTTTTTCCCCAAAACACTCCTTTCCTTCCTGAAGAAGCCTGGTTCACGTTAGAGGATGTTTCTGTCAGAATGAAGTCAGAGTGTTATTTTTAAGATGAAAATGCTGTGTACAAAATGGCTCTCCAAGACTTGTGAATTAATTTGGAAAAGAAACTCCAAACCTATAAAAATATCCTTTTTTTACCTTAGGTTTGGATTTTTAATATAGTTTTTATTTTATGAAGGACAGGGGTTTTTATAGCTTTGAATAAATATAATGGCATCTGCTCATCTCACTCAGAAAATATTCCCACCAAATACTCTAAAAATTCTTTGATATGATAACAGTAAAACGGGAGCAGAAAGCAGCTCCCATCAGTGACAAGAATTTTGTCATATGCTATAGGTGTGTTTCTGCTCTGGACTGAGATTACCAACATCTGTGTTTAGTAGGTCTGGATTGAGGAGCATAAAACGATCTGTGCGGGATTGACAGAACTTGTTGGGACCATTTCTGTCTCTGTCTTTCACAATATCATTACTGAAATTGCTAAAGAATTGTTGAAAGAAAAATCACATAAATAAAACAAACACATATTAAAAGAATTCATAAACTCAGCCAAGGACTTGAGGTAGTGAGCAATACGAGGAACAGTATTCAATAAACAAAACATGGTAAATCATCTGAAAATCAAGATTGGTATACCTTGTGAGATGACGTAAGGTCAAAGAACGTCTTCTGGGACCTCTTTGCACTTCAGCTCAGGCACTTGCTTTACACAGATGGATTAAAAGAGTAGTACAAGTCTTGGGAACAGATTTTGTCTCCTGCAACTATAATTAATAAAGGTGCATCACATATTAATCATACATAGATAAATAACAATTTACTACATGCAAGTATTTCTAAGATCTACTGCTGCAAAACACAAAGTATCTGTCTGTAGCCCAGTGCTAAGCTTCCCTTCACTTGATCAGGGGAAGATCAGGCCTCAAATTTAAATTAGAATGTAATAGGTGAGATTATCCCAGGGGAAAAGGGTTCCTGGGAACAAGGGACAGCCACTCAGAGAGCTCAGACTACTCTGTCAAACAATTTCAAAACAAAAGTTACTATTTTTCCAAAACTTGAAACACAGCCAAAAAGTCCAGACCTGAAGTTTAGGAAATCACCACTGTATCCACCAAACTGCTGAAAGACCGCAGCTTCCAGGCAAGGCTAGAGGTCCTTCTTTTTCACCCTAATTAACGCACGTTTCAGTTCTCTCACTTCACCATTATGCTGAAGAGAAGCCCCACCATCACTAAGGAACTGGGGCCACTGAAGGGGGAATCAGCTGCTTCCCAGTTAAAATCACAAAATCTGACTTGCTTGCCCAGATGTGACTGAAATCTTTTGCAAACGAGCGGACACCCCCATGCAGCAGCGTTTTAGCAGCGAGGCAGCACACACAGAGCTCTGGCATTTACTCCATTCCTTGCTGGTTATTTCCAGGCACTACAAAACCTATCTCTTAGTAACATCTTCGTTGACAGACTGGCCACCAAAGCACACCTGGTGTAGCTCAAACCAGAAGAGATCTGTCAGGCTCTCATAAGTCCCTAAAGAAAGTTGAAACAAGCACTGATCCAGCGTGGGACAGCTATGCTTTCTGGTCCCAATACTGTCTCTGCTGCACACAAAATTTATAGCCTGCAGGTTCCTGAACTGACACCTTCCCTGTTAATCGCATTCACTGGTGATACGATATAGCCATAAAAATAACGTTCAACTGACACTGGCTTGGTTTTGCATTTCTTAACCGAGTAATGCATGCAATGCAAAAATCACATTTCCTCGCATGCTTCAAAGGACCACAAGTGTCTGTATGCACACACAGCCACACATGTGCGCACACAACTGAACGTAGAGGCCATCTGTCACAGTCCCTTTCTTAAATTTAAAAACATTATTCATTCGGAGACAGGAAACAGCCTCGGGAACAAGAGGAAAAAATTGTAAGATAATGACTTTACTCTAAATAACTCTAAATAATCTCTCCTTCTTTGGCCTTTTTTAATCATTTAGAAAGACAGAACATGACAAGGCAACTTGCATGACCAGTGCCACCGGTTTAGAGTTTCTTCAAGCAGCTGAATTTATACTGCTGTAGGGTTGAATAACTTTAATTTTTATGCTAGCTTATAACTATGGAAAATCCTTTATAAGCACACTTCCTCCTAACACACAGTATCTATCCAATCTATCCTGAAGCATGAACACTGACCCATATTCTTCCTTTCAGAAATGGCAACAGTCCAAGGAGTTTTCCACTCCTACGGTTTTGGGGTTTGGTTTGGTCTTGTGCTTAGGAGCTAGTTTCTCCTAACTTACTACCAAACTATATAGATTGTCAGAAAGAGGATGCTCGTGAACAAGATCTGCTGTCACGAACCTTTTGCCTGCCTGCTGAATTTCTTACAAATATGGTAGGAAAAGGTAATATCCTCACTGCAAGACACTAGTCATGTGGCAACGTTATAGTCCAGTACCAAGCTTTACAATGGTAGGTATAGATCCATTACAGAGCTCTAGTAGAGTTAAAGGGACCATTCAACGACAAGGAGAGCGTGGGAATTGAGAGTGAAGAAAGAAAATGAGAAAAAAGTTTGTTTATCCAGCATGTGAGCAAGTCACAGCAGGACTGCACAAACACACCAGATGACACGGTCAGCAGGGAAGGAAATACCCAACGTATAGTCCTAGGTGAGCCAAGATTATCCATTAATCTAAGACTGCAGAAAATGGAAAATATGATCATAATCCCTAGTTGAATGAAGGGGGAAAGGGAGGGGAAAAATCCTGGACTCTGGTAATTTCACCCTGTTCAGTGAACCTTTATTTTTTCACTTAAATCACTGAAAGAAGGAAGAAAGTTTGCTGCTCGTGTCTGTTTGGCTGCTGCTAATCAAAGACATTGAGTGGATTTTTTTAACGGCGTTGCAGTAAACATTGCAGTGATAACACCACTAAATTAGATCTTCAGCAGCCAGCAAGCCGATTAGCAGATATGGATCTTTAAGCAAGTATTTTATTTCCTTTCCATTTAAAAAATATCCCAACATTTTCTTCCACCATCCTGGAATTTTCTTCAGTAATTATGCTAAAATTAATATAAAAAAATAATAAAATCCAAGAGGTAATAGACCCATCTTCCTTTAATTTTTACTAAGATATGCATAGTTTTAATTTACAGACATGCAAAAGAAATTTTAAAGCATTATTATGGTTAAAGAACATCCCAGCGCAGTTTTTATACAACAGGTTTTTTGTTAATTTAAATAGCCAGTTACTGCACAGTGCCAGGTTTCTGAATCCAGACTGAGCTAGTGAGCAGCTCAGCCCAGAGTAGGCTGAGGGTGCTCTGCACATTTCCAGCAAACACACTGCACTTTTTAGGGTTGGGCTTTTATATTTGAAACAACTTTAGAAAAAAAAATAAAAAATTGGAAGTTAAGGAAACATCATTCATAGATGGAATTGAGCTGTGGGCTTCATCCCAGCATCTCATTACAGGAATTCCTTTAGCTGCCATAATAAATTTGAAGAAGTTTTCATTACAGGACAGTCCTCTTTGATGGGAGACATTTATCTTATGATCAATCTGCAATTGTGCTCAATGTTAAAAAGCCATTCTCTTCTCCAGCAACTCTAGAAGGTGAAGTAGTGTATGAATGTTTCATAGAACACACTTAATTGAATTAATCTGAAGAAAAAGATGTATTTATGTCAAGAAATGCATGTCTGATTCTATGGGGTTTCATATCGTAAAATTAAGAATATTTATTAATCTTAATATCAGAGCAACCAAAGTTGTTTAAATATTTATCTTTCATACACTTTAATAACTACGTAATTAACAATAATATTTTTAGTGGTTTAATGTTTCCAAACTTAATGATTTTTATTTGCCTCAAGTTCTCACAATGTTTAACCTCACAACAGTGTTTCAGTTAAGATTTCTTTGGGATTGACATGAATGATGTGGACTGAGGCTAAAAAAGACAGCAGATTAGAAATATAATAGCATTTTAAACAAAAACGGGTTGTGGATCTTTCTTGGAGAAATAATAAATATAAAGAATAAATTAACATAGATAGCAGGATTCACACATATGTCAGTGAAAACATTCTGAAAACATTCTTACAAAACAGCACATTCCTATCCATAGCTGGATATATCAAATGATTTTTGTAATTCTCACTCTCCTTTATACCCTGTTTGGAAGGTGTACGCAACTCAGCTAAACAAATTTCTCTGTGTCGGAGGTTCAGTACGAGCTCTTCGCTTCTGGCAGCAGAGCCAAACTCTGGTCTCAGCGACACAGTCATGTTGCTCATACAAGCCTGCGGGACTTCTATCAGGGAAACCGGCAAATTTTCTGGTTTTACTAGGTAAGCTTAGAGCAGAATTTGGCCCTACATAGGCTTACTCTACAGCAGTTAGAGATTACCTAGGTCTCTTGCTGCTTTCTGATACCAATAGCCTCCTCCTCTCTGTACGGCTTTGACTCTTTTTGGTGTCAGACCACAAGGCTCCCACAGAGCTTCCAGTAGTGGAAACCATTTTTCACCCAGGTTGATGAGAACAAACTCAGCCCCTTATCCTCAAAGGAACCATGTCTTAATGCTGCAATTCCTCCCCTTCGGATCTCCAAGCTCATTTTCAAATATGTTTAATTTCCTTCCCATCCACCTCTCTGGAATCACTGTTGTCCCTTCCCTCAAAATTCATGACTTCTCCCATCCAAGATCCACAGCTTTCAACTGTCTACTCTTTGGTTTCTAAGGTTTCCTACAGCCTTCCATTTCATATTTCCCATTCTTTTTATTTTCCAAGAGGCCCCACAAAGCTTTCCCTAACTGGTCTCTTTTGGCTTCTTTCCATCCTCCTCAAAATCCAGATCTCATCCCACTACCGCTGTTTATTACTGCGTTTTTGATAGTCCACCATCTCCTTTTTTTGGCTGTGGTGTCAAATCTGTCAACACAAACGAAAGCTTCCTAGAACTACAATTTGTACAAATAATAATTTGTACAAATTTCCATAAGGCCCCAAATTAGACTGGGGCTTTCCCCCCATCACAGCTCCCAGCTGAACCAGTGCAACCGCTAGCACAGATAAGCAATGCAGACATTTGCACCCGCAGTTTAGTGGTTTTGAGGCATAAAGAAGTTCTGAATTCCAGATATCCCTTTTTTTCTCCCCTCTATTGTTTAATCAATTTTAATTTACTTGTTCATTCAGGCTGGTTGACTGTCATCTTAAAGGTGTCCTGAGTTGAAGCCCCCATTAACTATGGGAAGCTTAAATTTAGGGTCACTTTCTCAAAATAACAGAAGTCTCCTGGAACAAACTCCTTATACCAGTATTATTGCAAGAAATTCCAAAGAACACAAAGTCCAGCATGGAAATCAAAGGCAAAAAAAAGGTAAATGGGTGATCATTTGTTAAACCTGACTGCTCTAAGAAGAACATTTTTACAAGTAATACAAAAAGCAATGAAAAGGTTCTCACCAAACATTACTGAAATATCTCTGGGGAAAATCCATTAGAAATACATTTGCAATCAGTCCAGTATCAAATTCCTACTGTAAATATGGCAATTAAGAAGGTCAAGTTACTCAAGGTTGTGTAAGAGTGAGATGAGCAATTAAAAATGAATTTATGTTGAGAGCATTTTGTATAAATTTACATCTTTTACTCTCTGTTAAAACACATCATGATTTTTCTTATATGTTACATGACATTATATTCCCAATAACGGGCTACTGAAATAACAACCCATCATTGGTTTCCTCATCTCCGTGCAAATGCTTTGGAATTGTGCTTGAATCTGATGTGCTGATTAGCTGAGAGCTGAATCCATGCCAATAAGAGAATTGCTGTAAATTATCGGATGAGTGTAAATTACACCCACACCACTGGTGTAGCAGAGAAAAATATGTAACTTGAGATTATGAAGTGTCCTGCTGTGACATAAATGGAGTGGAAAGGCACTTAGTCCAGAGAGGACCATAAATGGTTTAAAGCCAAAAAATGCCCAAGTAATGTGCATGGGTAGAAGAGTGATTAAGGAAGTGACAAAAGAGAAGGTGGTTATCTAATCTCTAGTGCTCTGGGGTTTTATAATAAAGGGCATCCAGGAGCAATCCCTGCTTCACCCACACACGGCCATGCTGTGCAGGCACAGCTGTGCTGATATATATATATATATAAATATATATATATATATTTGGGGAACAGTGCTGTGAATGGGATCTACGAACTCACCTCCATTTTAACCTCCTCCCTGACAAACCAGAAAGAAAGCTATTCTGAATGAGGACCAGTTCATCACGGCCCNGTGCCTGCACATACATGAGGAGAGTCAGCATCTTGCACTAAGGAGGGCTATGCTGCGGTGCAGCCCCAGCGGCGCAGCAGAACCGCTGCTCAAGGCAGCAATTGGTGACCAGCACATGAACAGACCTACTCTGTCCCCTTCATAAGCAAGACATGGGAGAGGATCAGCTGCTGGGTGAAAAAAGATAATCCTGGACACATGAAAAAATAAAAAGCCTGAAAAGAGAGATGGCACTAGGAAAAAGAAACGGAACACAAAAAAATGCGGGGGGGGGGGAAAGCAGACAACTTGGAACCCTAAAGAAGACACCAGTCAGAAGCTTTCAGGGAGCAAACAGTAAGTAACCCCAGAGGACACCCTCCAAGGAAAAGATGAGGTCACTGGCCAGGCCACAGAAGGAAAGAGGCACTGAAACTCCCACCCATTGCCTCCCACACACAGTCACCAGAGTCAAAAGACTTGATTTTGTGCATGGAAACTGACCCTTAATGTCACTAATGTCACTAAGTCACTAAGGACTGGGGCGAAGCATAGGAATGGCTCCTTCGGATGTTTTGTTTACCTGTTCCCCATTGTAGTGTTTTCAAAGAACTTCATAGTTATTAAAGATTTCTTCTCACAATGCCCATCTGGAGGCAACGTAGTAGTGTTTTTCCATCCTGCAGGAAGGAAGGCACGGAGGGTCAATGTTACTTGCCCACACATCATAGGATGCCTGAAGCAGAGAGAGGAAGTGAGCTCAGGTTTCCTATGTTCCCCCTTCATATCCTGCTTTGTCCTTTTCTACTTCTCTCTCATCCCCTGTGAAGGGGCAATGATGGGAAAGATGCCACTTCTGTGCTCAGAAATAAAACAATCTAGAGGGTAAACCTAGAGAGCTACAACTAAGTCCAGTCTTGCTTCCATTTAAATCAATGTCTAAAGGAGTTTGATACTGTTTTAGGTAGAGTTTACTAAATGTTCCAAGAGCCATGATTAATTCCGGCAAGGGAACAACTTCAGTCAAAAAGACACCAAACCTTACTGTTGAGTCAACAGTAAACCAAAGGTAATTAATTAAAACCATATAGATAATAAATGATATTAAGGAAGAGAAGATAATAATTGATAATAATTCAAAATTACGAAATGAAAAAATTAAATATGAGAAAACAAAGATTTTTGGAGAAATATTGGACTGAGATTCCAGGGAGAAAGAAAAAGGAGGGCTTTTTGTGTTTGGAAACAAAAAATTAGTCTCAGCACATCTTTGTCCTTTATGTGAAGGAAGAAGTAAGTGTGTTGATATTGTTAAAAAAAAAAAAGCAGAAGTATTTGTTAGTCTTTCTGGTTTAATAATTGAAAAGAAGAATGATATACAGACAAGGATGACAAAATATTGCTCAGGTAAGTGGTTAACCAAGCATGGATTTAACAAGTAGGTGAGTGATATGGCCCTGTGATAGCAAATACCAAAGTTACACGTCAGCTAGAAAAAGCTTTTTTATATCTGCTGTCCTGAACAAACTGCACCTTTTAAAAGGGAACTGGATTTTGCATCACTAGGAAAGTTCCAGGTCAGAAAGACTAAGCAAGCAGGACAGCAGAGCTAGAGAAAATAGGTATATAAAACCTGTATAAGAAGTCTGTTTTCATTTTTCATTAGCATTATAAATGAGAACCCACTTGGAGTATTGTGTCCAGCTCTGGAGCCCTTAGCACAGCTAAGACATGGAGCTGTTGGAGTGAGTCCAGAGGAGGGTCATGAAGATCATCACAGGGCTGGAGCACCTCTCCTATAAGAAAAGGCTGAGAGATTTGGGGTTGTTCAGCCTGGAGAAGAGAAGATTTTAAGGAGACATAAGAAAGATGGGGACAAACTTTTTAGTAGGGCCTATTGTGGTAGAACAAGGGTTAACAGTTTTAAACTACAAGAGGGGAGATTTAGACTAGATGTAAGGAAATATTTTTTTGTGATGAAGCTGGTGAAACAGTGGAGCAGGTTGCCCAGAGAGGTGGTAGATGTCCCAAACCTGGAAATATTCAAGGTCAGGTTGGATGGGCCTCTGAGCAACCTGATCTAGTTGAAGATGTCCCTGCTCATTGCAGTGGGTTGGACTAGATGACCTTTAAAGGTCCATTCCAACCCACACAATTCTACAATAATGTGATGGATTAAAAACAAAATTATAGCCAAAAAATAATATCTATAAAATTTTGCGAAGCATTTGAAATAGTACCACAAATATTCTAACCAGCACTGTGCGTGATCAGGATAAAAATGCACAGGCTAACAAACAGATTTCAGAAAGGTGCTGATGAGGACCTGCCATTAACTAGTTCAACAGGAATCTGTACTAACATGCATGATCTTCAAATTTTCATCAAGGAATCAGTAGTAAACATAAAGTCTCTGCTGTTACAATGCATGGGTAACAGAAAACACAAATGATGATGAAAACGTGACAGTTTTACCAAATTATCTGGATCACTTAACTGACCAGAAGTGTGGCATTATGCTCAAAAGACTAGGAAAAGGAGGACAGGAATTCATTCAAAGATTTGGAGAAATTTTCTTACTCCAGACTGAGAGAGACATTTCTTGGCCTTATCGTTCACATTTTTAAAATTTATTTTATTTAAAATTTTTTTCTGTTTCTTTCTTTCACTTCCACTTTAGTCAATCTTTTTTCCAATGTGAAAAGTGTAAATTTTTTTTTCTTT
Organism: Psophia crepitans; assembly: GCA_013399095.1. NCBI lineage: Eukaryota > Metazoa > Chordata > Aves > Gruiformes > Psophiidae > Psophia > Psophia crepitans. The sequence continues at coordinate 260,778 of VWZZ01002698.1, forward strand.
GCTCTACTTCTAGGGTTTTTCCCACAGAAATACCAGTGCAGAAACAGTCTCTGAGAATTAAAAATGCTTTATGTAAATTTCATTCAGATATTTTTAAACCACGTTTGTTCTCACTGTCCATGCACTTCTAGTTCGGTTGCAATGGGATTCTCCCCCAGTGATAAGCCTTCAAGGAATGCCGCCGCACTCTTCTGCCCAATCCACGCCATTGCATTGCATGCGTGATCCAGGGCCTATCGTATAACGTAAGATCTAGACTTATGGTCTTGGGGTGAAACACAATTTTATGGCTGACTCCTCACATTCCTGTGAGGAATTCATTGCCAGTTGTCATACTCTTTTCCATTCCCCCTTCACTCACACAAATGCCCTTCCCCACAAAAAGATCATGTCCAACTTCAGAAAAAACAAAATAATCACAAAACTTGGGAAATTAACAATTTTCGTAATCCTGTAATGAAAGTGTTTCCGTTTCCAGCAGTGTGTCCATTTTGCCGAGAACGACAAAATCACAACTCTGTTGCTTCCTCAGGAATAGATCCTGCTGGCAGCCAGCAAGTCTGCCATCCCCACTGGCTTTAAGCAACATCCATATCATTCTGTATGGATACATGTAACCTCTTTGCTTCCCATACATATGCCCATATGTTTAGACGCTAAGGTTTCCTTCAAACTCATTATACAGGCGAATGGTGCATGAGATGAGAGTAACATCTTAATTAGCAGTGTCACTGACACATTTTCTGCAAGAACACCTTCCACTGAACCAGAAATTTCCCATATGCTTCTTTTTATTGATTTGCACCTGTTGTCACTTCTGTGCCAACAAAAATACCTGAACGGAGCCTGAATCAAAAATGAAGGGTTTGTGGTGCTACCAGAGCCTTTGACTGCGTGTCAGAGCGACTCCCAGCTGCCAAACACTGGAGGACAGGTTTCAACAGCCTCTCGCAAACCCAACCTCTTGCAGGATGAAAAGATGAATCCTGACCAACACTGTTTCAGCACCAGTGAGTAAGAAAACATTAGGCCAATCAGACGAGTGTCTCCAGAGAGAGCAGGACTAGCTGGGCACTGCCATTAACCAGAGGATGTTCTAGTCAAATAATGAATTGACCTAAAAGCAAAACACTCAATGGCCTGAGGCTCAGCAGAATAGCAATCTCTAATGATCTGCCCTCTGTGGAAAGAGCTATCAGAGAAGGAGACATCAGAACAAGTGGCCGAAAGACACAAGCTGCAGGAAGCAGCTGCAGGCTGTGCTGGGTAAGTGCTAGGTTTCTGTTTTAGCTGCTTTCCCCAAAACACAAAGATCGAGCTGTTTGGAGAATAGTGGGAGCCCAGAAGTCTGAGAAAGGTCTTCCCTATCTCATGTCCAAATTCCTGCTGCTGAGCATAGGGTGAACACAAAACATACCCAACAAACATATCATACCCCATCTTCCTTATAAAATTGACGTGCTTTAGCTTGGCCTGAGTCAGGCAGCCTGCCTGTTCAGCTGCCTGATCCTACTACACTCACCCTTGCTTTCCTCCTTCTGGGGGCCGGGAGGAGTGTTTGCCTATTCCACACTTCTGGATGTGTTGGCCTAAATCAACACACCACTGCCTACTGTCATCATGGTGAATATCAAATATTAGACATGGTGGGCATTTCTTTTCAACAAAGAGGTGTCAACTCAGGGCTTTCAAATCCCAAGCTTTTGTTTTGTCACATTGACTACAAACCATTTCTGATGCTTCATACAGTCTTATTTTATATCAGTGGAGTCAAACCCATCCTTCACTGGCTCAAATCTGCCCTTCTCCTGTGGTAAATCTCTACCAGAATCTGACCTTACAATCCATTTCAGTAGATGCTCTGTTATTTTGGCACCTACTTGTACCAGCCTAGACACTGGGTATAATGTGGAGTGGTGGTTGCGCTTAAGTGATGATCAAACCAAGGCTCAGTCAGATCATGCTATACCTCCTATATCCAATGAAAATGCAATCAATGTACGCAGTCTTCTGCTCAGATGCATCTTCTAGTAAAGCCATCACATAAAATTCAGAATTATATTCTAGAACACATACATAGCTTCTCTTAGCCAAGGCAAACAAACCCACCTACTTTGCTTCAGGAGCCAGTCTTTCCTATACCATCAACAAAGGCCACTTCACTTGGTTTATATTTCTGGCACCAGAGACAGGCCTGAACAATTTCCTCAATGTGACTGTTATTTGAGGCCAGTAAAAAGCATTTCTAGCCCTTCTCTGAGGTTTTCCAATCCCGAAACAACCTTCACGTGTCTTTTCCTATACATCTTCCTATAACACCTTAGAAATCACCATCCTGCTGCTTTTAAGCAAAATTCCATCAACAACTAAGATTTCTCCCTTCAGTCTCTAACATGGCGTAGTAGCATGCTATCTGGCCCACAGTCTGCTAAAAGTTTGACTGCACTGAAAATCTGAATTCTTCTAGTCCATATTCTGCAGGTGCAACATCAGCCCTTATTTAAACTGAAGTTGAACAAGAAGTGCTACCTGTATCCAACAGAAAATTTAAAATGTTAATTTACTCCCTGATGAAAGTCCTTTTTTGCTGCAATACTTTTATGAAGAGCTCCGTTTGTATTGTAAGAATTTTGTCATCAGCCACTTACCATACTACGCTTATTCTGACATCCATTGCTTTCTGCTGCTTTTGAAACTTACGGGTCTTCATCTCAGGTATCCTTTTATAATCCTGAGGTTTTCCATTGTGCACACAGTTATCTTGTGTTTTACCAAGGATACACACTACACCTGTGGGAAGAAAACCAGGCGGTATGACTGGATGGACCACTCACGCGAGAGAATCTGTCACCCAGGTTAAATGTAGCCTTGACTTCCCAAAGGTAGCTCTTAACCTTAAATCAGTTACACTGATTTTTTTATTTTTTTTTAACACTTGTTTTCATAATCTCCATTTAAAATACATCTTTCACATGCTGGGAGGAGCGGTACTGTGGAATGCAATACTTCCCAAATGTATGCTGTGCAGAGTAATAGCCTTCGCTGCTCAAGTTAAGTTAAATCCATGAAAAAGATGAGAAGGGATGTCAGCAATCAGGCCACTTTCTAATTGCTTTCCCTTACCGGGGCACCTGCTGCCTAAAGCTCCAGTGAAGTGCTGTTTAAGCTGCCTTCAGCTATCCTCCACATTTCTGGAGAGTTTCAACTTCTGACAGGTTTTAAGAGCGCCGTGCTTTCACTCAGGTATTTTGTTAGTCCGTTTTACGGCTGGAGTCAGCGCAGGTAACCGCGCGGTGCCCGGCAGTGCAGCCGAACCCTTCAGCCCTGACAAATCACCAGTCTGCAGCTTCAGCTCCCGCACAGCATCGCGCCGAGCTCCAAGTGGCTTGCAGCAGAACTGGCAGAGCGCATCTTCTTCAGCAAACGGGCTTAAGTCTGGCTTCCCCTATTGACTTCCCTGCATGATTTGCGCTGGGCTATAAGCACTGAGCGTGTCTTTGGTTCCAGGGTAATTGCAAGTTAAACTATAGAAACTCTCAGAACTGGGTCAACAAAAATGAAAACTAGGTCCAGAACAGTGTACTTTTAAAAATCCCACCTGAAAAGATTAGCAGTGTTACCTCCCCACCCTGTCCTTGCCGTACTGCCCTGCCGACTCTACTGAGCCAGGATCCCTAGGGTTAAATTTGTGATCCGAGAGAACAATGAGATAGAGTTTTACTTAAAACTTGATTTTATTTTTAAAGGTTTATTTTAAATGCAGCTTGTAAATGAATTCTAATTTGACCTCTAATTTGAACTAATGATCAGTACTAGTATTTACATGAACCAGATACAGGACAGTTCATAAATCTGGGGTCAACGTCTTTTTTTAATTATTTGCTCACTGGGACATACATACATAAACCACAAAACACCGTAGACTATTAACTCACATCTTTTTCCCTTATGGTTCCAAACCCAAAGTGTTCAATTCATTTTTTTTTTTATCATCTCTGAATCCATTCGAACTTTATCCAATAAGTGTCAGTAAGTGACAGTCATATCGAATAATGCAGAATTAGTAAACCCTCTAATTCCAAAGTGTTTAGCTTTGGAGAGCAAGAAGTTAAACACTTTCTTGCAACACATTGTAAACATGTCAATGTGTTTAACATTTTGAATGTGTTCTGTTCCCTTGCGCATGTGTTTAGAAAAGAAACAGGTTATGATATTTAACTAGTGAATGGATATATGTGCTCATTCCTACCAACACTTTTTAAACACTTGTGGACGCTTAAAATTATGATGTGTTTAAGATTTGAACACGTTCGCTTTTCTACACTCCTAATCCAATGAATGTTTGATGCATTTATTTAGAGCAGCAAGTTTTTATCAGGCTAGCAAAGCATACACTCTGCAAGTAGCAACGCTCGATTTTTTTAACTAGTTCTTCATCCTACTCAAAACTAGAATCTAATCAGGTGATGTTTTAACACTGGGTAAAGAGACTTTACCCACCACAATGAAATCATTGTGATAAGCTGAAGCAGATCTCATTTGTGAGGTGCAGAAGTAGCCACAACTTTTAAAATGTGCTTTGTTTCTCAAAGACGAGACTCTGTGCTACACGGGAAACACAGGAAGTTTGCAACCGGAATGAAAAAAGCCAACGGAGGACATCTGCAAACATTTTGAAGGAGGGTTTTTTTTATTATGTGCTCTATAGCTGGATAAAAGCATAAGTTATCTGGAAATAAACTGGCTATACTACCCGCCTACATGCTTAGAGGGTTACTCAGTGAAGAAATGGCAAAGGCCCATCTTCGCCTGCTCTTTACCTGAACTCTGCTCACTGGTCTAGCTGTGCTCGGGCTATTTCTAACACTCTAAACCACCAAGCAGCTGCTAACAGCTGTCATTTAAAAAAAACCTCAAATGCAAGCAATAAAATTTTATCTATCATTCCTCCAAATTAGCTGAACCTAAGGCCAAGCACAGGCAATGTTTGGTGCTTACACCCATGACATGCTATTTCAGGACTTGTGAATGATAAAAATGAGTTCTTTTTTACTGTGATAATTCAAATTTCCTTGTAAAATCCAACTGCAGTGGTTGTCAACCGTTTCCATACCATGATCTTGTTACAACAAAACCACAGCTTTATGTCCCCACTTTTGCCCACTCCTCCCATCTTCCACCCTTGAACCTGTCCACAGGCAAAAGAAGGCTATGTGAGATTCCCTGGAATATCCTTATAAGCCAGAAAAATAGCATTTAGAGTCCTTCTAGGATTAGGAACAGACACATCACATTCGACCATGCGGAAAGGCAAAATTAACTAAGTTCTTCAAGGTATCTAATGTCTCTGCCTTAAATCTTTTTCTTGTTCAAGAACCAATAAATGTGGATAATTCAGAAAGCCAAGGGCGATTTTTAATTTTGTTTGAAAGCCAGCCATCTCAACTTCATTCATAAGTCCATTTTTTCCAGCTGTGCCAGTAAGCTCGGAAACCCCTGTATCACTGTGCGGGGGGCTGGAAAGAGCTTCCATCCACCAAGGGGTCAGAGCAAAGACAGAGCTCGCCAACTCTTCCAGTTCCCATCACAGGCCAGGCGAAGCAGAACTCATCTCCCTCACAACTTTTTGTGCCACATCACCTCCACAGAGCCACCGTGCAGAAAGGGAATGGTCAGGCGACTTATAAATGTGCAAGAAAACAAAGTATTCACATAGCCCTTGCATCACATCGCCTGTGAGATGCATGTCCCCGCTTCTGAGATGTCAGCAGGAGTTTCATCTGGCCCTTCCTGAGTCACTGCTCAGCCTTGGTGCAGGCAGACCTTCCAGAGCTCTTCAGCTGGTGTCCTGTCCTGCAGAGAGTGAACCATGAACCACTCCAAGATCTTGCCATCCTGGGCATGACAGCAGCCCAGAGCTTTCATATTTCTCAGCGTCGTGAGTTATCTAGAGTGCTTCTCACAATTTGTTTTTAATGGCAAGGAAATGAGGGTGATGGTGTTCGGTCACACCGCAGGTACGCAAGCATACTGTGGACCAGTATTCTAAGGCACTTGCTGAAAGTTTTCAGCCTTCACTTAAGTAACAGCAATGTAAAACCTCAGTGCTGGAGCCATTTAAAGTTTGAATGCCAGCTGCATTTTTATTGGCAGTCTGTGACTTCAAAGGGCTTTTCCCCCACTAATGCCCAGACAGGTAGGCTGCCCTGAAATCTCTCTGCCATGCTGACTTATGGATTTTGAACTGATTTTATCTGCAGACTTATGCCTGAAAATGAACATTGAACATATTGGGGCTGAAATTAATTTCAGCATCTTGCAGTCCAGCTACAGCGCTGACACTTAATCAGGAAGGGGACGGTTCATCTGAAAACATACAGTAAAGATGTTCTTTGTAGTCACGTAACCCTTCATCGCTTATACTTTAATCCCAAGACTTTAAGACAAAAAACTTCAGAAAAGCAGATATGCTGTTGCTGTGCCAAGTTTTTATTTGTAAGAATAGGGAACAATGAGGAAATTCAGTTGGATGCTTAATGTATTTTTCAGTTTTAACAACATGGTCTTTACTACACCATTTTATAAGAGTATCTAAAGCCCTCATCCCAGATCAGGACCTCATCTGAGTAGCTGCTGCTTTGACATAATAAGGGACAGGCCTTACTACAGAGAGCTTGCCGTCTGAGGGTCAGGATTACACGCCAGTGTAATGTTTCAGGTACCGTCTGCCCATACGGGTACACCCACAGTACTGTAAAGAAACTTCTGGTGCTAACACAACATACCAACATTTGCCTTGCTGTATGAAAACAGAGGGATTGTTTGAGACACACGGGGCAATTTTCCATCTGGTTCCATAACCAGCCTGAGTGTTGCTCACTGGGGCAATCTCTAAGCCCTGCTCTGCCACAGGGTATGAAGAACCCTACAAAGCTCCAAAACGCCGCAGATGCTTAAACGTGATTGAATTTATGAAGTCTGATCTTGAGGTACTATTAACCATAGCTTCACTGAGGTTAGTTTTATAATCAAATGTTGGTAGTGCAGGCAAAGATACTCTAAAGACAAAAGTCTCTCATTTCTAAATGACAGCTTAAAAATGCAGTGACTTCATCTCATGTGGTAAATCAACATAGGCTTATTTCACAAGTAATGCCAGCAGAATATTAGATTTTAATCTTAACTAAAATACTGGAATTTGGTGGAGTTGCCTGAAATAACTGAGTCATTCTGAATATCTGACACCAGCACCACGACAGAACAAATTTAAACATTGTTATGCTTCAGCATCTTTGCTTTTAATAAACACGGACAACCCCAAAAATGAATTCTTCAAATGAATTTCCAATGACATACCTGTTGTGCTTGGCTTTCAGGATTACAGCAGGTATCCCAGTGATTCCTCCTCAACTGTTCAAGATGTCCAAGAGTTGCGTGTTCAATAGGACGGATAGATCTCCTGTCTTCAACAATACTCTTAGATCCTAATATTTCTTCCTGACCATATGAAGCATCTTGCCGTGGAATGTCTGTTCAAAAAGAGGGAAGATCAGGATTCCCTGGACCAGGGCAGGGAGGGATTTTTTTTTCTTCTTCTTCTTCAGCAAGGCACATGCTGAAGTAGTAACACTAAAGCTAATTTTCAAGTGGGAGAGGGAAGAGGAAAAGCGGGGCTCTAGCACATTTGGGGCAAATCTCTTTTTACTGTCTGCTTGTCATCACATGAGTTTTATGCTGGAAACAGAAACAAACACCCTGTCAAAATACTTCAGGCATCTGTTACTTAAACAGATCTCTCCAACAGGTGAAATAACAGACAGAGTCAAAGAAGGGAGGGGAAAAGCAATGCATATTTATTAACGACAAAAAATTAAAAAAAAATCTTAAGCAGATCAATAAGAACACACTTTCAAGATAATTTCACACCGAAAACAAATCCACCAACTTGTAGGTAAAGCCACGTTGAGAATCAATAAGCCAGCAAAGGCAGGTTTGAGGGCAGCCTACGGTACCTGCCTGGGCTTTAGAGCAGGAAAGCCTTTGAAGTTGCAGACGGCCAATAAAAATGCAGCTGGCATGCAAGGCTTACACATCTCCAGCGCGGTTTTTATGTTAGTAATGTTCAACCTAAAGTTGACCAGCCTGAGAATATTCGGTTAGCTTCAGCACATTTACAATTAATAATCTGGTGGGAAGCCCGTTCTATACCTACAGTCTAGGCAGAACGTCTATGCTGAGGCCGATGCTTTCATGGGAAGTGTAACTGGCCATTCTTGCCACCTCCCTGCTTACGGGTGGTTTTCAAATAGCCCCATACTTCTACGTAAACATTTATGAGCCAACCATGATTTGCATTAAACTTGCAAAATCTACTTTACAATTCTCTAATTAAAATAACGTGGGAAATTTTCTTACTTTTTTTCCCCTGCTAAAACCACTTTTGTATAACTTATGGTCTATTTGAAGTACATTTCTATTTCGGATCAGATTTTACCACACAACTTATCAAGTGTACAATCCTCTAAAAGTGTCTAAATACAGTCCCTATTTTAATAGATTTGTTCAGACATACACACTTTGAAAGGAAAGAAAGATACTTCTTCAGCATCCCATTGGTAGAGAGGCCTCCCCATGAAAACGGAACTGGCCCAGTAAAATAACAGCATCTGCTATTTCGACTTTCATCTTAACATGTACCGATTTCAGGGTTTCCAACTGATCTGACAGAACACTTCCTGTTCAGGAAATAAACATGTCAAATGATTTCTTGATTTAAAGTGACGGATCACAGTAGCTCTCTGTACTGCAGGGGTGCTATTCTCATAAAACATATGCAACCTTTATTACTAAAATGAAGGGGAATTACTCCAATATCACTTAGGGCAATTTCCTCAGCAGTCACCACGTATCTCCAATGTTACAAATCCCAAAAGGAATAGGAAGGGGTGTGGGAGATGGAGGTAGCTTGAATCCCCCCTCTGGTTGGGGGAAACAGGGAAAGCACTATGTCATGTTTGGGATTTGTGTAGTTTAACTTAAAAGAAGAAAGTGAAATCCTTTTAGAAAATAAAAGTAAAAGGAACACAAACAAATTGTTAAAGTTCAAGTTCTTCCATGAGGCAGGAGACATTCATTTCTAGAATCACTGTGATGCTTAAAATGTTCACCACAAAGCTGCTGCAGTGGTAAATGAGGGTAGTGATAGGTCTTTAACAACATGATATGAATTGTGTTAATGAAAAGGGGGCAAAGTTACACCTTTTAATAACGTTTATCACAACTATATAACTAGATGTTTTATATATGATTGCGAAAAGGAGGAAGGTGAGTTGGAAAAGGTCTGAAAGATGAACAAAGAGCACTGAGTAACAACGTAAGTAACTAAGCAAGGTAATAAGTCTTGGTTTATTAGGCAGACGAGCATTCAGGAGAAATAGCGAGGGCTTCCTTCCCACCGTTCATAGCAAAAGCGGTACTGGGATTTGCTTACCATTGCGATGTCCTCAAAAGACGGCAAAGAATAGGAAACACTACCAAAAAAAAATAATCCAAGAATGTCTTAATAAATACAATTTGGAAAGAAGATGAAGATGAGAAATGACTCAGAAGAGAAGTGCTAAGAATCCCATGTGCACCCCAGAACCAAAGGCTGATGGAGCTTTATTGAGCTAGACTATGTGCAGTGGTCAAGAGGCAACTCAGTCATAGTCTATAAGTACTTGCAGGGGTAGTAGATCCATGAAAGCAGAGTGCTCTTTAATTCACCACACGTAGGCACAGTAAGATTTCAGACTTGATATGACAGTTTAAGCAAAGTTGTATGATGACCTGTCTTACACAGGGCAGAGATATTCAGGGAAGAACCTTACCAAAGAAAAAGAAGCAGAGACGATACTTGTATCTTCCTTTGTCTTGAAGGAGAAGGCATTAGAAAAAACTTACAGAAAACAAGCATGAATTTATTCTAAAATATCCCTAGTAGACTGGCTTTGAAAGGTATCAATTACAACTGGAAAGAGGAGAGACATTTTTATTGCTATTTTGGAAGAACATAAATTCTGAAGAAATGAATGTGCACGAGGATATTGCCTTAACACACAGGACAAGTACAAATCACTGTTCCAAAAACTATTGCATGGAAATCTACTAGACGATTGAGTCATCTACCATTTTATACCATTTAGAAATGTATTTAGTGGAAGACAAGACTGGACAAAGGACACATCAAGTTAATTTTAAAACAGAAGACTTCAAGGAAAATATCACGTTCTAGAAGTTGGAGTGGGAATGAATTGCATTTTAATTTCCTACTCATATTACTTCAGTGCTTCAGCCCACTGAAATCAGAGGCCTATGGGACTAGACACTGAAAATCACTTCTCCTTCCTGAGGAGCTTCTAATCAAATGCAGAAGATGGCAGGTCACTCAAAGTGATTTGCCCATAGGACAGTGGCAAAACCAGGTTTAGGAGCCAGCCCATGCCTTGTTTCCAGTTCTCGCTGCTCTGCAGCCAGCCACGCTGTCGATGCCAGCAGTAGCTCGCTCTTTAAAAACAATCAGACTTCACATCAGGGACAAAGCTGGGAGAAATGCTTTTTTTTTTGAGGAAGGTAGGGACAAAGGGTGCAGTTTGCCAACAAGTCTGTCTATTCTAGCAAGTGGACACATTACCCTGCTGGGAATAGGAGGCTAATGTACAAGTGATAGGACACCTACCAACTGCAGCTCCTCTTTCTATGAAACGTGAGACTGTTTAATTTCCTCTCTCATCATAAGCATTAAAAGCCTTAAACTTGCATTTGTACCTTAAGCAGAGTTGCACTTTTAATTTTATCAAATCCAAATGATCGTCTCATTGATATCCCCAATGCCATAGGAGTATGAATTATTGATATTGCTTGACTTTAATATTTTATGCCGCTGTGAAAATGGATAGCAGAGCCAAATCACAGCCTGCAACTGAATTATGAAGGTCATCTAAAAGAATGCCAAGCAACCAAAGTCTGCTTCCCCAGATCAAAAGAAGGTCTGCAAATTTTCTGTTGAGTTATACTTTCCTCTATTATTTATTAGTCATCCACAGCTGAGCAAGGTTTGAAATAAAATACTGGAATCTGAAATGCATTCCAGGAAAAAGGCTTGCTGTCATCAGCACATGCTATTGGCTACAGCATTTTGTAATGAACTGTAATTTTCTGTGACAAGCATTTACTCATGACACAGATTTCAAACTGGCTTCTTGCAAAATACACCAAAGTAACCTCCAAGTGGCACTGCTAATTGCAAGCTTACTAGGTAAAAACACAAAAGGTAGCTGAGGATGGTGACCAAACGGTTATTAACTGCTGAAATGACTGATTTCTCAGAGATCTTTACAATTAAGGATCGTATTCGATAGCTTACAACACCATCTATGATATCTGAGAGAAAATAGCATCTGTAGCACAGCTGGAGCAGCTGTGTTGGAAAATCAATCATTGCCTGGCAACTGAACAACTGATTTTCCATCAATCAGTACACAAGACATTCTGTTAGGTTTATAAAACACATAAATTTGTTGCAGTATCTGCAAATGCAATAAGTGGGTTAGAAACGTAAGAGCAATAGATAAAAGACAGGTTTAAAGTGGCTCTCAGGCTTAATATGAAAATAGCTGTATTTATGCGTGCTGTAAATGCAGTATTACGGTAATGAACAGATGAACTGCTCAGTGTGATTAGCTCTGACAATAAATAGAGCCAAAAGTAACACAGAAATGAGGACTTTTTCCAGCGTAGCAAACATCTTGTGCTACACAACTCTCTAATTTTTCTTTTTGATAAAATGACCATTCATGGAAACAGTTACTCCCAATTGTGCCAAGAACTCATAAATCCCTGTAAATTCCTGCAGCTTAGGCTTTTTTTCTAGAATTTTATTGGTCTAACTGAGCCCATCAGCAATACTGCAAATCTTATCATTCTGTTGAGATTACACCACTTCTATAATAATTTCTCCAAGCTCATTTTTAAAGGACAATAAAGATTGTAACTGTTCTTCTAACTCCAACATAAAAGAAGAAGTGAGGGTGGGGGAGTTATACCAGAAATTGTACAAGTTAGTACTACAGCTATGATATTTTAATACTCATAAAACATAAGCCTATTGCCTAATGTCAAACCTCAGCCAGAGGCAGAGATGCATTTGTGTGTAAAGTAACAGCCATTAACTAGTCACGTTACTCAACAGACCTGTGATAGTCAACAGTCCAAGCTGGCAATGCTTGAGAAGTCAATATCCTTCCCTTTGGACACTGCTGACTCTGCGTCTTCCATCTGGAAGGCAACAGTGTCTTCGTATAGTCTTCCTATATTGGGTGGGGAAGTCCTATCGCTCCTGAATCTGTTTTATCTCAGAGAACCTCTCAAGACCTTGATGCCCCCAGCCTTTCCTCCCTGTGCCCATCAACCACGCCCAACAGTACCGAGCTGATCCAGAACTGTGGAGTATGGCATGGTCTTATACAAACGCTGCTAACAGAAAGATCCACCCAACACATCTGGAAGATGATATCTTGCCTCAAGCACACCTGATTAAATTAAAATGACAAGACTTTTAGACAAAATAGGGAGAACAACCAATGCTGAGCACTGCACAAAGAACAAGGCAGCTGGTTATCAATGAACTCAGGCAATTGTAGCCAAAATGACAAGACTCGTGTCAGAAATTCATCACAGCAGAAAGTTCCCAAATGCAAAACCATGGCCAATCTTAACTATCAAAAACCTGTTCTTAATCAATTTAATTAATAAAGCCCTTCCCAAAGCCATCTTCCTCCATGTATCTGGAAGATAGGCAAGGAATAGCACAGAGGCAGTTTCCTGTAAAAGTGAGCCATTTTCTAATTTAGGCTTTTTGATTTTGATATAGTTATTTCTAATCCTGGTAGGTCTACTGGTCACTATGCCCTATAGTGGCTACTAAAACATTTTAAGGGCAAGAGACTACAATGATATACCAGGGGGAAAAAAAAAAAAAGAGTAAGGCTGGTAAAAGTCTGCTTATTCTTTATATGATCCCCAGCTGTGAAATCCTACCCCATGGTGCCATCACATACAATCCTATAAAAACACAAAGACTGAAAGTTTCTGATTTAGCCAGACTGATCCAGGTAGGATGTCAGCAATAAAGAGAAGTGTCTCTCTAGTTTTTCTTCGACAATCACAGGTGCTGTATTCTAAAACTGCTAAAAATATAGTACTGAGACCGCAGCACTGAGTGGTCCTTTGTGGAACAGTGCTTAGAAAAATATCAGATGCTTGAAACAAAAATAATTTCATTGACGACTAAAAAATTCAAATAATCTCATACTACTTTAACCCTCAAGAACATCTTCCCCCTAATATTTTCAGGAATGTTGACAGAGTATCTTTTTTATCATTATTTTTTTTCTAAATGTGATCTGTTTCTTGTTGCTGTTTCTCTACATATTTTGCTTTCCCCACAGTTTATTACTTTGAAAAATGTGTAAATGGGACTTGGGATCTTTGAAGCTGGGAGCAAATTTTTGTAGGAAAAAAGAAATGTTAGGCTTAGGATGCCAAACGGGATTCAAACTTTCCACTAAATAAAGACTTCCAGTTAGCACTAGCTTTGCAGCCCAAAAGATAAAATTAAATTCCAATACATTTGTGAATACTTGTAAACTCTAGAAATCTTTGATATTAGTTCCTACTGTAACAGACAAAAAAATGCAGAGGCACATTTTAATTACCTGTCAGGAACTAAATAAAATATTTGTTTTATTGAATACTCCCTGTGTGTAATATAACCATGGAAACAAGTCTGAAATCCAATTGACTTTCTATTTACAGGCTCCTAAAGAGCTATTAAAACATAAAAGTGAACTACTTAAAACCTGTTTGAAGTTTTATTCTTCTTTAATGTATTTTTCACCTGTTTGATGATTGTTTATACTTTGTAGCATGATGAACTGTGACATTTTTTGCCATTTCATCATGTTGAAGATTTTGCTATATCTAAATCAAAACATAACTGTGTTTGCTGCAAAAAAGCTGTTATAAGAAACCTGACCATGGCAAAAATATGCCTTAAGCCAACAGTGACAAAGCTCTTCACGTTCATTTTCGAGCTCTTATTTCAGGTCTATTTTAGATGCAGAGAACAGGGTACTTGCTGCACTGAAGAGGGGATTGCCTAAACAAAATAGCCAGATTAGAAAAGCAGTAAGAAAGAAATTGCACTTACTACTGATGTAGATATGGCAAATGGAAGCCTAGAAAGACAAGTGACTTACGTGATAGTTCTTCAGGAAGCACAGGGCAAAGGTAGGTATGGAGCTGTCTACCGACAGACTAGTAAGCAGATAATCAGCCATTATTTATGTTCCTATCAGCGAAGTGATGTGCACCACCTGACCATCTAAACCAGAGCATTATTCTTCCCGAACAAACATCATAAAATGCCTTGTATCCTTACATAAGATCAAATGTAAAATATTGGTCTTCATTGAGTAGAGACCTTGGGTCTCACCTTGGGCACACTTCCAAATCTATCAAGAGCACAGTTCTGGTCTACCAACATATCTGGACGTCTTGGATCTCTAGAGGACAAGAATATAATTTTTCAATTGCAAAATGCTTCACTTATTTTGACCAATTCTTCCCATTCCAAAACAGCTGAACTGACAAGACAAACTCACATGCCAGCAAAATCAACATTACCTACACTGCTGTAGGTATTATTCAGCCAGTATTACCGTTCATTACTATTGACAAGTCCCAATATTTAGGATAAACTCATGGGTGAATACCTGGTAGCAAAAGTTCATCTTGGGGGCAGAGGAAATTATTTTTATTTTGGTTAGTTCCATGTCTTAGAAATATTGTGGCGTTTCACATGGATATTAGCTGAATGTAATAACAAGCAAGCAATGCTTCTGTCATTACCTTGTTACTCTGTCCTGGCAGGTGATAACTTTCATCATCGTCTCCTCAAGTGTGGACTAAAGCCATGTCACATACCTACACAGGAAGTACTCAGACCTTTGGAAACTCCAGCTGATGTCAAGTACTTAAAATACATGGCCCTAAGCATGGAGACTGGACTAGACAATCTCCAGTGGTGCCTTCCAACCTCAATGATGCTGTGATAAGACCTCCTCACTAGTATGAGTTACCATAAGCATGTCAGCCCTGTTCCAGCTCCCTAGCCTGAATTTCCATGGAACTTGAATCATGTTCAGAATTCCCAGTTCACCTCCTCAAAGGGATTCCTGAGGTTTTTACCTCAGGTGCGCATCACTTCTCTCATACAATGGAGCTCTCCATAAAGCAGAGTTTGCCTCTTTAGGAGACAGAAATCTTCTTAGGGATGGACTGAGCCCATGGAATGAACTCCCATGGGAAGGACAAACCTATTTCCTGAGACTTAGTTCTACCATCTTTTGGCTTCAAGTGCAAGTCATTTCTTCTGCCTTGCGCTCTCCAACAGAAACATAAACCAAGATGTACACATGCAAAATGAAATCATATTTGACAAATGAATGTACGAAAACACAATATCCTATACACTTATGAGTGCAGACACATGATGGATTTCAATCACCAGACTGAACAGTTAGAGAACATCCAAATCCAAAAAGATGGAGTGCACCCTTCAGTGCACCAAGGGGGGCACTCTAAGCACCTATGCAGACTAGAACTTGCAACCTGCCTAGCACTTATGGAAAACCATCAGTAAATAATAACAATGATTGTTTGATCATTGTACAATGTCTTCTCTCTGCCAGTCTGAGAAGTAGTGAATAACAAGGTTGATTGCACACCGGGTGGTCCTGAGGTTTTACTTTAAAGACAGCAAAATGTATCCAACACAGAACAACATAAAACAGTCTGCTTGGAAAAATCAAACCAGCAAATAATTTTATACACACTTATCTGCTTGCATGGTTTTACTTTCATTTTTTCATTTTATTGCACAGAGAGGAGCAGGTGGGTCAAAGACATGTTTCTGACTGTGTAACCTTAGCTTTAACACTGTTAGCCCCAGGTCTTACAGCCTGGACTGAGATATACGGGAATGATTCTGTTAATTTTTCTCGTTTCAGTGGACCTCACTCACTAAGTCCCAAAGCTTCTGACAGCCACATGTTTTTGGAATATCCTTTTCTCTTATTGATGGAAAATACAGATATCATAAAACTGAAGTTCTAGAAGAGTTTTGCCATTCATGCTCTGCATTCAATTTGCCTTCTGAGCTTTTCCTTGAGTGCTGAGAAACGTAGGAGGCTTTGGCAATGGTAGTCACGAGACCATTGGACAATGGTGTTTGTTCTCAGGGGCTTTTGATGTTTCTACTTATTCTTCCTCCAATGTGCTATAGCCCAAGTCCAACATTATTCTGAACATGTACTCTACCCATTTGTATCAAAACCTGAAGGCATGGACTGAGCACAGAGATAGCCTTTCTCTGTAAGTAGAGGGAACTTCAATGTTTTTTTGGATGTTAGTTTAATTATGTTTCTAAACTGTGGTACGTGCACATAGACTGAGAGAGGCGGTTAGCTGGAAAGCATCCACCACAATTTTGGAAGCTCTGCATTGGTAGTCTAGAATCATTCAGGATTGCCTGTCACGTTAACCCCAAGGAAATTACCTTAAGCAATTATCTAATTAGGCAGAGTTTTCTCTCTCTCTCTCTTTCCACTTATAGCCCATCTCTACCACCATCCTAGCTGTCATCTCATTTGTAACAATGACCCTAGGGGCATATAGGATGAGAAGTTCTCTGGCCGAGTCTCCCACTGCTTATACGCAAATGACAGATTTGAAACACATTACGAAATTCCTTCATTCCTGCATTCCTAAGATAGCCCAAAATACTCAGCCCTATTACGTGAAATCTGCCTTCTGCTACAAAGATGGAAAAGCCATTTTGCTCACAAAAACGGCTGAACAAATTGTTTGGAAATCTACATGTGTATGCTAATACACTTGCTCTGTTTAGGTGGAGGTGCTCCCTGTAGCATCGCTGATTATCGGATTATCTAGAAGACACCACATTTTTAATTTAGCTCCATTTTTTATAAGCTGTGCTAATAAAATCTGCACCCCACAGAAACCCCCTGCTCATTAGCTATTACCCAGCCTCAGGCAGCACAAGTCTGTTTACATTACAAATAAAAGATAAAATATGCTCATTGCCAGCTTCCCCCTTCCCGAGGGACACGTGTCATGAATCTATCCTGCAAAACTATCTCTTCACTACTCTCCCCTGACTTCCCCTTGCCCCAGGACACTTTGCCTTCATTTATCTCTTTCGGACTTAACAAACCACTACAACTACCTTAGATCAATTTCTCAAATCACAGTTTAATTATTTAGAAGGAAGTGAGCTTTTGCTCTCCATTAAAACAACAATCCCTACCCCCAAGGAACAACATTAAATCATTGTTTAATCCTTATTACTGCCTTAGGCCTCCCTTGGTACCGCAGTGTTGTTGAAACTTCATTTCAATATTTACCACTTAGATCACTTAAGGGCTGTCAGCTTTAATAAAATTTTATCAATTGGATACTTATATTATTCACAGTTTCATAAAAATAACAAGACCTGCCTTGGTATTTCACTCATATATGGGCTAATTCCTTTGACTGCTAAGGGATTTCATTTTATTAGCATTTACACATAATGTGAGTGATTTCTTAAACTGATATATATTGCACAAAGTTAGTAAGCAGCCTCATACTAAGTTACGTGAATTTTAATATATGCATCACTAAGTTTACAACTGCAGTACACACAAATAAACCAACAAGGCAGATTTCACTGTGCAGTTTCCTAAAAAGCCTGATCTTCAAAGAGATTTGTCTATCTCAAACCCTCTCTGCAGAGTATAGAATAGTGACAACTCTCTGTGGTGGGTATGGAATAAAGATATCCCAGAGCCTCACTTTGCAGAGGGTTTTGCTGTCAAAGACAGTGAATGCAGCAGCTCAGTCAATGGGCTAGCAGTAATACAGTGTTACTTCATATTACACCTCTCGGATCAGAGGAGTGAGCTATCCCGAACCCGAAAAAGGAATTTCCAGAGAGTTTCAATACTTACATACTCATTTAAGTAGGAATGGCCAATTTCTGCATACTCCTCCTAGTCCTTCTTGGTCAGGAGAGATTCGAGGAATCATCCAGCTAAAACTACAGCCCAAGCACTTCCTAAATTTCTCTGGCAACGGTGTAGTTTGTTGCTGCATCACTAACAATACCACGATGTGTTTAAAGCTAGAAGCTACAGTTACTGTGGTCTCCGGTCTGCAATATGTTCCTTTGAACATGCATAGTGCCCTGCATCCTTAAAACAGAGCCTTCTTTGGACTGCTACCGTTGGCAGATTCAAGGGTACACTTCCGAGATGATCAACTTTGCACAGACTTCTCAGAGCAAACTTCATCATATGATAGAACAACATTCTTTCTCTTAGCAGAATGGACAAGGTTTTCCCCAAGTGGATGTGAATTTATACTTTAGAGGCAAGGATACTGCACTTTACATTAAGAATAACTAATGCATTGCAAGTTGGAGAAATCTGCACAAAAGAGGTAACGTAAACGCTGAACAGTTCAGTGGAAGAGGAGGAAAAGCTACATACTTTCAAAAAAGATTACTGTTTTAAAAATAAGGTATTACAGAGCAACTAACATTTGTGAGAGTATTCATGTCTATCCATTCTGACTTTGCCTGAAAATGCCTCCCATTCCACACCCCATGCTGCCTTCTAGATTTGCCTCCCCTTAATATCCTTACCATCACCCTTTTAGCCTCATTTTTTAATAGGTTCTCTGTCTTCCAGCAGTGGGCTTTCTTCTGTCTTTCAAGGGCTCTTCAATTTTTGACCTTCATCAAATATCTTTTGAAAATATTAAAGGACTTCTTGTTACCTGCAGATAATTTTGGCGCTCTCACCAGTGTAAAACATCTCTGACTGCAGACCCTGTGTATTTAAATGAGTTAGATAAAACTTTGAAAAAAAATGCAGAGGACTTAGAAGATCCTGTTTCATTATAAATAATGAACCATACACTGAGGATGCTGAATGTGAAAATGTAAATGATTTAGAGGTCTGGAAGCTGTTAAGTACACTTTTTGATACAGGATTCTTTATGGCTTTCCTACACAGTCAGGAATACTTATTCAGAAATTGCACGAAAATGGAGCAGATTGAACAGGAAAAATGTCCTCTTCCTATGCAACTACAGCAGCTACTGCATTTTAAATTGAAACTTTGCCACCTTGCCTTTAACCTGAATTCCCTTTTGAACACAGACCAAGGTGTCAAACTCAGCTGGCTGCACCCCATGCCTGTTGATGTTGGTGGAAATTCTGCCATCAGTTTCAACTGGAGCCAGGTTGTGTCTATGAATTGTTTGAATGTTTATTACCGTTTATTCTTACTGCAGTAATAGGAAAAGGTTTGAGTTGCAGATTGGGACCCTCAAACAAATTCAACAGAAAGCGGAAGAGCTTCCAGTCTGTGACTAAGCCATACCAAGGCAGCTGAAGGACACAGCCAAAACCAGTGTAATATGGTGGTCATAGTAACCCAACTGCCTAGGGCTTTATTATAATTAAAAGACACCAAGAAAGACTTAACTTTAAGTGGAGCCCGATAATTAACATTAAAGTTGAAAGAGTAGTAAAGCAGGGAGCATGACAATTAAACATGCCTGAGAATGTAAATATATGGATATGAAGTGCAGAGTGAATGTTGCCAATTTTCAAGTCAATTTTCCTAGTGAAAGCTCTAGTGGGGCAGACAAAAAACAGAGCTTATAAAAGAACCTGGTTGCAACCTTAGCCACAGAGTCTTGACCACAGTTCCATAATAAAATTACTAGTATATTAAGCATGTGAATGTGGGGTGATACAGAAAAGAAGATGGGGGCCCCACGCCTGGCTGGCAAGCCAACTGTGATTTTAACTAAAAGCAGATGCTATTCAAGAGAGAATAGGTGCAACTTGCTCTTTTATGCAAGTCACGCTCAATTCACAACCATTTTCTTAGATGTACACCTTCAGCACAGGAGTTCATGTGGCCTAAATTGAATGTAATAATCCAGATGGGAGTATAGCGATTCTGCATCCTTTCAACTAGAGGGTCATGTTACGCAGCTCTCCTATTTAAAAGCATATAAAAACGTGAGCTATTCAGTGTGCAGCTCAGAGTGCAAGAGCTTTAATCTTTACATTACCCATATGAACGCACTTTCTATTTTTGTTTATTGTGCCACACAAACCTAATTGCTGTTGCTTTAGAACCAGCAGCCACTAAAGGGCAACAAATAATATCAGTCTTTAAAGGGTAATGCCAACTTTTACTTTTTGGCTACCAACTCTAACTTAACCTGGGTCAACCATAGCCGAGAGCTGTTGCCAGCTGGTGGCGTACGTGAAGTGGTCTGAATCCACCTGCACATATAAAACGAAGACAAAGGAATGCCCACAAATAGCACCGTGAGCGGTTGGCTGAGCTTCAGTGCAAGAAGGGAAACTGAAGTGTGCCCACAACTAAGGAGGATTCCTCCAGGCAGATGCGGATTGAAGACCTGTCCTCATTTACCGAGATATTATTTAGTTACAGGAAAGGATTTCAGGCTCTGAAACTTCCAAGCTCAACCCCTTGCTAAAGGGCAAAGCTCCACCAACATCACCGAGCCGTGACCATAATTCATCAATTGCTACTTTCTTAACAAGCACTGTGATTTTTAAAACAATTGTTTTATCATTTCATCTGAAATTTATTTGATGAATTGACAGATTTTAAAAGATGTCTTTGGGAGGATTGGTGGAAATCTGGATAACGTTTTTTTATTTGCTGGCTTCTCACTTTTCATGCTCTGTCCTCCTGAGCTAGATTGAAATATGCCAAATTGCACGAGCGGTTACCTTACGGAGCTTCCTACTCACAGAATGCATCTTTTGTTACATATGGAGGTGTTAATCCCTAGGTAATCAACAGCTTAATTAGTTCATAACGAAGATGAAAGGCTCCCTGGCTTATGTTGTTGCTGATTCTTATAGGTTTTCTTGTTTTATTTTATTCAAAGAACTACGGGGTGTTAACAGCTTCTGCAATAAATCAAATAAAAGCAATATAAAACAAGGCCTACCAGTAGCTCCATCCTGGGTTTTGCTTGCGCTAGGAAAGGCAGCTTGGCATCGCTGCAGGCACGTTGTCAGACATTGGACTATAAAGGAAGCACAGGAACTTTTATCCTTGTGTCTCCAGAGCCTTGACTTCTCGTGTAAATATACCCAGCCACACAAATGTGTTACCTTAGCCCTTCTCCATGACAAGCAGCTGCACGGCTCTGGAAAGGGAGTTAGAGAAATCATCCAAGTAATCAGACAACAGTTTACTTGGGGTAACAGTTTACCCTGGCCTCACAGGTGCTCCATCCCTGTGAATCAATCCCAACTTGCGACTGATTACAAAAGCCCCCAATGGACACTGTTCATTCAATCTTTCTGTTCAAAGCAGAAGATAACGTTGTGTGTTTGTAACTGTATTTTCACCAGCTCCACGTAGGTTTACTAAGAAGATCAGAGATAACCAGGTCTGTGGTCTCTTACAAAATTATTTATCCTTTTAACTGGAAAATTATACCAATTAAATACTTTTAATAAAACCCAACAAAACTTTCACATCTCTATTTTTTTTCCCCACAGCATGTGTTCAAGGTGGTATACAGATGGAAATCTGAGATACAGAGAAATGGGCTGAACTCACCAAAGTTACCCAGGAAGGGTTTAAGACTTAAGTCTCTCAAATCAAATCTCTGCCACACATATTCCTCAGCTCAGAAATAGATTCTACACTTTTTACAGTTAGCACCACACCACCTACTTTCCAACTCACATGTACACTTAGTTTACCCATTGACTTCCAAGTGGATTGGCTCCTTTTTCTCTCATTCCTCTATAGATGAAAACCCACTGATCAGTAACACACAAAAATAATATTGCATGCTTCCTACCAGATGTGGGAAACAGTTAGAAGCTCACAGTGCTCTTACTACTTGATTCAATAGCCATCTGCGGTGCAAAGACGCAAAATAATTCCATTAAAGTGATGTCTCCCTTTGGCTGCCCCTTGTTCATAATAAAAAGGAAAGTCTACATTCAGATTCAGATCTGCAGAAACATCTCTGCAGCCACTTAAAAGGCAGGTTACAATCAAATGCGATGCAATTTTGTATTATAAAGCGATCAAAATAAAAACAAGGGAAAGATAGATCAAGATGCACAAACCAAAATCTATTTATGTTATTTGGAGACACTGTGGACTTGTCAGTTCCTCTAGAAGAATTTTATGAAAATATAATTAAACTCCAAAATCAAATCACCTTTTTCTCTCATTATATATAGGCTGTTTTATAACAGGGCATATTAGGAATACTTGCCTTGCTCGCATGATGAAAAAAATCCTGTTTACTTTTATTATCAAGCATCATATTAAGAACCCCAGCCTGCAATTGCCATACCACCTTTTAAAGAAACTAATTGCAAGCCACTTTCAATATTTCTTCTGTTTTTAATTTAATACCCTCAGAGAGACATAATTGGGCTGGAAGGGAGAGTATTCACTGAAGTCATGAATTTGCGGTATAAATACAAACAAGGAGGAAAGCTAATACAGTAAGGGACTGTGGGATTAATTTTGAAATTGTCTGATTAGTGGATTGCTGCCCGTCAATAATTGCCTTAGATTTTCCCAAGGCCCTGTCTTTATTGGAGTCTGGCGAGTGCATCTGCCTTCAGATTCCGTCAATCAGGTCTTGCAGCTGGGAGGGTCTTCAGAGAGAGCACAATTGTAAGCCTGCTGGGGCGAGTTGTTAGGCAAAGCAATATATACCAGGCATGATGAACAGTCAATCTCTGTTCCATTGATAACATTTTACTTACTAAAATTTTCCTATTCAGTTTGGTATAAGCTCCTTCAGGAATTATTTTAGTGAAGTACCATTTAGCTGAGGTTGAATGAAAAAAAAAAAAGAGGTGTTTCTGCAGGATACAGTAGGAACACGGCACACACCTAAATAACATGATACGCCTGTGCCCCTTGCCTTTTTTCCTCCTCTTATTTTATTTTTGCTGGCGAGATGGGCTTTGCTCCCTTAGGATGTTATTAGGAGAAGTATGTAACATCAGAATTTTACAAGTGCTAAAGCCACCGGGAAGATAAAAGACAAATTTAGAAAAGTCATCCAGAGAGTCTGGAGTAGGTTTTGCTAAGGTGCAGTTTCATTTAAATAAGCCTTTAAATAAGTAATTCCCATAAATAGTTCCAGCTTCAGGAAAATAAAACCCAAAACCTTGTCTCTGTTTTCTGCACCAGTAGTAAACTCTGAACCTACACCCTCAACCAAATGAAATGTGAACAAGCATTACTTGGCACGTTGATCTGCAGAGTGACAACCTGCTGACCAAAGCCATCCTATTTTTAAAACCACAAAAATACATTTTTTTAAAAAATTCTGTATCATTTGTTTATGGCATGACCAATCCCAGACATATTTATGTCTATTTTGCCAGCAATTACCCAGAAATATACATAATAGTTTACATAGTTTACAAACAGGAACAAAATAATGGAACAAATATGGCATACATATTTATGGTTTTGTTCTGCGATGAGTATATGGGACATTAATTTTTCAGCTACAACTGTACTTTTTATAATCATCAAGATACAGAGGAGCTCCTGGAATGCTGTAATTGCTTACATGCAAGGCAAAGTCAACAAAGTCTGCCTCCAAGACCAGGGTCCCTCATTTTATTATGACAGCAAAGCTTCAGTTTGAAATGCTATCAACATTAATGCTGTTATTAACACTACTTTTACAGCCCACATCGTTAGCTTCTGTGGACTTGACAAGGAAGTTGATACCACTGAAATGCAGCTTCGCCTGTACCGAAACACGCCACCTTAATGTAAATCCCATCTGAACAGTCACACTCCCATTTGGATACAACCGAAATCCCAGTTGAATGACAGTGGGTCTAAGTTTGGTTGGGATCTCCTCCCCTATTTCTTTCTTTTTTTATACACAGAATACAATCATTAGCTTCTGTTCTGTTCTAAAAAGGGATTTGATAAGCTTATGAAAGGGATCCTGTGGTGTGATGTCTGCGATGGAACGACACTGAACCCAGTGGAAACTGGACTCAGGGCTGCTGTCCTGCCTTCTACTCCTAACCAGATTTTAGTCTCTCATTTAAAGAACAAGCCAGGAAGGGACATTATAACATCTCTGGAGAAAGATGTTCTTTCAGGTTGCAAAGTGAAGCACTCAGAGGCTATGAAATACCATTTGTACTTATCCTTGCCCTCTTATAATTATGCTATGGACACACACTACATCATTGTCTTGCCTCAGAGGAGGTAACCCCATAACACCTCTGCTGTGGAACCCATGCCTCTCTCAGCGCAGAGGATGGGCACTCCAAAGGACACCCGTAAACACTTCCCAACTTTCAGATGCCTGATTTGCCAATTTCAGCACCATTCCTTTTTTATCTTTTCCCACATTCTAAAGACCATAGAATATCAAGACATTCTTCTTGAATAGAGACAGGCAGTCTGCGGAGAGTTATGCCTTCCCACATAGTTGTGATCTGATAACCACCAAATCAGTTAATTGACTGGAAGCTGGCAAATGTTGTTCCAGTTTTCAAGAAGGGCAAGAAAGAAGACCCTGGTAATTCCAGGCCTGTCAGTCTCACTTCAGTGCCTGGTAAAATTATGGAGAAAATTATGCTGGGAGTTATTGAAAAACACCTGAAGGACAACGCAGTCATTGGTCACAGCCAACACTGGTTTATGAGGGGAAGATCCTGCTTAACCAACTTAATTTCTTTTTATGACAAGGTCACCCATCTGGTTGACCAAGGGAGACCAGTTGATGTTGTCTTTTTAGACTTCAGTAAAGCTTTCGATACTGTTTCTCACAGTATCCTTCTGGACAAAATGGCCAGCATACAGCTAGGCAAAAACATAATACGATGGGTGAGAAACTGGCTAGTGGGTCATGCCCAAAGAGTTATAATTAATGGAGTTACATCAGGCTGGCAGCCAGTCACTAGTGGGGTGCCCCAGGGCTCCATTTTAGGGATAGTTTTTATTAACATTTTCATAAACGACTTGGATGTGGGACTAGAATGAATTGTGAACATGTTTGCAGATTATACTAAACTGGGAGGAGCTGTGGACTCCATTGGGGGTTGTGAGGCCTTGCAGAGAGACCTGGATGAATTAGAAAATTGGGCAATCACCAACCGCATGAAATTTAGCAAGAGCAAGTGCCAGATTCTGCACCTGAGTAGGGGCAACCCTGGCTGTACAGACAGACTGGGGGATGAGATGCTGGAGAGCAGCCACTCTGAAATGGATCTGTGGATCTTGGTTGACACCAAGATGAACATGAGCCAACAGTGTGCCCAGGCTGCCAGGAAGCCCAACCATGTCCTGGGGTGCATCAAGCATGGCATTGCCAGCAGGTCTAGGGAGGTGATTGTCCCACTCTACACTGCGCTGGTGCGGTCTAACCTTGAGTACTGTGTGCAGTTTTGGGTGCCACAGTACAATAAAGACATAAAGCTATTGGAGAGTGTCCAAAGCAGGGCAACTAAGATGGTGAAGGGTCTAGAGAAGAAGACGTATGAGGAGAGGCTGAAGTCCCTTGGTTTGTTCAGTCTGGAGAAGAGGAGACTGAGGGGAGATCTCATCGTGGCCTATGGTGTCCTCACAAGAGGGAGCGAAGGGGCAGGCGCTGATCTCCTCCCTCTGGTGATCCGTGATACAACCTGAAGGAATGGGATGAAGCTGCGTCAGGGGAGGTTTAGGTTAGAGATCAGGAACAGGTTCTTCACTGAGAGGGTGGTGGGGCACTGGAACAGGCTCCCCAGGGCAGTGATCACAGCACCGAACTTGACTGAGTTCAAGAAGCATCTGGACGATGCTCTCAGTCATATACTCTGATTGGGCTGGTCCTGTGTGGAGCCAGGAGCTGGAGTTGATGATCCTTATGGGTCCCTTCCAACTTGGGATATTCTGTGATTCTATGATAATATCATAACTGTCACCCTGATTATAAGGAAAGTGTTCTAGTATTTCTCACAACAAACCCAGATACAAGTTACATTTAAAGGACATAGAACATATGCTGAAATAATGAAATTGTACTTACATTTGAAAATAAAGCTCTGCAGTTTACCTATGAGTAAATAACTCACTGCAGAGCATCAGGGGAAAAAAATAAATTACTGGCATAGAGAAATAATGATAAACTAGTGATACTCTGTTCAAAGGCAACAGAAGACTTGAGGAAGGCCCTCTTACAAGCAGAAAAGGAACAGAACTGCTGTTTTCACTGCAGGCAGACTTGGTTTTGGAGAAGAGCTGAAGCTCCACTCCCAAGGGAGGGATGTTTTTGTTGTTTTTCTGGTCTCTAAAAAGGGTCAGATTGTCACAAGTCCTGCAAACAGTGGAAGGGTCGAAAAGGCACACTGATCCCCGAAGAAACACACTACTTCAACCTGATCCAAGTGAGAAGCTTAATACTCTGAAATGTGGGAAAAAGGCTGTGACAGAGATTGCCAAAGATTTCCAACTGCCAGGCAGACGTTTTCCTTTTATGTCACTTTCAATGTTTTTTATTAATTTTATAAGCTTTACTGCCTGCCCTTCCCTCCTGTGAATAGTGCCCACTCAACGTCATCACACACAATAAATGAAGATGCTTCTTTCAGCTCTTAGACTATCGCTTGTGTATCCCGGAAAACACAGGGGGCTTATAAGTCAGGAGAGATGGTCTTTCAGGTGAGCAAAGATTTAATTTCTTTAGAGACTAACAAGCCTATGCTTACATAAAAAGGTTAATCACCAGTGCCTATCTGAAATCACTAATGCTCTGTGCTCTTCGAAAAAGTTCTAACCCAGTAGGCATATAGTTGGATTTTCTGCTGTTTTCAGCTTCTGAGTGGCTCTGCATCTATCCCTACACACACTGATTTCGAGGGATCAAAGAAAGCTACGACATACGCTCGTCTTCCAAGGACTCTTCCCACTAGGTATAAATGAATAAAAATTCTGGTGGCTGCAACTGCCCACGACACTGGAGCGCTCCCACGCCCCGCGTCGATGGACAACACATACGCTACACGACAGCTGCGCTCTCTCGGCCAGAAGTGCTGGTGAGCAAGGACTGATCTACTTGTAGCATACTAGTTAGTAACAGCAACACCGGGAAATGAGAAGCAAATCAGTTAACAGCACATACTTCGTGCTTCTCCCACTCAAAGCCGAATAGTTCCATACTACTCTTTAGAAGCAGTATGCACCAATACGAGACGTGATTTCCTTTAGCTATAACAAATACTTATACTTACTCTTTTTACCTTCATGTGAGGTACAGGGAGTAAGAGGTAACCAGGCTCAGATTCCATTACTACTACATTACCATTACATTACTACCATTTGCATTTCATCATCTTAGCTTTATTCCCACAAGACCATTTACACCGCCAGGATGTTCTTCCCCAAATCCCTCCATTTCCCCTTTCCTGCCCCTCCCTCTCCTCATCACACAAAAGAGCAGTACAGTGCCAATATACAGCCTCCGGTATGTGGCAGTTTCCGCGCTCTGCCAAGCTATTCCACACATTTAATTCTGAGGTGAAAATACTTTCCTAAGATTTCACTTCTATTCAGTCTTTGCAAATGACCCCCAAGCACAATAGTTCTTCTCATGACATTATTTCCACATACCTCATCATGAGTCACATGCAAAAAAATTCACTGCTTGACCACAAATAAAGGCGTAGCCTTTACTACGAACACAACCAATGGTGAGACATGAGCACGCAAAACTCCAGCTTAGCTGATCGCGTACTGAAAACACTTTTCATTTAGTAATATACAAATGCAGTAGGATAAATGCATATGTAAAATAAGGAGAGAAATAACACTTCGATTTACTTTTCTGATGTGGTCTCCAGTTACTTGTTGAAGTCAAACAACTGCTCCATGAGTAAAAGCCTGAACTCAATCAGATTTAATAAAGCTAAAGAAATCAAGCGGCCCTCCAGTTTACTAAGCATTCCCTTCTTTGTTGCTCCTTGTGGAGGAGAACAAAAGAGGGAAACAAAACAAAGAAAAGTTTCTAATAATGTTAATTGGACTGCTGTGTTGAGCATGCCTTAACCGTCTTCAGTTCTAGAAGAAGCCAAATAAGGTAAAAGCTCTAGCCAGAGCAGCAAGGAGTAAGCAGGCCAATTTCAAAAACTCTTTAGCTCTTAATCAGAGACAGAACAGGTGAGATGAGATCTGACTCCTTTACCCTGAACTTTTGCTTAGACTTAAAATTCTTAATGGGATGACCGTC
Organism: Psophia crepitans; assembly: GCA_013399095.1. Taxonomy (NCBI): domain Eukaryota; kingdom Metazoa; phylum Chordata; class Aves; order Gruiformes; family Psophiidae; genus Psophia; species Psophia crepitans. The sequence goes on from VWZZ01002698.1 coordinate 289,221, forward strand.
ATTCCACTCTGGGCATGGCCACCAGTCCTCTCTCACTTCCAAAGGGAGGGACATCACTTAGGATTCTTGATGCAGCTAGAAGATGCCCAGCAGAGACCTAACAGCTGTAGGAACAGCATGAAAACCAGCAGATTGATTAACAGCAGGAAGCTCTGTTGTACAAGTCAACACAGAAGCAATACCACACCACTGGTCCCTCTCAGACTGAAGAATTTTGACTGTTGATCTCCAGCTTGCAGAAGCTGTAGTAAAGTCTGTGGTGCAATACATAGACTTCTTGTGATTTATTATTCAACTCTAGCTCTCTAGAAATTGCCATCAGTTGCTGAAAAGCTTTACAAGAACCTGTCACAAGTGACTCATTTATGTCCATCTGGAAAAATACCCAACCAGTCAAAGTTCCAACACTGATTAGATGGAAGTGACTGGCCAGCTCCTAGAGACACCTCTGAAGTAGCACTCTTGAGACGTACCTGCAGGTAGCATACAGTTGCAACGTCCACTGAAGGGACCATTTAGAGGCTTAACTGGAAACAGACAACTACAGTTCTCTAAAAACTAGTCACTGAGGTTTGCTGTAAGAAACACAGACATATCAGTTACTCGTGAAGCTTTATAGAGTATGGATTCATAAGGATTTCCCAAGATGAAACACTTCTAAACATTTAAAGCTTCTATATGCCTGTAACGAGGGTGAAGAACAGTTGGGACCAGTAAACTGAGGTGCTCTCAAACCTCTAAAAGGTCTCTAATGGGGAGAAGTGGAATTACTGACTTGCCTGGCTTTTACATATGCCCAGAGACACATCAACTCCCTCACAGCTCTTCAGGAAGTCTTGAACAAAAGAGTGTGACATAGAGTAACTGGAATAACCAAGTGGCTCCCTCCACTTTCTTCAGGACTGATAGTCTTGAAGTTGGATAACCTTAAAGCAAAGCCAAGTAGCTACATAGATTACCCTCAGGAAGGCTGGAAAAGCAAAGGTGCTATTCAGGCTGAACCAAGAACTCAGCACTCACTTCAGAGGGGGTGAGGCCCCTTCTATAAAGCTCCAAAATTATGGCAAATATGATTCATGTTTGGTTTGAAGCTTCCAGGCATAGAGTTTCTAAGTGTATTTGTTGTTAAATAAATACAGACAGCAAGTTCAAGACGCACTGCCACAAAGCTGTTAGATTATTTGTTCTCTTGAATTATGCATTACCTTTGCTTGGTATGCAATTTTTCTAACGCAAGTACCCCACAAAGCCCCAAACTTCCAGCATGTCTATATGCCATATGGACAAGCTTCTCCAACCGTCTGCTCCTCATGGAAATTCTATTTGTTTTCCTATTGATTTTATTACGTTTAACAGCATACTAAATCATTCCTGAGGTTGACAAGTTTCTGGAAAATTGATATATGCTGTCTAAAACTGCCCGAGGCAGGAATAAAACCAAAACAAATGGCTTCTTTTAAACTCTTGATTTGCATTACTACAGCCAGGCATACAAGTGCCATCTTGTTTGGTAGAAGAATTATTATCCTTTGTGTAATATCTAAAGCACAGGAAATCTTTAGAAGCTCTTCTGATGGGTCTGCATATTGGAGGAAGGCGATTGCAAAATACCAGACTGTTTGAGTGAGGGCGGGACTAAAAAAGCAGATTGTCAGCTAAGATCAATGGGCTGGATTCTCTTGTGGAGAGGTAGAATGGTGAGTAGATGCCTTGGAATCTACAGCTTAAGGCAAAAGTAAAATTTTTAGTGAGACTTAAAGACTAGTATTTAATTGTTCCCCTGAGAAACTGTACTTCGAAGCATTTCAGTAAGATCAGGATGAAGCAGGCTTCTTTTTTTTGTTTGTTTTAAATCTTGGAGGCATCACCATCAAGCACTACAGAATTTGTTCCAGAGATTGGACTGCATTGTGAAGAGCATCTCAAATGGGAAAAAGCACCCAGCCAGTGATTTTTTCTTGTTTCAGAGATGGGAA
>VWZZ01002698.1:291208-356097 GCA_013399095.1 Psophia crepitans
GGGCATGGTGGGGGGGGGGGGCGGAGATGAACTAGAGAGTACAGTCTTGATGCTTTGATATCAGAAATCTGAAAGGCACAAGAGTGCAAGAGGAAAACTGATTAAGAAGAAAAAGTTTTAAAATCTCCAGACAAAGATCTAACAAAACCTGAAGAAGTCATATGAACACATATACATCCTTGCTAGGCTCCCATTAGGCTGTTATAATGGCTGTGTTCTGGCAAAGGAAAAAAACAAAGAACTTGCAAAGAAAAAATATTTTTGTGAGAAGTAGTTACAACGCTGAATTGCCCGACAAATAACAGGATTGTAGTTGCAGAGCTGCAGACATTTAAGGCATTAATAGTCACAAACTTCCCATTTTGGTGTGATTAAAAAAATTCAAAGAGGTAGAAATGACACTTTCCAATAGTCCTGCTGATGCCACAGAATAAGCTTCTGAGTTCTGCTAAGGAACACCAGCTCATGAGTACAGAAGTTGATTTTGTAAGTCAGTCCTCTGAGTAAGCAAGAAGCCTCCTGTGAATTAACAGTGAGGAAAAAAAACCACTAAAAAAGTCTCAAGAAGACGTCTTTCATTCAGAGAATTTTATGATCATCCAAGAGATATATACAAAAATGCAGAAGATGCTACAGTCTTCATGGTATTAAAGACTAAAAAAAAAAAAAAGAATTTCAGTAACAAACAAGATAATACAAAAAGAGAAAATACTCTTCATCTTAGCCACTGAAATGAGCTTCAGGAGAAGATCAAGGCTATCTCGTTCTTAGAGAAGGCCTAGTAAAGTCAGTTCATTTGCTAAGTGCTCAGGTACCGGAGAGATCACATATAAAGCACAGCAGAATTTTGATAATTATACTGATGGAAATAGCAGCAAATACTGCAGCATTATCAGTGAATGCATAACATGCAGAAGAAAAAAATAATCTCAGCTTGTTTGCTTTGCCTCTGTGTTTTCAAAGACAGTAACATGGTATCACAGTCTCTAATTTCATACCAACAAAATCTACTTTGCAGAAGCATTGCAGGAAAATTTCAAAAGGCCTGAGAAACACAATTCCAAGCTGTGCTGACCTTCACATCACAGAGAATGCTCTTTTTTTCTTTGGTAGACAAAAATAGAGAAGCTAGTCAGATCTGTCTCCTTTTTTTCCATCTGCTAAATGATTCCACAATCACCAAAAGACACTGTTGTGGTGGGTTGACCGCAGCTGGATGCCAGGTGCCCACCAAAGCCGCTCTACCACTGCCCTCCTCAGATGCACAGGGGAGAGAGAACACAACGAAAGGCTCGTGGGTTGAGATAAGGACAGGGAGAGATCACTCACCAATTACTGTCATAGGCAAAACAGACTCAAATCAGGAAAAATAATTTATTACCAAAACCAGAGTCAAGTAATGAGAAATAAAATTAAGTCACAAAAAAACACCTTTACCCCCACCCCGTCCTTCTTCCAAGGCTCAACCTCACCCCCAATTTCTCTCCCTCCTCCCCCGCAGTGGCACAGGAGGATGGGGAATGGGGGTTGTGGTGTTTGCCACAGGCTGTCTCTGCTGCTCCTTCCTCCTCAGGGGGAGGACTGCTCAACATGCTTCCCCGGCTGCAGCATGGGGTCCCTCCCACAGGAGACCGTCTTCCACAAACTTCTCCAGCATGGGTCCTTCCCATGGCCTGCAGTTCTTCATTAACTGCTCCAGCATGAGTCTCTCCCATGGGGTGCAGACCTTCAGGAGCAGACTGCTCCAGCATGGGTCCCCCACAGGGTCATGAGTCCTGCCAGCAATCCTGCTCCAGCGTGGGCTCCTCTCTCCACGGGGCCACAGGTTCTGCCAGGAGCTTGCCTCTGCGCAGGCCTCCTGCTCTGGCATGGGGTCCTCCACGGGTTGCAGGAGAATATCTGCTCCACTATCAACCTCCAAGGGTTGCAGAGGGGCAGCCTACCTCACCGTGGTCTGCTTCAGGGTCTGCAGGGGAATCTTTGCTTCAGCACCTGGCGCATCTCCTGCCTCTCCTTCTTCACTGACTTGGGTGTCTGCGGAGCTGTTTCTCCCACATCTTCTCACTCCTCTCTCTGGCTGCTGTTGCATAGCAGGTTCCCCCCCGCTTCTTAGCTGTATTATCCCAGAGGCGCTACCGCTATTGCTGATGTGCTCGGCCTTGGCCAGTGGTGGGTCCATCTTAGAGCCGGCTGGCATTGGCTCTGTTGGACACAGGGGAAGCTTCTACCAGCTTCTTGCAGAAGCTGCCCCTGTAGCCCCCCTCTGCTACCAAAAGCTGTCCACCCACACTCAATACAACTGTCTGCAACTGGCTCTTAATTTTGAAAATTAAAGCACAGAGCTGGGAAATTAAATGACACCAACCTAGTCCCTGTGCCAACAGCTATTGGGACATTTGTAGTTAAGAAATCTCAAAGACATTTAACACTCACTATAGGCATTGCCTGTGCTCATCTGTTAAAGACAAGAGTTTCTACCAACTTACAGGTGAGTTTCATGACTTCAAAGGAATAAGTGTTCAGTACACCAAAAATTCCCTGAAAAGGCCACGTACATCTGCTGTTGCTGGAGGCTCTTCTGCCACTAAACCATTGCCTGTCCTTTGCAAACTTGGCTAAACTGGTAAACCCTTTGAAACACCACAAAAACACCACCAAAACAAAATGCCTCTAAGTGGAAGAGACAACCTCATGTGCTAGGCACTCCTAGCAGGAAACAATGAGCATTCTTATTAAAACAGAAGTTTAGAAAAGCTTTGCAAGCATCTACAAAACAGTAAAAAGTTTTTTGTGGAGAATCACGCCTTTGTGAGCATAGTTGTGTGAAGACAAGTGTTGAAAAATTGTTCTCCACTCAACACAGGCAGAAAAATAAATTATATCGAAAGATGGAAAAAAAAATAATGTCAAGTTAAAGGAGCCCAAGACAGACTAGAACTATTTTATTAAATCAAGAACATCAGGCCATGAGCTATAGTCCGCTACTAAAGCTCAGGGAAGTGCATACCATTCAGAAGGTCAGACAAGTGCATCCTCACAAGGTGCATCCTTAAGCTGAAGTATTACTGATGGAGCACGGGCTGGAGAGAAAGAGAACCAGGACCGTGAAATCACTTGTAGAACCAGTACACTGAGAAAAGATGGCCAGAAATGTTTTTTATTTTGCATAAGTATAGAACAACATAAATGTCATTTAACACCTTTGAGCAAAGTTCCTTAAATGCCAAGGTACATCCAAGTGTGTTAATCAATGATAACTGAGCAATAATAAGACAGGTAAACAGAGCTCCGAATAACGTTGCTCAAATAAATTAAAGCTGAACATTTCTGAACCACCAACAGTATTAGCAGATGCTCTTTTTTCACTCTACTTTTGAAGTGATGTAATCACCAACTAACTTAAAAAGATCACTTTTTTCTACAACTAGGTACCCTCTTTTAGACTCTCAACCAGACAACAGGCAAATTGAATGGCTGTTTTTTGAAGGGGAGCGGTAGATGTGTCTGCTTGTGCAGTACTGACTGCAGATTGAGACAGCAAATCTTGCACAGACAGAACAGATAAGAGAGCTGTCTGACAGTCCACTGGAATTTCATTTGCTTGGCAGACAAAATAACAAGGTTGCTTGGAGGTAATCCAATAAACTGTTCCAACAATTATGAACAGAAAGGATTCAAAAAATGTGGAAAACCTGTTAGATTAAAAAAAAAAAAGCAAAAAAGCAGCAAGGCTGAAGGTTTCATAATTTGTTGAACACTCACTAAATGCCTGAATATCTAGAACCTTGCTGACATTATTTAACCTATAAAATGAAGGCTCAATCATAAAAAACCCTCTCATAAAACACGAATAAGATCCAACGTAATCCTCAGTCGAGGAATATCAACATTAAGCACTTTAACTTCCACTCTTTCTCCAGGACCTAACCCCAGGCTTCTCCTTCTCTTCACTTTAGAAAGTTTTGCTTCTGTTATGTTTCGCACTGGAATCAAACCTGCTTTTCCCACACCAATATCAACAAAAACTCCAAATGGTGTCGCATTTTCAACTTTTCCAGTCAGAACAGCACCAACACTTAAGTCTTCAAAGCAGACTATGCTTCTCTTGAAGTCAGGTTTATCAAAATCTGTTATAAGAAAGAAGAAACAAAAATAAGACACTGGAGACAAAGCTTGTATTATTTTCTAAAGGTTGTTTCCAGCTGATTGTTTCTAGTTAAGAAGTCATGCCAAGGTAGCTGTAAGGTAACAAATACTGCTTCGTTACATTTTTTAAATAAAGACCCATCTGTGATAAACAACCGATTTCTTGTATTTTATGAATCACTTTAAAAGACTATGATTAATGGACTAGTAAGTATAGTGAACTCCGTGGTATGGAACTATCACAAGAGGATCAGAAGTGTGTAGTACATTAGCCAGTGACTGAAAGATTCATCAGATTTTCTTGGAGGTGACTCTTACTTGAGCTACATAAATTATACATGAAATTCTATTCCTACACAGATTTGTATGCAGGAAGGTGAATACTCAGTCTCATCACATACTAAAGAGAACAGCCAACAATGCACTGCTCTTAGGCTTGCAGGTCATCTGCACCATGACATCATACAATCAACTGCTTCTTTGCACCAACAACTTAAAAATCACACACGCATAATTATAAGCAGGTAATACATTCTATAATATATATGTTATACATATGTTATATATAAGCCTGCATCTTTGCTGCCTACCTTTATCTCTTGCTGTCTTAAGAGAATCCAGCTGCAAGTTTAATGAAACAGCAGCATCTCCAGATGTTTAACTTGATTGCTTACCTCATCTTTCTTCCTCTAGACCTCAAATTGTTCAGCACTGCTGCAAAGTTTTAACCAAGGTAGGTCATGAGCCATCTGCTCCAATTACACTTGTCTCCAGGAACTAGTGCAATAAAAGAGCACAACTGCACACTACTACGCTACTGCTCCACAGACCTTTATTACTACTGTTTCAGCTTGGTCTCAGTATTCCCCTCTGTGATGGAGGGCCAGTAGATTTAATCAGTGTAGAGTCAACATATTGAAACTATTTCATCTGTTAACAGCCATACAACTTCCCTTCCTAGGGCTGAAAATGCCATGATTTAAGACAGGATTCACACTCCTTACCTACTGAGCTGGAAAAAAACATCTGACTATGATATAGCTTTTACCTTGCCTGAGAAAAGAAATGGACTTACACGTCTGTGCAAATCTACTACTGACTTTAGAAGAAGAAAACGTGCTGTTTTAAAACCGGTATGTAGAACAATCAAAATTAGATTACAACCTTCAAAACAAAGGTTTACCTGTTCGAATGTCAAAGCCTTCAGGCTGAGTCAGACCATCGATGATCAGCTGCAGCGTGTGCACCGTTGTGTTTAGCCTTGTGGCTGCGCCTTCCAGTCCTTCCTTTTGAATTACTGCATTTACTTTCTGCTGCATATCTGATTTTCCTATGTCATTTGCGTTTCCCCCAATGAAAGATAAAAACCTGGGAAGTTCAAAGATACAGAGAGAGATTTGTAATATCCTTTAGTGGAAACTGAATCTTTGTTATATTTAGGAGTTTTAATTACTTTTGCACTGATGCATGAAGAAAACTTCTGATAAAAAAAATATGAAGAGTGAACAGTTTCCCAGGGCAGATCGTCTCAATTTTCAAAATGTAAATCACTTCTCAGACCGATAATTTCATCTCACGCTACAATCAAATTATTACTGAAAGAAGTCTTTTACCAAAGAAGTTCCCTAGAAATAAGTGAGAGTTCTAGAATAATGTCAGTTTTATTGTCTCACTCATGCAAATTAACACGAATGGCAATTTAATAAAACAACGACGAACATTGAAAATATTAAGTTTATATGAAGAATCTTTCACCAAAATTAAGAAAAACGACACAAAAAAATACTTCTCTTGTCTATGAACTTCATGATTAAGAACAATTAATTTTTCAGAAACTGGGAAATTATCAAGTCAGAGTAGTTACACAACACAAACACCCTTGTCCTTCCCTACTGTCACATACATACACACACTGCAGATTGAGACAAATTTAGACTGTCTCCTAAAAAAAGCTAAACAGAAATACTTGAAATTAAATATTTCTTGAGCTGTGATCTTTTTTTAAAACAAAAGAAAAAACCCAAAACACACTTACTGAGGTTTTTAGTTTAATAATGTTGGTACATGTGCTGAGAAGCGCAGAGAACAGACAACAAAAATTCACATGCAGATCCTACTCGTTAGCAGTAGCGATGCCTTAGACAATGTTTATTTATACTTGACTAAATGTCCCTACTTACGGAAGGACTTAAAAATGCAGAACAAGTCTTTAATGGATATAAGTCAACGAAAATGAGGATGCACATCACAGAAGCTGAGCCACATTGTACTAAACAAAAAATCCTTTCTCAGTAGCAACTTCAGTTACCTGTTCTGCTGCCCTGCTCTGCATCTCACCACAAATAAGACTCTTCTACCCTGCTTTACCATGGCCTTTATTGTTGGAGGGAGGCACAGGGCTTTTTGCATGCTCTCCACCAGAGCAGACGGGTAGAATTATGCTCCCTGTCCTCCAGAGTCTGAGTAAACCGTTCCTTCCACATTCCTAAGAGATCCCTCCTTCCCGTCCTTCTCCTGCTTCACAACAGGTGTAAACCACGAGGCACAAAAGAAGTGCTCAACCAGCAGGTTCGCGCCCTGCACTTGGGAGCGGCAAGAGACATTCCAGCTCCATAGGAAAGCAAAAGTCCTTGGTACTCACACCCCCCCCACTCCCAAATACATGCTGTGCTTTTATCAAAACCTGAGGCTAGTATTTCTTTTGGCAAGAGACACAGTTGGTTTTTTTGTTTTGGTTTCGTTGTTTTCTTTTTTTTTTTTTAACCTGAAGAACCCAACTGACATTATTTCAGGTGGTGAGGGATAAAAGTTATATGCACCGAAATACAAATTAAATTTCTTCTTGAGAAAATACAAATTGAAGGAACATAACTAAAACAATGTCCAACTTTCAGTAAAGCACAAAATTAATCTTTGAGCACTAGGACAAATCTTCACTCCAAAACATCCACTGATTTCATCAAAAGGAAGACAGCTGTCAAAATTGGCTCTCAGGACTTCCACTTTTTTACTGAATTCAAATGCAAGCATGGTGATTTAAGCGTACTGTTAGCTCAAACAATAGATATTTGCACTTAAGAGTGACAGATATAATTTTCCCATTAATTTTCTTAATGTATTCAGATCTTTCTGGCAATGTGAAAAAAATGAAGAAAAAAGTTATAAAGATTCAATGGATGGAACTGTTCTCAGGATTTACTGAATTTTGTTTTGATTGACCACATTTCAACTTTTGACATCACTTTTTGAAGTAGTTTGAGGTGGTTTGGAAACAAAGTAAATATCAAAACAGATCCAAAATTATTTATTTTTATTTTCCATAAACCAATAACAAAACACTACTACTACTCAAATATTTTGTCTAGTAAGAGCCTATATATGAAACATACCAGTCCTTTCATGAAACCATCTTCTGTTGGTCTCAAAAGAGCGTTAAAAACGGCTGCAATGATAACACATTAAATGAAAACGCGCGCAGGTCCAGGCGAAGCGCTCTGCACAAAGCTGCGGGGGGCTGCTAGCGTTGATGGATGGACAATGCCCCACCAGAGCACTAGTGACAGGCAGCAGCTGACCCAGCTTTGACTGACGTGCCAGATGTAACAGGACAAACCCGACCAGCCTCATGACTCAACCTTCTAAATACTATATGCTTTACCACCCGCCCCTGGAAACCAGTTTACTGACATTCATGTACTTGGCTTTATTTCACTTCAAATGGATATTTAGCTCAAGTACCTCCAAGTAACAATTATTCACCATTAGGATTTTGCAGAAGCACAGTCACTTTGTAAACTGGTAACAGGGTGGGTTTCACTGCTAAGAAGTGCAACCACACAGAACAGCCACCAGTGTATTTTTATTTTTTTTTTAAAAAAAAGCCCATTACGTACAAAACTGTGGACTGGTGATAATGCAGTCAGAATGCACGGTGTTACATGCAGGCTGCTGGAAAGAAAACCAGCCCCAAAGAGGACACGATCCAGGTGCCTGAGCTCTCAATTACTATTCATGAAAGTTATTTCACCTTCTTCCTCTGCCACCCCTAAACTCCCCAGAAATCCCAATGGAAGTATTTATCTGATATTTAAAAGAATTCCTCGTATAGATGAGGGCAGTAGTTTTGAGCCTCACATTATCGATTACAGTTGTTTAAATAACTTATTAATATGGTTACTGTTCAGAAGAAAATTTTGGCTCCACCTGCAGATGATGCTTAAGCATGTGCCCAAGTCTAAGTACATGAGAAGTCCCACTGACCTCAACAGAATTATTAATGTTAATTTCATTAAAAGTATTTCAGAATTATGACATATAGGCAGAACAGAGCACTGTAACAAGGCTTAGCATACATATACACACAAAAGAAATAATCTTTAACAGAAACAATATATTTCTACTTTGGAAATTCTTACCTTTTTAGGTTAGGTTTTGGTAAAACTTATGCATTACAATATTTCCAAATAAAAGCAATTTCTTAGTGATTACAGATGTATTTTTTAAAAATACCGTTGAATCTAGTTATATATATATGATGTATCATTTTCACTCAAATTAACATAGCCTGAGGGCACTTAGAATAAAAAAAAAATCAATATAAAGCACAAATCTCTGACTGAACAGTGGCACAGTATATTGATCATGTCTATTTTTAAACGTCATTGCTAAGAACAAAGTTAAATGTTTACTTATTAAAAAAGCAACCCAAGAACTTCCTTCAAGTTATTTCAAGGTCAGAAAAAAAGATATAGTCGGTAATAAGACTGGGATATAGCTATAGAGGGAAAGAGGTTTCCCTTAATTCACATATTTTGATCTTCCTAATGTTAAACTATCACACTGTGATTTTTGAAATATCTCACTTACCCAGTTTGTAAGTGACAGTTCCAGCTGCACAACATAGGAACATGAAGGATCAGTGCAAAAATGAAAGCCCTTCAAATGTTTTCCTGAGTACACATGTGAACTAAATAACATGTCACAGTAGTTCAAGTGTCATGTTTGTTTAATAAAAAGATAAAACCTAAAGAAAAGTTAACAGAATTGGAAACGGGAAAGACGAAGGTTTTTTTTTCTTGAAGTGAGGTCATTCTTGTAAGATATACTACCCTTATTTCCTCAAATGTTGAGTGTCTGAGGGAATGGCGAACTTTCTGTTCAAGGCACATCAACTCTGATAAAAGCTGCCAGAGTCTTAGGAGAGTCTTTTGGCACAGAGCAAGACTGAGCTGGTTTAGAAACTTTGAGTTTTACGGTTTTGAGATTTAGAAGATACTCAGAAACCTCTCCTACCACCTTTGTTGTAAAAGCAATCTTTGCAGTCTTACAGGACCTGCAGAGAATGGTCATGGCTAAATCACTGATGTTTTTATTTAATACATAATTTCATCCATCTTATCCAGATAAAGAAAGAAAAAGTAGCATAAATGTAACAAATAAGCACATCATGTTCACTTAACATACACATCTGCACAAAATTATAGCACAGCCCTCGCAATGCTTAAAAGATAATGCAAATTTCAGCGGAATGCAAAAAGCAGTCAGAAAAAGAGTAAAAATATTACCAAGAGAAGTCATCAGTAAATTTTTAAGGAGTTACTTTAAACCCCCCAAAAAGCTTCCCATAATGTGCAGGAGTTCTAAAGCTTTGCAAGGGTTTTAGTCACAGTCATTTCTGTTTTATGTAATCATTTCCAGCAACACGACTTAAGAGCTGGGAGTACTGGATTCATTACATTAAAGCAACATGATACGCCATTACATCTTGTCACAGTGCACACATGAATTAATGGTAATGCAACATAATCACTCTGAAAACAAAACAACTTTGCATTAACATGTACTTTGTTAGGTAAAACGTACGTTCGTGACAGTAGCAAACTTCAGTTATGCAGACATTTACATCTTGGTAATGTTTTGAGATGCAAAAACATTATTTGTATTAGGAAGACGACTGTTCTTGTTCTCACTAGAGATACGGATCCTCAATTTTTGACTACGGATGCAGATTCTCTATAGCGAGCAACAGTTGTGCATTACTCTCTGTAGTTAGTTGCCAGAGACAGGAAATTAAAGTTTCAAATACATTTCAAAACTACTTACACGGTTTAGGATATTTAACCAACATTTTTCCTCAAATGCATAAATTATAAATATTATAGATTATCTGACTGTAATCAGAAGACCAGAAAGCACTCACAGTTTATGACATTTTGAAGATATACCTCTAAGAAGCAATGAGTTCCTAAATAAGAACAGCAATTCAGACGTGGTTACTTTGCAGCGTAGCCCCTTTGCCACCATACGGCTAGAAAGGCTGCTGTTAGCTGTGTTCATGACTACCGATATATCATGTAACTGAAGTGTAACCCGAGATACAAAACAGTGAAATACGATTAGTTACCCACAAAGAATTAGTACTACAGTTAAGGGAATCCGTTACTTTTAAAAAAATAAATCATATTTTTGTCTTTTTTTTTTTAAATATTAAAGTTTCAAAAATTTCAACAAATGAAAAAACACCACTTGATTTATGGGTCTAGTATTTATAACATAACTGGAGGATAATTCTTTGTTATTTCCAAGCTCTTTGAATCATTCTTATTAACTGTATATTTTACATCACATAGAAGTTTTTAAATGTCTTTATCGGATGGCAATTAGCAGTGAAAGCCTTTTCTGCTCTTCTATTTGACAAGATAACTTTCAAAAAGATGTGCTCTAAAAATCCAGCTATTAAATTAATAGTCAGACCTGCAAATGAACTGGTCTTCCAAAGCAATGACTCTGAATTACTGTTTATTGAGCTTAACGGTCCTAATTCTTCACATGTTCTCCTTCATTAGGGTTAGCCATTTCCTATTAGGAATAGTCATAAGGATTCATTAATTTAACAAGTTTAACTTTTTTTTAGGCTTTTAAAAAGGAAACTGAAGATGTTACTGAAAAGGATTATTGTGCACATTACACAGCTTGAATACTCACAGATGTGTACACACAAGTACAGTCTTATTGAAGTGGACAAAAGATGTTTCTGATGACTTTGCAGTGAATTTAAGGAAAGGCATCCTGCCACAGCAAAACCTCCTATTCTCTGTAAAATATTCACATCTAGAGTGCACTATTACGTAGAATAGAACATCTTGTTTTCACCGCTCAAACGCCATACCAAGTAACTGATCTGTTCCCCTCCCTGGTTTCTATTCACCTTAAGCACTGCCTCAGTTGCTCACTGACAACCAGGGGACCTGGACAGAAGCAAGGCAGCCCAGCCCGGCAGAGAGCTGGGAGTGCCATCAAAGGACAAGCGTGCAGTCGCATAAAGGGCAGGAGAGGAAGACCTCTTGCTTTTGGTGGTCTCTCCCTAATCAATAGTTTTCCTTCTCCATTTTCTTACATGTCAGTACTTGCCTTCAAAGCTAGCAAGTGCTGCTTTTCAGCACAGCAACTGAGATCCTACGGATCAGCTGCTACACCCATCCGTGTAAGAGAGTGGTAGAAACACCAGAAATATCTGAAGAAACCAATCCATCTACAATGGCATCTAAAATGTTATCAACATGATGCTCATTACAGCAAAGGATTTAACTCTAAATGTTTTATTTTGCTGAAGAACAGAACATGAATGAGTGCTTTGCTGAGTCCTCGGGGGATTCTGAAGTCCTCCTGAGGTACCAAGCAGCATTATCAATACACAGCGAAGACTGAGCCACAAATCTTAACTGCAACTCACTCTGTACATCAAAAACTTCTCTTAAGGCAACACCAACAGCAATGAGAAGTACTGTCCTCTGTCAGGCAAGGTCCTAAACCTGGGTAATTACCAGGGAAGATCCCCACCTCATTATGCTAAATCACAGCTTTTATAAATATTGGTAAAATATTTCTGAAGACTTAAGTTGGACTGAAATACAACCTCTCTGCCAAATGCTCTGATTTGTGAGCAGCAAATACACATTCTGAGTGCCAACCTTTAGCAAAGAGCGTTTTTATGAGATTTAAATAAAAATCACTAAATGTTAAGATTCAGTCATATGAAACCAACTGCACCCAGCAGACTGATACAACAAAGAAAAAAAAACCCATTGCGTTCTTTTTCCAGCATTTTGCTTTAAAAGTATAACCTGGTTGTAGCTTCTTGGGACTTCCTAAAGGTTTCCTCGGTTTTCCTAGCAGTTCTTTTACAATACGTACCGAGAAATTGGATATGCTCTACATGTTGTATTAATTGTATGTAAAAGATTCTGCCACTATAAACTGGTTTTCACATATAGACTTTTCAGAAGCTTAAAACATAGCTCTGCTTTGCAGGAAAATATGCTGCCTACAAAGGTTTTTTAATTTTTATTTAACTTTTAGGAAATTCTGATTCATAATATTTAGAGGTGCTCGTAAGCTTGATTGCTGCACATGACAAGGCCAAGCTTTGACAGTGTGGAAACCATGAACAAAAACATTTTGATCAACTGCAGTATATTAAATCATCAGTAGGATGTTTTCCAATTATTTTACAGAAATTGTACAGATTTTAAGTTAAGATGTTTAAACGCCATAAATCAATCATACCAGCACCATTTGTGCCACTGTAGTAAAGATTACATCAGTGTTTCCATTATAAAAACCCTATTTTTCAGGGGGTTTCTAACTCGGCCATAAAAATTGGCTCCAGCCTAAAGCTTGGCAACCAAAGTTACCACTTGGGAGCAATTCTTTTAACCTTTTTTTTTTTTTTTTAATGGATTGGTCTTTCAAGCTACAAAATAGTTCAGAAAAAGAAAATTAGTGGTTTCAAATTTTGGTGAACTTCTATCCCTCAAAAACATTGTTTTAGAAACTGATAATTTTGTATGTCATAAATCTGTAATGTGGACTGTTGCTTTTGGGTAATTTGGATAGAAGCAGTGGATAAAAATCACCGGCTTATTTTGTTTAAAAATAAATGTAACTTCCCATGAAAACTTTTAATCCAATAAGATTTTCACAAACGACTTTCTCATGGCAAGATGTGGTAGGCATTGCATAAGCAA
This sequence comes from Psophia crepitans, assembly GCA_013399095.1. Lineage (NCBI taxonomy): Eukaryota > Metazoa > Chordata > Aves > Gruiformes > Psophiidae > Psophia > Psophia crepitans. The sequence goes on from VWZZ01002698.1 coordinate 304,381, forward strand.
GCCTTTATGACTCATTTCTGCAATATCTATTCCATTCATTTTAATTTCTGTGGTAATAGGTGTGTAATACTGTATTTTGATGCCTTGAATCAAATCTGCTCATCAGCTTCCAGACAACAATTCAGCCCTTCAGTAGCACAGATCCACCTGTGAACTTGACATGGGCCCTGACAAAGTTCTGTGTAAGCACAGAAAAAGAAGAAACACACTCTGAAAGCAGCAAAGAAACAAAACTCTTAAAATGTATCTTGTTTAAAAATATATGTATTAAATACCAATTCTAATCCACTTCTAACAGTCTCAATTTTTCTCATGCACATTAATTTAAATTGTAGGAATTATCAATTAGGTTTTAAACCTAGTTTAGTGCTAACATGTTGAGAAGTCCTTCGGATGTTGATTTCAGTAAGACACCTCCAATCAAGAACATGAACATCATTTGATTTTCAGGCTCCCAGAAGGTCTCTCACTAACCCCGGATCAGCAAAAGGGAATTCCAAGCCCAGTCCCACCCACCGGCTACCAAAGTCAGCAAGACTTGTCAACAGCAGCGATAAGCTTTGGATTGAATCCCCCATGCAGTCTGAATTCCCAGTAGAATTTTTTCTGAACTCATATTTAGGCAGTAAATTGGTTTGGAAAGCTGTTTCCATAAGTTCCAAGAAGATTAACAGCTCATACACTTTTTTTGAGAAGTCAGTTTAAATATATAATCATTGCTAAATTATAGCATTAGTTGCTTGAGTGGAAGATGTCTGGTTTATATTTAGCCCTTATGTCATCAGTGTCAATTTTTACTACTATACTACTTGGCTTTTGTTAGCTTGCTGCAAAGCTGTATTTTCTTTTCTTCACGGCTATTTGCAATGAAAAAACATTACAGATATTTGTTCCTCTTCCCACACCATTTTGTGATATGTTAATACAATCTATACCACGGAAGTCATCACCTTCATATTTAACCAGTTTTCAATGAAATTATCTTTTGATTGCAAGAAAAAGAAAACAAAATTGAACACAGAGCACTTTGAGACTTTTTAACACATGGTACTATGTGTAAACTCAAATATAAGAAGTAAGGCAACAGAGAAAAAGCCCAAAGAAAATAGAAAAGACTGATTCCATTACTCACAGAGAAAATGCTACACTTAATAGTTTTGGTGTTCCATAGCAAATAGTGTTGTTATGTTTTTATATTTGTTTTGATATCAACTGATATTCTCTTGCATAAAACCCCCTGTATGGTACACAATACCTACAACACTTTACCTGAAAATTCAGTCTAGGAAAGCAAAGCGTTTGGTGAGAACCAGAACAGACAATGGCACAGCTGGAAACCTACTTGAAAGTAGCTGCACTAAAGAGAAATGACGTGACAGGTAGTACAGGTCTGGAGTCATGTCATACTTCTGCAGTGGCTTTGCAGCTCTCAAAGTCTAATCAGTTTGACCCTGAGGACACTAAGAACCTCCAAGGTACGTTCTAAGCAGCATTAGCTGTGCAATAGGTGGCAGACTCCTCTCTGAATCACACATAAGCCTGTGACTCAAACCACTATCTTTTAGTTGAGATGTAAAACTCATGAGGTTTTTTTTATTTATTTTTTTTTAACAGTGCTAATCCTGAGTTCCCAGACAAACTCCAAATCACAGTTATATGCTTTGTGATACCTACTAAAATTGTCTCTAGAATTTCAACTGTTTGTGAATATCTGAGCTACCCTGTGGAGTAATAATCCCACACACCACTTCAGATATAAAAGTAATCTGTGTGGCTCTGAAAACAAAGTCACAATTCTTTAATTTCTGACCAAACTTTGTGATGGTATTGTATGTAGAGAAATTCCAGTAGTATTTCACCATTAACTGGCTACATGTCTCTGCTGCCTGAAGCAATATTTCCACTGCAGCCTTTAAGTGAAGCTGGTAACACTGTGAACACTTCTACTGATTATTTTATGAGTGTACTAGGGCTGGAAAGTTAAATGGACTATTAACCAAACCCTGACTACTTGATATTTAAATGGAATGAAACACAATGTTGGAAGTCAACATTAATTTTGAATAAGCAATTTTTTTTTTTTTGTATTAACTCACTCCGCATAACCTCGGGTAGGGGTGACCAAGCTTCCTCACCCTATAAGCCACCTATCAAATGTAAGATCATTAATCATAGAATGGTTTGGGTTGGAAGGGACCTTAAAGGTCATCTAGTTCTAACCTCCCTGCCATGGGGAGGGACACCCTCCAATAGACCAGGTTGCCCAAAGCCCCATCCAACCTGGCCTTGAACACTTCAGGGACGGGGTAGCCACAACTTCTCTGGGCAATCTGGTCCTCATAGTGAAGAATTTCTTCCTAATATTTAATCTAAATCTACCCTCATTTAGAATCATAGAATATCCCGAGTTGGAAGGGACCCATAAGGGTCATCGAGTCCAACTCCTGGCTCCACACAGGACCAGCCCAATCAGAGCAGATGACTGAGAGCATCGTCCAGACGCTTCTTGAACTCAGTCAAGCTCAGTGCTGTGACCACTTCCCTGGGAAGCCTGTTCCAGTGCCTGATGATCCTCTCCATGAAGAACCTTCTCCTGATCTCCAACCTAAACCTCCCCTGTCGCTGCTTCATGCTGTTCCCTTGGGTTCTAAGGTTAAGGTCAGGACCCTGCCTGATTTTTTTTCCATAGCTATGCACAGGGCAGAGAACTAGTAACAAATGCTTATGCATAAGGGAAAAAAAAAGGAAATGGTCATGGAAGAGGAGAAACCAAAGTTACCTATACACTGCACAGAGCATGGACTCCAGCATGCAATTAAATGGTGGCCCTAGAATCGAGCACAAAGAACAATGAACTGTTCTTTGGATGATGGGAGAGGAGGGAACAAAAAAGTGCACTGCATGCCTAGCAGAAGGAAAGCATGCAGACCTATGCATAGGAAGCTGTATATTTCCACCAGAGAGAGAACAGAGCAAACACAGTAGGGAAAGTGTCCTAAAAATGCTAGGCCCTGTAAGAGTTTTCTAGATACGAAACTTCATGAATTCAGAAATTCAGCATCTCTCTTAGAAGCTTAAAGATATTTTTGTTATAAACAGGAAGCACAACTGTGTTTCTCCAGGAATATTCTCAAAGTGACAGGAACCCTAAACCATTTTAGCTGCTGTCATAATTAGCTCCAGCCCATTTTAAGAGAAGAACCTGTTCACCACAAATCACTTAAAAAAAAAAAACAACAAAAAAACCCCCCAAAAAAACAAAACAAAAACACAACCAAAAACCCGTGCTGGTTCATGGTAGAAAATAATGTTTTCTCAAGAGGACAGGCAGAGTCCAATTTCAACCAGGGCTGATGACAGAAAAGATCACATCTTATATTAGCATTTACCAGCTGCAGTATCCCCAAAACAGAGGCACACAGGGATTCCTAATTACTTTTTTCTGACCTACACAAAAAACATTCTCTTCTTTTAGCCAAAGGTCACTTATCAAAACCACCATAGTGTTTATGTATTTGGGAACTTAATTAGATCTTGCAATATCACTATTTAATTTTAAAAGCTCGTAATAATGACATGTGCTCATATATGTCCATGCATTTGTGTGCACACACAGAAACACACAAACAAACAAATTCTGGTGGTCAAAACTCACTAGGCAGAAAGTTTGTTTGGCACATGCTGAACATAAGCAACAATGTAAAAGTAAGTTTTTAACGATGCAGAGGTATTAAATTACTGCTGACTGAATTTGCATAGCATTTCAATTAGATTATTTTTAAGATCAAATAAAATTATTTTTTAGTGATGGTCTCTTACATAATATGGGGGGGCAAGGTAAAGGAAAAAAATATCCGTTTTTAGTCCCTTCTAGAACAAATTATTTGTAAAGCAGTTTTTAGACATTTCTATTACAAATTACTTGTCTCCACACTGTGAACTGAAAGTCCAAACTGAAAGTGATGCATAGCGTAAAGGAAGTTGGTAAACAGAAGGAAACTGAGAAAAGATCCTGACAACAGGATCATGGGAGGAAAGACTGGCACAGTTTTGAAAATTCACCCATTTCCTCACTGAAAAACAATGTGAAAACAGAAAAAACAGAGAATAAAACTAAAAACTTCTGTGCACATAAGAGGCAAACACCAACTGAAGCCCTTGACTTGTAAAGAACTTGTGAAGCATACCTTTTTTCTTGAAGAAAGTGGAGAAAGCATGAAATTAAGACAAGTGTTCCTGTCTCAAAAGGTTGAGCAGGCTGCTATAAGCAAAATCAGTACTTTCATTTTAAAAATTGGCAGCATCAATGGTTCAAAATTTACCACTGCTTACCTCATTGCAATGCTGTAAGACTCTGGGTGAATACAAGTTTGGTCCAAAGGATTGGGCTGTTGTGAGGCACATGGTGTTGGTTTGCTCTTCTTTTTACCCTGTGCACCTGCTGTAGGCAAAAGCGCATGACTTCCAAGTTCAGTTTTCTTACTACTGTCAGAAATAAAAAATGGACGTCATTCTTAGTGAACAAGATCCTAGCCCAGTACCTACACATGAAAAAAACAAGCAGACTTTCATATAGTGTTAATTCTTTAAAAAAAAAAAAAACAACAAAAACTCAACCCCCTAAAACACCTAAAAGATCATTGTGGGTGAATCTTACCAATACAATTACAGCATAAAAATGTAACATACCAATGCATGCATAAATTCATCTGAAACGTAAATAAACATTGGGAAGGGATTCCATTCTTTGTCAAAACTTCATCGTGATGCAAAGATCATAAGAAAACGCTACACAACCTGTTGTAACCTTTGTAATCTGGATAGTATCTTCTGTCTGTAAAATGAGGACAGTTGCACTTACCTACTTGATAAACATGTCATGAAGATACTTTCATACTTAACTGCTAGTTCATAGACTACATTATTCTGAATTTGAAAAACTTATGAACAAAATATTCTATTCATACTGTCTTTAGGTAAGCAAATTTCATCCCAAGCATAAGTATGGAACAAAGAAAGTCTGTGAATGCTGAAACATCACACATCATTAAACAACATTTTCTGACTTTCTGTAGTTAAACTTCTGAAGAATTCTGCTCAAACATGAGCCAGGTCAAAAGAAAAAAGAAAATCAAATCAAAAGAACTCAGATGAAGATGTTCTTAGAACAGAAAAAAAGCTAAAGGTCATGTCTACTGCTATTTCAGAACTTTTGCAAAAGTATCTTGATCCAGCTTTCCTTAAAACTTAGTGAATACATTACTGACTCCTAGTTACTTCGCATTTGGATTGGACTTTTTTCATTTTCTTCAGTTGGCCGGATGTGTGTGTAGCGTATTTACAACTGGCACACTTCTTTCCTTAAAGTTTCCCTTAAGTAAAAAAATGTTCAGGATACTGGCAAAGGCTCCTCTCTCCGTTTTTTTTTTAGTTTGTTTTTGTTTCATGATTCACAAGGGGTTCCTGCTTTTGCAGGACAAAACAGAAGGTGCTGAAGGACCCAGAACTAACACTCACACTTTGGTCTCTACCTACGCATGGACCGTAGGCAGAAATGCAGACATAATGTTCTTTTTCCATATCAATTTTTAAAATAACCACCACCTATTTGTTAACTTCCAAGTATAAAGCACAAAACTTAATTTATACATCACTTTCTAGCCATCAACAAGATTAAAGAAGACAAAAATTAAACATTCTCAAACTTCATTTCAAAACCTTTTGATTTTGCCACCTGGGCCCACAAGAAATGTTGTGGAGGTAATGCTGTTAGAGCTTTATTTTGGCCTCAAACTCCAAAGTTATAGCAGATTTTTCAAGTTAAAAAGTGTTCTCAAGTTTTATGGAATCTGACTAAGATCAGAAGCATGCTCCAGCAAGGAAAAAAGAAATTAAAATACAGTGTTCTTAAACATTTCACAGTGAACTTCTGGGGAACAAAAACTGGTATCAGCCTTTTCTTCCTCTCTTGCATTGCAGCATTCACTAGAAAAGATCCATGCAATGTAAGGCCTATCGATCATCTACAGCCTTGAAAGAAATTTCTTTGGTCTTCTGGTGCTTACAGTGCGCACCATTTGGCCTGCAGCATGTACCTCCCTGCCAGATGGGCAACCAATCTGTATACCTTCCACCCGGGCAGTAAGCCAGACCTAGCGTGCCTACCTCCTGCCTGGAAGTGACGCATGTGTGTGCTGTTTGGCCAGCAGCAACTAGGAATACAGTATTGCTTCTGAGCACTGGGCTGGCTAAAAAAAATAGCTTGTGCTTCCCAGGAAAATATTTTTTGAGAAGAGTCAGCGGCAAAAGGGTGGGGATGGTGCTACCACTGTGCCCTTTTATCCGAGTTCTTTATGTTGGAAGGAGAAATGGGAAAGATAGGAGAAGAGACATTGCCCTAGAAAGGGCACTTTCAGTTGTGGAGAGGAAGGATTTCAGGTGAGGAGGAGAAGCACAATGAATGGCTGCAAGAGGGAAAGGCTTGGTAGAGAAACAGGGAATAAGATGGCAAGGAAAAGCATGACCCAATGTTGACAAACTGGAGTTGGAAAAGAGCCTCTTGCATAATTGAGACAGAAGGCAGTCACATCACGCTTGCTAGGCACAGGAGTATAACACAGACACAGCTTGGTCCAGGCAGCTTATTCAACTTCCTCTCTCCTGGTAATGAAATTAAAACTCTCTGAAAATTCACTCTAGTTTAGTACCATTATGTTCTGCAGCGTAATCTCTATCACATTAAAATGAGTTTACAAATCTCTAAATTATGCCTGGGATACAAGACTGTAAGGTTTTAATATCTCAGATCATGACACCACCACATATCAAATTTCTTCTACAGATTCAGTGGCAGAATTTGTAATTAAACTTACATAATTATAGAAACCCTGACTTATGAGTACTAGGCTAGTAAGCCGTGATTATTCAGAGGAAGAGTTATCTTCAACCCCTGTCTTCAAGATATTTATTAAGATGTTGTCTCAAGCCTGAATACCAAACAGAAGAGGAAAAAAGTCTTCTCATACCATTTTGGATCATTTTGTCAAGACAGCTGACAACTCTATTACCTGCAGAAAGTCTTTATATATTCTTGATTGAATCTGATGAAGCCAGCACACTGTTGGAAAGACTTGGGACCCAGACCTTTAACTTCTTTGAGCTGTTCTCGGTTTATAAACGGTCCATTCTTCTCTCGCCATTCTATTATATTTTTAGCCCTGTTAGCATTCAGTCCTGCAATGTGTCTAAGAGAAAAGTTTATAGAATATACTTATTACCACTGAACAGTCATTAATACAAGTCCTACCCATTACAAGGATAGACATTATTGTAGAAAACCTGGTTTACAGAACTAAAAACCATCTAAGAAATTTTCAAATAGACTCCCAGACCAAAGGCATTACTTGAAAAAGGATCCCTTCTCTTAGTTCTATGGAAGGAATCCACTCAAATCAACAAAACTTGGTACAGCAATACGGTTCTCTGCACATACCTAACTAGTAAGCCAGAGATGTGTAATTTATGATCTGTTGGCTATTTCTGTAATGCCAATTCAATTTGTCATGTCTTATGGCCTGCCTCCAGCTGCCTTCTTCAGGAAACAATGTGGGAGGAGGGTTCAGGACAGACAAATTGTTCCTGTGAGAACAGCTTCCTCTCAGCTATTCTCTTCCAATGGTACCACAACACCTTGCTCCACCATGAAGGGCTGATGTCTGCTATCCAGGAGAGGGGCTGGGATCAGCTTGCCTTCCTCACACAATTTAACAGATCCACACAGCTTGTTCCTTTTCCCTCAGCTGTTCCTGAGATAAAACAGCAGCTGGGAACAGGCTGCATGAGTTGTTCTGAGAGAAGCTCGGATCTGGCAGAGAACTTACCTGTGAAGTGCAACTGCAGTTAGCCCAGTTCTTTCAGGAGCAGCCGACTTGCTGCACATTTTCTGTACGTACATGTGAGTACAACTTTCTGTGTATGGAGTATGCTACCCATCGCAAGAGGGGAAAGAGTTGTGGTGGGCAGTTTCTCCTGGCACTAGAGAAGGAAATGTCACCCATCTGGCTTTATGTACCAGGTGCCATTGCCTTAAGTCAACAGCAGCAGAGAACTGTTTGTGGAATGGCAAGGTCTGATTCTAGAAAAACACTACCAGCAAATCTGACAAGAATATTCAAAATTGGGAACAGAAAAAAAAAAAATAAGAAAATTATTCAATTATTCTCATTCTCAAGCAAAAGTTAAAAAAATATTCCAAAGTTGGTGAAACTTCAATATTAAATTCAAAACACATTTAACCATAGACAAAATATTAATCATTAGGAATGGAACTTTCTCTAAAAATTTCTTAGAAACATTATGAAACCCAGCTTATTTACACTGACAAAGGAACATGACACAGAGTTCACAGAATTTTCCACTGATGATCTCAGGTCTTTCAAGTACAATACTCAGCAGTAATGCAAGGCCTGTAGCGTTGCCACCCCTTCCATGTGTAATATATATCAACAAGTGTATTTGATGCATCAGAAAGGCCTGCTCATGGTACATTCTAGCTAGGGTGACAGTTTCATACACAGTGCATCTGAGGGAAACATAGACTGCATCTGCACGGAACAGTAGACTTGAGATGGTGAGGATCAAGTTAGATCCAGAAGTTGATTCAGCATGTACATTCACATATTGCAAGTCAGGTTAATTAGACCGAACAAAGTACTTAACCAACATAGTTACCACCTGTAACCATGACTGGACAGTGTCACTGCCTGGAGACACAGCAGCACCTCAGCCTGGTGCCCTCCTCTCTGCTGAGTGGCGCAATGTAGTCGTACCCTACAGAAGGCTGACACTGCTCACCCACTGCACTCGCTCAGGTGGGCTTTTATTTGTGGAATAAAAGTTGGTCAGCCTCATTTACCAATAGGTACTGCTTGTTTTCTTAAAAATAGCTGATCTAAATCTGAAAGAAGGTAAGACAGAAGGTAAATCAGGAGTCAAGTTAAGGATTGGATACACAAAAAAGAATATGGAAGAGAAAGTGGAAAATAAAAAGAACGGAAAGAGAGCCTCTTCCAAAATATGGGAAGACATTTTCAAGAATGATTATAAGGGATTATAAAAAATAATAATCAAAGATAGAGCTAGCAAGAATACATTTTTCCTAATTTTAATGCCTAGTTTAATTGTCACTATGAAGATTATGGACATTCTTTTTCTTCCTCTCCTACTAACACTCGTGCTCTTCTGGGAGGCTGTTAAGCTAAACTACTCTAAATTCTACACACTCAAGAGAGGGAATGAGCTTTTAATGTCTAACCAAGAGAAATAAAATCCAGAACATTTTCCAGGTAAATATGGCATAATTACTTTTAAAAAAAGAGTAAAAAGGGATACATTTTTCAGCGGTTTCCCCTTAAATCTTTCCTTTTCTCCTTTCCTCGCCCAGCTTTTACAACCTGTTCCACTTAGCCATACCTATAAAAATACCTTCTAAGATACAAGAAGTACATTTGAAAATCTGTTTCTCAGTGTAAAAATACAAATTAATTATATCAAGCTTTTTCTAAAATTGCTGTGTTGGGTCAAAATTTTTAAATATCTGAGTTTCTCCAAAGAATATTTTTACCCTGGAGAATCACATGTATCCTTAAAAACTGACTCTCAATGATCCAGTGAAATACTGTCTTAATGTGTCATTTTCATGTAATTGAAAGTTTAACACAAGAGCCATTTGCTCCAGCTAAGCTTGAGTCAGATGGCAGACTAAACAGAGACTCTGTGATCCAGAGCCATGTAATTACTGGAATAGGAAAATGTTTGACTCACCTTAATAGTATTTCTGAGCAGATGTTAATATCAACTCCTACAAAACTGACACACTCTTCAACCACACTGTCCAGAGTCGCTTTGAGTAAAGTCTGTGATACATCATGCTGAGAAACAACAATGGAGATATCAGGTTACTGAAATATGGAAGTGTACCTAAATAAGAACTGCAAACAATGCTAACGCTAATAAAATGGTTGCTGGGACTTATCAATATGTTCCATGAGGGTACCATGTAAAAACAAATTGTGGAACATATTTTTAAAAGGTATCCAGTATCCATTTGCGATATCTTTGTCATAGTACAAATCCCTAGAATAAGACACTCTTCACGTTACCATACTTTATAAAATCACAGAATCATAGACTGGTTTGGGTTGGAAGGGACCTCAAAGATCATCTAGTTCCAACCCCTCTGCCATGGGCAGGGACACTCTCCACTAGACCAGGTTGCCCAAAGCCTCAATAACTATTTCCCTGCATCATCCAAAACCAAAACTACAGTAAATACATAATGATTACTCAAAAGGAGTAATGCTTCTGTTTATCCACTATATCTTGTCTTTAATCTGACACTTATTTACCTATATCAGTTTATTAGAAATAAGACAGTATCTAAAAAATAAGATATGAAAAGATCACAGACGCTGTACTTTTGCACCTGCACACACAAATGTTTGTAAAATTGTCCTATTCACAAGTATCACACATTATGGTTACAGTTATTATTTACTAAAGGAACAAACGAGTATTGTATGAGGGTGGGCAATACAGAAGGTATATATCAACCCCGCAGCAACAAAATGTTTCAGATTTTGAACAGGTATTTCTGGGAAGATTGGCAGGTCCTTGACCGAAGAACCACTAATGGAAATTCTTCCAGTTTTTCCATTATTGTTCATAGTGTTTCCCCCTTTTTTTCCTCCTAAAAGAAAATCAGTCACACTTGTCAAAGATAAAAGCTCTGAAGCTCTTAAGATTTCTTTCCCTCCACAGTACAGGCATACTTCAATCTATAAATGCTAGTTCGCCCCAGAAGCCCACCAGTGCTTAGAAGTCTGACCTGGAGGGAGAAGCCTCTCTAAACACGGGAGCTAATACAATCACTATGTTGGCTTAGCTTCGGGGCTCTTATACATCACTCTTGTAAATCTGGGTTGATCTGTTGTGGTTTTGTGATGCATTCGTTTAGGACATCAAGCTGGAGCCAAGCCAAGACACCAAACACTTCATCAGACTAGTTTTTTTTAACCTTCTAAGCCATTCAAATCTTTTAAAGATTTCACAGTTGAATTTACCATGCCAACAGCATCAATCTCAATCTACTAATATTGGTAGTTCATCAAGTAGTGGTTAATAACTGAAACAACTGTAAATGTTATAGCAATGTATTTCATAGCCCCCTCATGTCAAGTAACGGTAACGTGATGTATTTTCATGATGTGATACATAATAAAGTTACTCACAAACAGGAAGTGCCATTTTTGCCAATATTACTTCTCCTATATAAAGTTCACACGCAAAAGCCACGTACATAAAAGTACTGGTGTTTGCACACAGTCTTGGTCTCACAACCACAAAGTTTACTTGTACACTTTGCACATCAAATGTCAGTTTCTACTTATTAATGTGTTGTCACCGCATCACAATAGTTTATTTTCTGACTATAGACACACAAAAAGACACACCTAAAAAGGAAGCCTTCTGTTTTTGTTTTTCTGACCTACTGAAGATGCAGCTTTTCTTAGTGAGGATGTTCTATATATTACTTCTTCCACCCATCAGCTGGGTACCATACTAGGGCTAGAGGCTTCCAGCTCACACACACACACACTCAGGCAAGGGTGCGTTTATATAACACAGTACAAGAACCAGAATAAAACTGTTCAGAAACAACACTCCTCTTTGCCAAGTACAGCTGCCAAATACTGGGCTAGATTTTCCATGATGAACCACAAATGAAAAAAAATAAAAAAAGATAAAAATACTATTTTAAAATATTTTTCATTATGATATAGGAAGCAAAAAGGAGGGAAAAAAAAGCAGTGCGCTCAAAATTTCCTTCTGCTTTACAGGAAAAGCTACTGACTCAAAGGTACTTAGAAGCTGATTATCATACAGCTTCACAAGTTACATTAACAAGTTCCATTAACTGTAGCACTTCTTGGCCACCTCAAAAATTTTGGTCTAAAACAACTCCTTGGAATCTAGAGTCGAGTCTGTGGCAGACGGTAGGCTGCTGTTTCCCTATGTTTCAGTCTCATTCCTTAAGATGATGATCACTCTTTAGAAGGAATAACATGCAGTTAACTGATTTAACACCAAGACATTTGTCATGGTCTCCACAATGCCTTACAGCATTGGGTGTAGGAAAGAAGGTAATCCATAGATCTGGCCTCATCTTTCTAAGCAGTATTTTGGAAGAGACCTGATTCAACAGAAGCCTTATTTCCAGTATGCTGAAAGTGAGCCTGGGTAACAGTTCAGCCGACTATAGTCCCCCCAAAACAAGGAAAGGATATATCACAATCAAAAGCTAAGTATCCTGAAATATCTCTGCTAGTGGAAGAAACCCCAGTGCTCACAGATCCTCAGTTTCAAATGTGAAGTTGGCATTCATCTGAAGATTTAAGTTTGTGGATGAAATAGTGTAATATTTGTGTGTCAGAAAACACACGATTTGGGAAAACCACAATATTCAACTATTTCTTTCGCCAGGAAACCAAGAAGTTCTCAGGTCTCTCAAAGATGATTTGCATGTTTTAACTCCATTGCTGCTTGACAGTCACCATTAAAAAGACAAAAGACATGCACAAATAATTCTTTTTTACTCCAACACATAACAGTTGTACCACTTGGACTGGACACCACAGCACGTATATGAAGGCACAGACAAAGTGAATGGGTAGATGTGTGTCCTGGTTTCAGCTGAGAGAGAGTTAATTTTCTTCAAGAAAGTCAGTATGGGGCTGTGTTTTGGATTTGTGCTGGAAGCAGCAGTGATAGTGGAGATGTTTTTGCTGTTGTTGGGCGATGTTTACATAGAGCCAAGGACTTTTCGGCTTCTCGCACCGTCCCACTGGCGGGATGGCTGGGGGTGCACAAGGAGTTGGGAGGGGACAGACAGAACACCTGACCCAAACTGACCAAAGGGGTATTCCATACCATATGACGTCATGTTCGGTTTATAAGGGGCTTGGGAGGAAGAAGNTCCTTGTTTTGCTTTGCTTGTGCACGCGGCTTTTGCTTCACTTATTAAACTCTTGTATCTGAACCCACGAGTTTTCTCACTTTCGCTCTTCCCATTCTCTCCCCCTTTTCCAATGAGGGGGACTGAGCGAGCGTTTATGTGGTGCCCAGCCAACGGCTGGAGTAAAACCACGACAATGTGACAGGACAGGATAAGCCCAAGACAACATGGCTAAAACAATCCCTCAGCTACCGACACCTCACCAAAGTAAGACACATTCAGCTAGTGAATTATGTTAAGTTGCAAACGCTACGAAAGTTTTCCGACAACAAATTTGCCTCTCAAGATGCAGCTGGTGACCGTCACAGCTTCCTTTTGCTATGATGAAGAAATTTCTACATCCCTCTTTAAATCAATACAAAGCACAGAGAAGCAGCATGAATTTAGTTTCTAAAAGTAGTTAATTATAAACATTATCCCAATATCTTTGTCAAGACTTCCTCCTGCTAACAGGTTACACTTCAGAAAGGTTTAAAGTGCAGTGCATTTTCCAGTATTTCAACAACTTCACTGATCTTCTCAAATATCAGAGGTTAGATGATATTGTAGACTTCTATGTACTATTTATATGGACTGGGCTGGTATCAGATTATTCAGACACTACTAGAGGCACACGTACTCCATGCCACTCACTTGCTACAACAGGTCTGTAAAGACAGGAATCCTTCTCAGCTGTTGATTAAGCACAACAGAATAAAACCGGCACAAATAAAGCCAAGTCCGATACGCAAGGCTACTTTCAAACTGTGCGTATGCAGAATTTTGTGCTGCACAGCCTCCAACAACCCCTCCACACAACACTGTGGCAGATCGTTGTTTCAGAAGGCTTTGCAGGGGATCAGCTAAATAAAATATTTTCATATTAACACTAACTTTGAATGCACCCTTATGCCTGAGGGTGTCCCTGCTAAGACTGTTAAGCATTGTCTTTTCTTTCTCATCAGAACAACTCTTATTTATTAACTGTCTGCATCAGTGGAACTGATTAGTGGAACTACCCCTACAACTCCCCTTACAAAACCAGGAGAAACTAGCTCCCTCAGCCAGCTGAACCATTCCTACCAGGAGCTTCCTCAGAGTCAAGCACATGAGGTGCCCTGACTGATATGCCCAACAAGCAGAACTATGTCATTTGGTGTGATTTTCAACCATCATATTGAATTTATTACCTGAATAAATCAATAAGGTTTTCTTAACAGGATACTCAGAAATGACTACAACTAAAATATTCACTGATGGAACAGCAGATCTGGAGCAGAAGACTTCTTTTTATATGATGATCTCTCCAAGCAATAAAAAGGATTGATATGCCTAGTTGATCGAAACCAGAAAACCAGGCTAGCAGAAATAAGGAACCTGCCATGTATCGCGGGATGTCCAGTGCAAATCTGCAAACTTTATTTTCTCATCACTTTCCAGAAAATGAACCTACCTTGCTTCACAGATAGCATTAGGAAGCACTTAGACATCTATGTGGTTTAAGTTTTTTCGTAGAGAGGACTATAGAAATTCATCTGCCCTTAGAAATCATGCACCTTAACCTGGTATTTTAGTATTCATTTTCTAAAGAATTATCAAGCGAGCCAGGGAACAAGATACATAAAATTACCTGATCAGTTGAAACTGCTATGGTAAATAGTTGTCATTGACCAATAAATTAAATCCAAACATTACATTTTTAGATTATTTTTATAAACATAATCCCAAATACCCCAAAGTAATTTACAGTCATGAACCTGGAACAAAACTAAGGGCTGCTAGTTTGATTTCTGGTCACAATTACTGCCTAAATTAGTCTGTGGTAAATTTGTTAAAATTACAGACAAAGAATATTATATTGCATATTTTAAAACCATCATTCTACAAACCCACGCTGAAAGTATCAATATAACTTCATTTCATGTACTTTCACAGAACACAGAATGTTTAACTCTAAAGAATAGTGCCTAAGAACACCTATTACACACATCATAGCTAAGTACGGGGCGATAAAATAATAGGAAACTGGTATGAAGCAGAGAGCAAGGATTGTCGTTTCTCTCGGTTTTAAGAGCTACAAACACTCACTGGAAATAACACTACTAAAAAAAAAATCTGTTCCTTCAGACAGTGCTACTACAACTGTAACTGAAAGGCATTTTTCAGTTTCAAAAACCTGCTAGTGTACAGAAAAGGAAGGCAGTATTTTAAGTAGCTTCTCAGCTCATTTATTTCTAGCAGTACACCAGTACAGACACTGTAAAAATACTTGTCATTGGGATGACAGATTTATCAAGTCAAAGGACCACTGTTCACCTGAAGCCTGGAGGCTGTACATAATCAAACTGTATGAGTATAGATGGTGGACCAGTAGACTGGCTAACTTTGCCTGACCAAACACACTAAACACTAGATTACTAGTGCTAGACTAGAACAACCCTAAGGGTAGCTTTTACATCTAAGTAAATTACAACTCTAAACGCTTTACCTTTTGTAACTTAACTCCTCCCCCTCCCCAAATACTGAAACAATACACATAATTATAATACTTTTGGATCCTTTTCCTGGTCCCCTGTAAAAATAATAATTTCAGAAAATATGGTATGATTGCATGTGTCTCTGAAAGACAAATTCAAGCAGCTTAAAATTCTACTGCACCACACAGCAATTCGTAAATATTTATTATAGCACATTTACAAACATAAGTAGACATTGACATGACCAGCCCATTATTACTTTACAATGCCCAAGAGCCAAGCAAGGCACCTTCCAGCACAGTTGAATAAGAATTATTCATCCCCTGCCGAGCCTACAGACGTAACACAGATATGACCTAACGATGCTGGTCACAAAGCAGTGGGGAGGGGAAGAGTTCTCAAGTCTGTGCAGCAACCTGCAGGTTCTTGACCCAGGCTTGGTATTACAGTATTATAACAAGATCAACATTCATCCTAAAGACGACCAAGCTGCATGACTGACAATCTGTTTTGGTTTTTGATCAAGTTATACCTCACTTGTCCTTTAAATCCAAAAGCCAACCTTCAATGAAGTAAATGCAATTTATTTTTTTCTGTCTTTAAGTAAGTCCTGAAACTTCTAACTAACACCTAGTAAAACATTACTTTGTTGGTATCTACCATTAACTTCTGTATCCCTGAATTTTAATATTGGCATGTGAGACCAGCCAACATGCCTCTTGAAAAAATACTACTTTTTTTTTTTTCCTATAAAAAGTGGTGCAACTATACAAACGGAGCAACATTTCCTAAATGAAAAATTAGGTGGGACAACACATCCTAAACAAGGATCAAAAGTGTATTATTTTACACATTAAAACCATGGAAACGTATTTTAAAATGTAAAAAAGGGAAAACCATGCTCTACTAACGCTGTGGCCTACATTCAATCAGCTGTATTTCAAATGCTGTGAAACCACAAAAGCAATATACACTCAGGACAAGCTCTTAAGTACAGCAGGACTAATTAACACAAATAGTCTGATGATAAGCATCTTTTCACATGCAGAATTAGAAAAAAATTATAGATGCATCTTATATGTCAGGTGGAAACGTTGGAAAGTTCAGGCGGGACGGGTGTTTAATCTCTATCATTCTCTGGAAAATCCCTTTCAGTTGGATTCTAAGACAACAAGCTTATCCCTCTGATATTTGATAAAAGACCCTAACTTCAAGAATTTCTTTTGAAGACTGTTTGTGGTTTTTCCAAATGTTATATTGTTATAGGATATATTGTTATCCTATGTACTTAACTTTGACTCGTTTCTTGTTTTCAAAAATCAAATTCTGTTTGTTTTAACAGCATAATACTATTACTGAAATATCCCAAGAGAGAGAAATGGATTTATATTTTCAAAGAAAACTATAAAACAAAAACAAAGTCTGTCAGCTCTGACATTAAAAAAAGAAAACAAAAATGCACACTTCACCATGTAAATGCTTCAAGTTACTTGCAAGTTGCTGGAATTCACGTTATATTTACTTGTGCTTGTGTCCTGAACAGGAGCGGTAGTACTGCTAAAGCTTGTTACACAAATTCAATCCCATTGCTAATATGACTGATTTCTAAAGCTACCTTCTTTGACATGAGCAAGCTGGGAGCAAATGACATATCCAAAAATACCTTCCCCTTTCCAGAGCAGCTATCCGTTTTCTCCAGCACGTATTGTTATGCAACTAAGGGGCAGCAATCTGAATTTTCTGAATAATCAACTGCATAATTCCTGGAGATTTCAGCAGGACATTTTCTTTTGCCACTAAGTTGCAAAAGTGATGGTCCAAACTGCTATAGGTGGAAAGCTTTACACTCCAATTTCAGTCCCAATCTGTATTTTGGAGCTGTTAAATCTCTACAAATGTATGGGATAGCCTGCAATACTACAAAACGATGAAGCAAGGATCATCAGGAGTGGACTTTCATAGATCACATTGCTGAGAGGCAACAAATTCAGTTGGGGATTTTGCTGAAAAGTGCTGAAGGATAAAAGAAAAAAAGAAAAAATATTACACTGATAGAGGGAGAAGGAATAGTACATTTTTGGACAAGACAGAAGTCATGAAGCCCAGGTGAATATGGTCATCGGTGAGAATTCTGTTTAGTCTGAAGTCAGGGACCATCCACCACACTGCAGCAGACGGGTGAGGAACAGCAGCACCTGGGTATAACGTTCTCACCAGCCTCACTCAGAGCAAAGGGATCTCCCAGGAGACGTGAGGAGCTTGGTAAAAGTCTACATAAATACATACACTTCTTCCAGCTCCACTGAAGATACGTTGGGGTTCCTCTCACTCATCTCTAATGAGGAATGTGGTACTTTCAGTATTACGAAAAACTACAACAGAAATGCAAATTCATTTCAAGGCATTTTCTAGAAAAGAAATACCTGCACAGTTGATAGACATCTAGGATACGATAAAATATGTAAATAAGCAATTTCTTGTGCTCACTGGCTTTGTCAAAATTAATACACACACACACCTAGCAACTGCTACATCAGGTGACTTACATCGGTAGTGCACTGAGAATATATTTAATACAGTGACATAGCCTTCCCTCATTAGAAAAAAAATGTATGGGCCAAACAATGACATTCAGTAGTGTTTTAATCCCAGACCTAGAGAATCAGCAATGATACAATTAAGAGGAAAAAATTTTTTTATTTAATGTGACACTACCTCCTGAAACCCTTGCTGGAAAAAGCTTTTAGGTAATTCGACTTTTCACAACCTCTTCCCTCCTCCCCTGGCTTTTTTTTTTTTTTAAGCAGATCAGTTCAAATTGAATATGCTTAAAGAACATTTTCATTTAAAGAACTGCTGTTCTCTGTTCAGTTCTCTCTCTCTCTCTCTTCTATTTCACTCCCCTTTTGCTTTCATCAGGCACCCCTTGCCCCTTGATCCCCAACCTCTTCCACTGCACAGCTAAAGGCAAAAATAAGCTAGGAACGAAAGAGAATGCAAGACACTGTCCTGCAGAAGACACAGCCAAACTCAAATAAAGCAAGCTTGTTTTCTCTGCTTCCTAAAGAGCATGCACTTCAGTTTGATTGACATATGGCAACTCAAAAAAGTCACCCAGGGTAGTGTTTATTGAATGACCCATAGAAGACTGAAAGCTGACAGAAAACCAGGAAACATGTGAAAACACAGATGTTTCTTCAGTATGAGCGTTTATGGATTCGACAGGCGGAGCACATAAGCATCCATTGTGTCATTCACATCTTTGATAACTGAAACCAATTTCAGCACCACTCATTACATATAACAGCGAGTTAAATTTAAAGCAAAAGCATAAATAATTGGTAAAAAAATCTCTATGATGTAGTAAATCTGTGCCTTTTTAAAAACCTGCTCTGCACTAAGCTTAACAGCATTTGCATTAAAACATATATTTAGTATTTTTCCTATTACAGAGTACAAGCAAAATATTTGCACATTGAAGGTTGAAAAGTTGACAGGAGTGCATAATAAATTAGCTGCACTAACTTGTCAGCACTAAAAATTAAGTTCTCAATGACAATTTTTACAAGTGAATGAGAAGACCAAGGTTTCTCTAATTCTCATAACCAAGCAACATTTCAGAACCACCATTACTATCGACAGTATATGATCATTACTACTAAAATGATTAGCATAACATAAGAAGTGAGCAATCAAAATGAACTAGTAGAGTGGCATAAACAAGCACAGTGCATGTACTACCCTGTACATGGAAATAGCAATTGAGTACTCTTACAATATACATATTCTTAAAACAAATAAAGATCTCAGCAGGTAGGAGGGAAAAGCACAAATCAAAGAGCACTTATTTTCTCAGTATCCCTGACAGACACTGTGATTTGTGGCCTCATAACATAACCCTTACTTTTATTCAAGGTCTGGAAATTCCTTCAAAAGGCTTCTTTAAAACATTATATAAAATACAGTGTTTAAATTATTTTTTGTAAAGTATAAAATAATATAAAATTTTGTAGTGTAACAAATTAATAAAAACTGCTTGGAACATAAAGTCTCCTTAGATATTATCTAGTGGAAGACTTGTAAATAATCATTGCATTGCTACTACTGACTTACAAAGTTTACAAGTTAGTTACAGAGTTAGAGCTTTTAACTACTGCATATATGAATATATTCATTGCAAATGTGTAATCTGACCGCAGATTATGGCATCATTCATTTTAAAGATTGACCTCTATTTCCCTTGGGGTTTTTTTTATTTCTTTCTTCCCCCCCCCCCCCAATAAAGGATCTAAAACTTAACCAAAACAAGTTTTGGGCAAGCTTGGGAAATCACAAAAAAAAAACCCAACAAAATGAAGCATTTGAAAATTTAAGATTTAATAGTTTGGAAGCTCCTAACTCACCATTTTAAAATCAGATATTTTTATGAATTCTAATTAAAAAAGAATTTAGTCCAAAAAACAACTGTATTGCTTCAGGTTTGGTTTTGAAAAAAAAATTTTTAGCTAAGGAGAATAGAGTTCTCTGTTTGGACAAACATTTAGAACTGCAAAGCTGGTATATCATCAAACACGAAGAGAAGTAAAACCACCTCTGGTTTCACAGCACTTTCGTCTGCCTCCCATCATTTGCAGAAGTATACCCTCATTTTACAAGGTGAGGAGCAATTCAGAATCAAGGCCTGGTCCACTGAAATCACTGGCTGATGTCCCATCATGTTAAGGACAGAAGCTCAATAGCAGTTTCATCTGTGCTTTGCAGGACTGAGAGTTAAGAGATGAGCTACCAAAAGGATCAATCAAATGGTTAAACAGGTTTATTCAATGTATGTCTGCTTTGCCAAATTATTACTCACAGTACAAGAATGTAGAATTTTTCACTCTGAAAAAATATCTTTATTATTTGTATTTTAAGAACACCAAAAGACAGTTGTAGTTATTCTTCTAAATAACCTACATTAAGGCATCAATCAAGCTTTTGACTTTTGCTCACACAAGGCAGACGTTGCTCTGATCGGAAATTAGACAACTCTGACGCCTCACGTCAGTTATGACCAAGCTTCATCTTCTGGAATAGACAAAGCTTGGCAAGAATGCTCAAGTGGAAGTCTTGTTGCAAGGCCTACAGCCCATGGTAGTGCAGAGATACAAAGTGGTGACTTTTGGTTTTGGAGTACTTACTCAGGCTACTTTGACCTGTAGGTGACAGAACTTCTGGGAGATATTTTCTTACAGTAACAGTTCTGGTTTTGCCAGGAAAAAACCCTCCACTGCCACAGCCACACATGCACAAACACCGCAGAACCTTTAAACTTCACACTATTGAGATACAGGTACCTGAAAACAGTCCCAGTTTTACAGATGACAAACCAAACCCATGAGAACTTAGTAATTTCTCTTAAACTAAAGTAGTAGTAAATAAAAAAGCAAGGACCACAATTCTTCATTTCCTGTCTGCAACCTGAGCATCATTACCCAGAAGCAACCGGCACACATTTTGCTTCTCCAGTATTTTATGATGTTCATGCACTGATCGCTAATGTTCTCTGATAGCATGGTGAAGGATCCGCTTACAAATGTTTTCACATCTTTGTTTTGAGTTGTCCCATGCATCACTGAGAAACAATTAAAATATAGCTCCAAGTACCCTCTACTTTAGAAGCTATTAACCACTTCTCATTAAGCAATTGTCTTAGTTATCACAGCTGGAGTAAATGAAGTGCTGTAACTGAATCCATTATATCCTGTTCCAGAGGAGTGCTCATATACCCAGTTCAGTGATAAAAATTAAGCTGTCCTCTTTCGTAAGTTATTTTCAACTAGGAATCAAGATTTAGATGCAACTAGGCTACCCACTCAGACTAATAGATTTAAGGTCTGGACAAGAAGTTGGAAGACAAAACTATGTAATACCTCAGATGTAGTCAAGTCCTAGCAGTGGGAAAAAATGTCTCCAGAACTTGATCCCAAGTTCTCTTGCTGCTACTTAACTGCTTAGCAACATCAACTAGACTGCCTTACATGCACAACCAAATAGGATAAAGGGCTCCAAAATTGTTTTGGTTAAGTGCACACCCAAGATACTGACTTTGTAAAACAGATACGTGGAAAAATTAAAAATGGCTTGTACTTTGGTTTGAGTTTCTTTTGTTTGTTTTAAGTTAGATAGGATTTATGAGGAACAGATTTTTATTCTTGCATGTAAGCTTCTAAGAGAGAACTGGAAACCAACATCCAAATGGTTCAAGTTATTTGCATATTGAAGACCTCTAGGTATGAGGTATGGAAACCTGGTCCAAAGTATATTGAAATACAGCTAGAAAAACGAAAAGAGAGCACTGCATACAGACTCTACATTATGTCACATCACATGAAAGAAATAATTAGTTCCTCTTGAAAGTGTTTCTCAAAGGAAGACAAAACGTGCCAAAAATCAGCCATTTTGAAATTTATACTTGGAACAAACAAGAAGCTACAACTGATCACGTTCTTCAGGATGGCTTATGCACAGATACTTTCTTTAAGTACTTTGAATCTTCTCCATCATTGGATTCTAATGCCTCAGAAAAGAAATGGATACCTCATGATTCAGATTTTTCAACAGTTTAATTTCTTCCTCTTTCTCTTCCCATCTACACGTTGCGCCTCATTGCACTAAAATATGCATTTTGTCAATCTGAAATTCTGTCTGTAAGTCTTAGCCACTGAAAGAGTTCTCCTGGAGAGCTGCAGCACTACAACATTTCCAATAGCTACTACCCCAGAAAAAGCACAAATTCTGCAAATAGATTGCTATGAAAAAAATTACATTATTACACAACACTCTGAAATTTTAGGAACAAGATTTCTTCGTCACATACAAGAGTGCTCTAATAGAGTCCAGTTACAGCTTGCTGTCTCTTTGGGTATCAAGAATGTAAATTCAGAAGAATACTGCACTGGCCCAGATTTTAACTGTCATTTTTCCAACTGATTCAAAGGTTTCATGAAGCATTCATATCTTCAAATCATTTCTATATTAATCTATTTTCTGCTCGTCTTAGTTATTGTCGTGGTTTTGCCCCAGCCGGCAACTAAGCACCACGCAGTTGCTCATTCATTCTTCCCTGGCAGGATGGGAGAGAAAATCGTAAAAGTAAGAAAACCTGTGGGTTGAGAAAAAGATGGTTTAATAAGTAAAACAAAAGCCGCGCATGTAAGCAAAGCGCGGATGTTCAAAGGGAGGGTCCCCTCTACACACCATGCGACTGACTATGTGGAGTAAGTGGGTTGCACTGATCACACAGTGGGCTCAAATAGGAAACCCCAATCACCCAGGAATTCTGGAAGTGATCACAGACTGGTCAGAAGGCACAGATTTCAGAATATTGCCAGAGGAGGGGGTGACACATGCTGAAGAGGTCCCACTGTGTAATAAACTAACAGAAAATGACAAGCAATATGCTCTGTTCCCAACAGGAGTCATTTCTGAAACAACCTCATAGACACGTAGGCCAAAGAGCACAGCATTGAGCGGGTATATCACAGCCTCCGGGAAAATCAAATACAACAGACTGCTAAAGACTGCACTGAGAGCAAAGGGTGGTGGGACCCTCAAACTTTGGGACGTTTGTTTAGCAAAGGCCTCCTAGTTAGTTAACACTAGGTGGTCTACCAATTGAGCTGGCCCTGCCCAAACAAAAATTCCAGGTACTGTAGAAGGGGATAAAGTCCCTGTACTGCACACAAAGAATATGTTAGGGAAGACTGCCAGAAGCAGGGTTAACCCAGACTAAGGCAAACCCATCCGCATGCTTACTTTTGCTCAAGGACCTGGGTGCACTTGGTGGGTGATGCAGAAGGATGGGACAGTCCAATGTTTATCTCAAGGGGATTTGATTTTGGGTAAGAATAGTCAATAAATTTGTTAATTACATGATGTTAATTGCTAAATAACCCTGCCACTGTATGTTATCACTACTGCAATTGCTATATGCCCTGTCAACAGTATTACAGTAAAAATCACCCAAATTAATGAAGGATGAACTTTGATGAACCGAGCAAAGTGCAGCGATGATGGAACTAGAACTGGCTTCAGCAACTGGCACCCAGCAACTTTCTCAAAATAAGTATCTTCAATGCACAGGTTGTGGGCATGTGTCGTGCCAGGTACACCAGCTGTGAGCTCTGGATGCAGCATGCAACAATCCAACAGCACACACCACTGCTCCTGCCCAGAGAGACTGTTATGACAGATGGAGCCCAAAGTCATGGACTGAATGAACTCAACTGACAGCCCACAGACTAAGCAAGTGTTATCTGCATATATGTGTATGTATGCATATGCATACCTACCTATCAAAGACAGGAAAAGTGGTGGCAATTAACTGGAGAGCATAGGGTCTGGGCATGGCATAGATGGTATAGAATAAGGGGTGGAAAACATCCCTGTTAGGCTGGGACAGAGTCCATTTTCACAAGAAGATGGGAGAGGACAGTCAGGACAGGTGACCCAAACTAGCCAAAGGGGTATTCCATACCGTATGAAGTCATGCTCAGTATATAAGAGCAGAACTGGCCAGGGAGGAGTCACTGCTACTCGGGAATAGGATTGGCAGTGAGCAAATCGAATTGTGTATCAGCTGCTTTGTGTGTTCTTTTACTAGTATTGTTGCTGTTATTTTTCTCTTCCTTTACCATCCCAGTAAACTGTCCTTATCCCAATCCATGAGTTTTACCTTTTTTTTTCCCAATTCTCCTCCCCATCCAACTGCATGTGGGTGAGTACAGGAGGAGTGAGTGCATGGCTGCATGGTGCTTAGCTGCTGGCTGGCACTAAACCATGACACAATCCAAGATTTCTGCAACAGCAGGTCATCCTAATGTTTCAGTCCTTAATTTATTGATAAATACTCTGCCTTATCAACTTCTTATTTAAAAAAAAAACCAAACAAAAACCAGATGCCATATGAAATGGCCATACACATTACGAAAATTTACCAAAGGAATACCACAAGAAGTTACCATTAAATATAAAATAGTAATAAAGAAGTATCAAATTTAAATGTTAAATGTTTAAATGTTAAAGAAAAATCTAACCTGTTTTACTCTGCATGGAAACAGTGTGAAGCAGCCGTGCATTGTTAGTCTCTCCTGCTCTCTGTATTCTCCTACCCGTTTTTAAACAACGAACATTCACTTGCAATCAGTAACAGATGAAAAAAATGTTTTCCTATAGAAAATGACACGGAAGACAGCATTTCAAAATGGTAACCACCTTCCACTACATCCAAGAGCAGAGTAGCCATTTACCTGATCCCGTTTTACTTCCAAGAGCTGTTCAAGGTCTTCATACTACTTCTGGATTTTGCACAGTTTGGGTCAAACTTCACAACAGCTAAACTTTTCTTTGAAACATTGCCATGTTTGGTCTGTTTAAGAATGAAATCTGCTTGCCCTTAGGGCTTGATAGAGTTAAAGGGCAAAATCCTGGCTCCATTTAAAGTCAGTGGGCAGTTTGCCATTTAATTCAATTGGTCTAGTATTTCACAGTGACCTTAGGGGTACACCAAAAAGCTTGCACCCACGTATTCTTTGCTTGGAGGACTAGCGGTGGCACATATTATTTAACAGAAACGTCTGGGTGGCAACTGGAACATTTTTGCTTTTACTTTGAAAGCTCCCGTGAAGCTCGTAAGCATTCATTCAGAATTATGGGACAGAACTGTAAACATGGGTTCATCAACATAAAATTTATCATCTGGTCAATACTGAAAAATTAATCGTAAAATTTAGAAACTACAGAATGGGCATCCGAGAAAACATTCACTTTCACTTACTCTAGATCATTTTAAAGAAAATGATCAGGCAAATCCTGCTCTATTGCACAGCAAGAACACATAGTTTTTAATATTAACCAAAACGTGGCTGTATCAGTGCCATACCTCAAATGACTTAAAAGACATTTGCAGACAGCATAAGCAGGACATATTTTACATTACCATCTCACTATTCTAAACTACAGTGGCATGGGGTTGGATGAGTATATCAATTTGTGTATTACCACAGGTAGCTGCAAATCTATAGAGAAGGTTTTATACAAGTAGTTAGCCAGCTAACAGAACAGTTGATCAGAAATTCTAACTATAGTATGCCAAAAATAAGGTTTTTTTAATCAATCAGCAACTCAGCAATGTACAATCACTTGTAATCAATGACACTATTACTCACCTCCTTATAAAACAAGATTCAAATGCTCCCTCGTACATGTCACACAAATTTACTCTTACAGGACTGTACCCTTAACCTGTGGAAAACTGCTGTTTTACCTCTCACACTCAAGCAAAACAGCAGCACACACCAGTGATGGATGCCAGGATACTTGGATCTCTGGTTTTTTTAGTTCCCTTATGTAAATAGCAATCTGTTTCAAAGTTAAAAATATTACTCTTCCTCTCACAGCAAATGTGTATGGGTACTTTTATATCCTTATTTAGAAGCTTGGCAAGAAACGCAGAGAGTAACTGATTTTGCATAATGTCTCTATTTCCCACTTTCAACATTCTGGCATAATATTAAAGATGAACTTGGTAAAGATGAGGGCAGAATAATTATGTTATGCACCATTTTCTCAGTTTTTGACTAGGATTAAATCACTAATCATTGCTCAGAATATTTGTTAATACCATACATAGTCTTGCCTTCATGCCCCAAACTTCAAAAATAAATAGTAATAAAGGCTGCAGACAGTCACTTTTATCTTAAGACAGATACTTGTACAGTCATTAAAAAATATTTTCCACTATTTTCATGACATAAAATGAAAATATATTCCATCACTCAAATTACGGAAGCACAACCTAGCACAACCTGCTAGCCGAGGAGAGGGAGAAAGAAGTGGAATGCCAATTAACCCAATTACTGACAGAAAAGATATCAGCATGAGTACCTATCAGGTCAGGTTCAAAAACACATCAGAAGCACCAGTGTTAAAAAAAAAAAAAAGAAAAAGAAAAACGAAAAAAGAAAAAAGCTCGTGCTCCCGGTGCTGAGTAGCACTATTAAATTCAGATGCAGGGTTGTGTTTAGGTTGGACAGGCCCCAACAGTAGAACAAAGTCAGTCTGTCTTAGTACCATAACCAAATTCTACAAGTTAACAGCTTTTCATGAAAAGCTGCCATTTCAAAATGTCAATCAAACCTGAATATAAGTGGGAACTCCTGCAGAAATAACCAGCTGCAGGTTTGAAAAACATTTTTCACTGAAAGTGGAAACACAAAAGATGTTTGAGTGAGATCTCTTTTCATTCCTGTAACAGTAGACGGTCATTTTCACAACATCAAGGACAAAAACACAAGACAAAATTGCAAATAACGTCTTGAAAGAACCATTTGCAGGGGTGATGAATGATTCAAGTTACAAATGACAGAATTATTGGCAAATGGAACCTCATTAATATGAAAAAGCTTCTCTTATAAGATTGCAGTTTGTCTCCACTTTTTCTTATTGCATCTGAATGATTAGGTTGTACGTATTAATTTCAATCCGTGTTTAATATTCGCTTTCTCACCTTGAGGCAGCAGCTTGCACCGAGATCGTCTGACTTGCAATAAAAGTAGCGTGTCTTTATGGGATTTTAGGTGTTAATTATTAAGCAAAAGAAACAGTCTCAATTAATCCAAACGCAGATTCTAACTGAACAAAATTAAAATTTATAATCTACCCACTGAAAGAACTCAAGTTTTCTAATTCAGTTCTGTACATCCAAACACGTCACATTTAATCAATAAACCAAGGAGAAAATATTATTTATACAAGTGCACACTATAATGGAAAAGCAGCTCACCAATATCACTTAGGTCACATTCTTCTTTCTAAAGAATATAGCAGTTGTGAACAAAGCTATCTTTTCTGTTCTCTGAAAAACACATACTGTCTCTGAAAAATGACTTGGCTGTCCAAATACTAGATTCACCAGTTTCTTATTCAACAACCAGACTGATGCAGCAGTGATTTATTTCACAAAACTCTATGTTCAATGCTGTGAAACAAATGTAGCCAAGAGGGAGGCTTACTGAAGAGTTATGCCAGTATTTAAAAGGTTATTTTTTCCCCTCCCCAGAAAGGCAACACATGTACTGTAGCATCAACATTCATTATGTGGTTTTGTTTTTATGAACAAGTAATGGAAAAAAATAATAAATTGCAGAGTGGATGAACACCTCAGCATGTCTATAAGCTGAGAGTATTAACACAGACATACTGCCTTATACATATTTACCTCCTTCCCAGCCTATCACTGACTACGGTCATCATGTGAACGGGTTAACGTTCACTCTTTTGAGTGACACCACCTTTTCCTTGAGTTATCCTTTTCACCAAAGTGAAAACACATCTATGAGTTACATAAAATTCACAAATCAGAATGAGATGAAGTGGCACAGTTATATTAAATATAGTTGAACATATTTAAGACTTAAAAGTTTGAAGACTTAACTAAGTTGGAAAATAATAGATATGATGCTACACAACATAAAACTCAACTCATCACTATAGCCTCACTGTACTAAGATATCACATCATCCAATTGCACACCATAGTACTGTTTTATATAGTATATATTAATTTCCAGTATCCAAAATCTCAACCTTCATACCATATCAAGCTGCATTTCTCTAGCTGCAGCATCCTAGCAAGTCACCTGAGATTTTTTTTCTTACACTCAAATATTGCTTCAGTAGAATCGTAGCAGAAGTTTATCAACAATGTTCCCGAGACGACAGTGAAAATATAGTGAGATTTTTCAGCACTAGTCCTTGTTCTTACCACTTTGTTTTTAAGTAAGTTGGAGTATATACAGTCTACTCTGAGGTTTCGGGTATGAATAGTTAGCCGTATGAAGAAATACTTGAAGTAAGATTAACTTGACCAAAAGATGTTGCTACCAAGCTATTTAAAAACTGAAACAGAAAAAAAGGAAAGAAGGAAAGAAACAAACTGTGCCAAACCTAGTGCCTTAGCAAGCAGAGTGTTTTTCTGAACACTCTCAAAAGCGTAAGGTTTCCTATTTACTTCAGGAAACAGCTTACAAGTCAAAAAGTGCTGGAGGTTTTTTCGTTTTGTTTTGTTTCGAGCTGCCAATTGTTAGTCAAGATGACTATTCATTTTACAGGAGTGTTAAGAATGCAAATGGTTAACAGTAGTATAAACTATACACTTGGTTTAAGTTTGAGTGTCTAAAACTATTACACACTGCATTCATCTGCATTCCCTGTTTATGGGAATGAAATATGTAGTCATTTGAAGTCCACAATATGTATACTGTGTTTGTAATAACTGCAGATTTTACAAGCACATTATTCTTTCCATTAGGATTAAAACCTCACCGAATAGCAATTTGTGAAAGAATTCTAGCAGGGCCCTGAGCCCAGAACTCTGACCTCTGATGAGATGCTTGGCAGCAACAAACTCTAGGTCTAAGCAAAACATCTGGTTTGAGTTAGACTTCCTGAAAAAATAGCCCCTGTACTGGGGAAACTGGTATTCACTCAGCTTTGTCTGTACACTTTGACTGACTTCAACACTGTTTCAGGGGGAAAGGGGAAAAAAAAAAAAAAAGCAGCTTTGCCAGAATGCACGTCAATCACTGTAGACTTCTTGGTGGCCTCCAAAGAGTCAGGCACTTACATTAGGAGACACTGTACACAGTTGTTCATGCTTCTTGGGCTTTTTCCTATTGTACTTCATAGCTCCACATTTTTTTTTTCAGAATTAGTGCCAATTCTGAATTATCTAATCCAAAGCTACAGTTGAGCTCAAAATAAAAATTTTGCCTGAAAAAACAGTTTCTGCAGATTTTTTTAAAAAACAGTAATTAACTTCATTTTTCTTGCAAATTTAGATAATCACTGTCATCATAAAATGAATGGGAATATTCCCAAAAGAAACAGAAACTCCCACTGCCAAGAAATTTGTAAGGACAGCAACAGCTTTTGGTTGGCTCCCAAAATTTTTTATATACAACACCATTTTTACATACATTATACAGATAACAGTACCACAGAAGGGTAACCCTAACGAGAATGCTGATACTCTGGGGCAGGGTGTCCTGAGCCTGCTGCTCGTATGCATAATCAGCACAAGCTCCTGCAAAAAAGGGTAAGAAAAGGATAGAGCGGGTGTTTGCTTCTCATTTTCCTGAGATGAAAGGTACATGGTATCACAGGGTAGGTGAAATGAAGAACAACTTTTGCAGGCTCGGTAAGAGTTGCGCTTTGTTAAAGCTGACCGCACAGGTAAGGAAGACACAAACAGCTCGGTGCAGCAGGTCAATAGGTAACATTCATGACTGTCAAGGAGAAGTACGTGGCCAAACTCAGTCCACCAGACTGACGTTTTCTTTGCAGGAGATTTTGTATTTTTAAATATCATAGCAAAGCCTTTTGAAAGTAATTAAGCCATGATAATGAAACAGCTAGCAATACCTGCTAAGACCTGTTACATTAACAGATATACACAGTGGCATTAAGTGTCTTACATTGAACCAGGAAACTCAAAATAATTGAATTTGAAAGTAACAGATACAGAATTTAAAGGAGATCTCTGTCAACATATTCATCGATACCGCATCTGCCTGCATGTTGGTCTAAGAGACTGTATAAGAGATTTCTGATAATACTTATCTAAACACAATTTTGCTATCTAGCACTAGTAGTATGATCTAATTCTATTAGCAGAATACTTTTCTGTACACTTTCCACTAGCTAAAAACATGTTGTGGTGAAAAAAGCATCTGAGAAAGTATTTTCTTCCATCTACTTCTCTATTTTACACAAGTCTGCCATACGACTGTATATTGTCAATGCGCTCATAGTTTATTTTCTTCCTGGGATTGCTAATGCAATAATATTTTTATGCCTGATCTAGCAGTAACTTTACACTGGAATTAAATGTCAATTTCTACTTTCCACCCCTAAAATTCGAAATTAAATGCCACTGATACCGACCCCCTGCATTCAGGCAAAATGCAGCCACCAACCCACAAAGGGACATTTATAAAATAAGCCTTGCTTGTTTGAACTGCAACACTGCCGTCACTGGAGTTTCAGTCAGGAGACTTAAATAAATAAAAATAAACCAAAGTAATAAACACCATGTTTTATGGAGCTGCACAGAGAAGAAAAAAAAAAAAAAAAGGTCCTCCTGGCAAACTTGAAAGATTAGACTTAAAAGCTGCCTCTCTCATTCCGGAACACTTCTGGCCCACACTACTCACTGCCATCTCTGAGGGACAGTCACCTGTGGGCAGCAGGGCCACCCACACGAGTGGCCGTGCTTCCCGTCAGCGCTGCAACGAGATGCCCTTCTCTGCAAGATGATATAGGAAAGAAAACAGTGTTCCAAATTAAGTCAACTTAGAAATTTCTGAGCCCAACAGGAACAATGAATCACCTACTAGCGTATCAAGCAACATAAGGCAGGTTGAACAAAAAACGCCTCTAGCCCAAGGTTTTGTAATATATAGTTATGTTCTCTGAGGAGCTAAATTTTTCTACTACTGATGGCATTCCAGTGGCCATGTTATTCAGAGGTCTGACGTGAAACAATTTTTTTTTTTTTTTAAGAAATAACTCACATCTGTCCATAGACTTCAGGTTTTTGGAAGACTGCATACAATTTTAGAATCATCATCGTCAGCTGGTTGACAGCAATAAAGACAACATTCACTTTAAATAACCCTGAATTATATACAGTTGAGTAAATTTGAATTTGTTTTGCTTTAAGGTCTTCCAAAGTTGAGGCCAACATGCTGAACAAAAATATTAAACTATCTATAACCCTGTGTCAACATATGATGCTACTGGGAATGGTAAGTGAATTAATTTTCCAAGGAAAATTAATTACTTATGACTTACAGTTGTAAAAGCAAACAACGTAACTCTGGATTAGGGCACATTTAATTTCTGTTTGGAGTAGCGATTAAATTAATTTCATATAATTCATGGTATGTAATGGAAAGCAGAACAAAGATGAAATCTTAGACAATGACTGACACAGAAAAAAGTGTATATTTATGTTCCTGATCCAAAAATAAAGGTCACAGATATTAATCACTGTCTAGAGAAACATGATTTTAGTTTCTAAAATGATTTTTTCAAAACTGCTTGTTAGAAAAAGTGTTATTAGCAAGATAAAAATCTAAAAAGCAACAAACTACAAAACGTCAGAGAAGTCTTGCGTCTTACATTGTCTCTCAGTGAAAACAGACTACAATTGTCAGTGATATCTACTGAATGATGTAACTGTCACAGGATTATTATGAGGAACAGCAACATTAATTTAAATTCATCCTACATTAAGTCCATCTTACTTTGAGAGGAAAAAATTGATTACAGATTCAATACTTAAACAAATATATACACTAACATCGCATCACAACATAAACATAAAATGTAGGATTTTTATGAATTGCTTATATTTTATAGTAAACAGTTCCTGAGAAAAACAAATCCATAGCTCAAGTGAACCTATGAGAGTTCTTGCAGCATTCCATAACTTGATACTTGTTCAAACTAAGTAAGAATAATTATTTTATGTATTTCAGTGCAAAACATATCAAGTTCTTATTTCACATAATATCTACCACTAGAATCATACGTATTAACAAACGATTTATGTGTTTAAAATATCATTAGGATTTTAATTGCCACTTCTGGTCTCCTATTGAAGATGAATACAAATTTATTGCTGATTCCAGATTTTCAGATATCAAGTCAACAGCTGCTGTGCTGTGAACTCACACTGAATCACTCAAAAGTACGATAATATTAGTATTTTTCCTCAGGAGTCAAATGAATATACTGTTAATTCATGAAACCAAAACAACAGATGCAACAGATGACCGCTGCACAGCAAGCAGGGACTATGGAATTCCACTAACAAATAATATTTACATTCATGGTGTTTAAATTGACCCCACACACACATTCAAAGCAAGTGATGCACATCCTCACTGTCACTTTTACCTGATTTTGGACACTAAAAGAGATGCTTTTACTATAGTCATAGTTTACTCAATTTTATCATCATAATATTTACATTAAAAACTGACGAAAATTTGTAACATAGCATCTTAAAGATCAACTTACTTCATGTGAATGAGCATGAAATGCAAGTTCTAAACACAAATATAGAATCATAGAATGGTACGGGTTGGTCCTTTCCACACCATGGATATAGGTGCTAGCAAGAGTTATCTGCAGTGCTCTGGCTGGTTTTTACTGCAGTATTTTTAATAATGTTTCAAAAATTTAAAGAACTTCAGTAATGAAAAATCAAATGAAATGTAGATGAAAGAAGCTGGACAATTTTTCATTGCTAAAATTGTGTATTTTCACTCAGGATTATTAAACACTTGAAATGTAAACAGGAAACTCAACAGCATCTCACACATTTTTGGAAGCTGTTCAATCAAAATACTTTTGAAAAGACAGACTATCATCCTCCTTTCTCTTTCAGCTTTTAGTCAATGAAGGATTTCCAAATCGATGTACAGAGAAGCTGTATCGAGCCGGTTTGGAGGATCCCAGCCTCGCAACTCCCATTTGCTCCTCTTGCCACCGGGCTCCCACATCAGAACAGTGTCTCGCAAAAGTTTAAATCTGCCCGGCTGTATCGTAACTCAGCTTTGCCTGTGTTTGAATTAGCTCTGCCCAAGTGCATTTACTAAAAGGCAAAAAAACCCAAAACCAAAACCCAAAAAAACTACTATTACACAGACTTGCACAGAAGGTGCCCTATACCTGGGCAATTCTGCTCAGAAGCCCCTATCTGTTGCTTTGATTGCAGTTTGGAAGTAAACAAGTCTTATACCTATTTTTTGTGAACAATAACATGTCTAATTTTAATCCAAGAAGAGCAAAAATCACACGAGAGAGTTTGCACTGAGTCTGTTGTCATATGGTAACAAAAAACATCCTAACAAGCTTCTGCCAAGAGAGCTGGTAATTAAGCAATCAGGAACAAACTGACAAGGGAGGGCAAATCTGTCCAGCAGCTGTTTCCTATCAACACCCTTGGACCATCCCACCTCAGCATACCCGCGCTGCTTCTGAAACCTTCCCAGTTTTGCTAAAACCTCAGCAGCTCTATAAAGCCCCACAGATGCAGATACACACTCTCTAGTAATTAACAGCAGCGATGCAAGAGGGGGATTATTAGCAGTAATGTCAGAAGTTTACCTGCAGTTCAGGTTGCTTACAAAGGCACATCTCTGACAAGTTTCCAAATGCTGCCTACAAGCGCATTTTTGGGGACAGCAGCGAAAAGAGATGCAGTCCCTGGGCAGCTTGGTGAGTGACATGTGCAGATGCGGTGCTACCACTGTGCTCTTGCACTCTGTGTAAATACACACACACACACATTTGCCTTCAACTCCTTAAAGGGGCAGCATCCCACCTCAACGGAGCTGGCACATTTTTCTGGGAGATGCCAGTAAACAGATACAGTGTACTGGCTAAAATAATGAATACCACGACTGTTACCTTCTTCCTACATCCCTTTGTTTTGTTACAACCAGCCATAACAGACCAGCAAAAGTTTACTGTGCTTTGCTGACAGGGCAGTGCATTTCTCTTTGCCAGCCGGAGAATGGGTAGACACAACCAAAGAGACTCTGCCAAGTTACAGGATATATAAACCATTTCTGGCAGCCAGCAAAACTGCTGCTGAAGATTAAATTACACAAACTTGCCAGAAGTGTAACTTAGTTGGAAAAGAATTGTAAGTTTTGCACACCTACTTCACTGGGGTGGGAAGCATCCAGAAAACATTACGGGGTGATTACCTCTCCCTGACAAAGCTCTCCGCAAAAGATTTTGTTCCCACAGATGTCAGCTGGCTTAGTTCACATACTTTTCAAAGTGAGAAGCACATCATTTATCCTAAAAATGGTGTTAGGCAAAAAACACGTATGATTTTGCTTGCTGTCCTCACAGAGCTAATGCTTCACAGCTACTGCGCAGCAGTTAAGACATCTTTGAGGTGCTGGGCATTAGAAATCCTGCATTAAGCACAAGTTCACCTATCCACTTTTTTTAAAAAAAATGTGCACCTTTTCCCTACTGACAAGACACTGGGTTTTTGACTGCCTTAACAATATTTTATAGGTAAAGCCACCACACTGCAACCCTCAAAAGTTTTTGTACACCTTAAAACTTTGAGCACTCCTCTCTCTTTTCCACAAATTTCAAAGAGAGCATTTCCTTCCAGTATGATGCAAAAAAAATCTATGACAATAGGCTCTTTGCAGGAGCCTCCAGGTTCACAGGAGAGGTTTAAGTTTCCTTTATTAAGGAGCAGAGCCAAGAGCGCTGTGAAACCCTATCCCACATGCCCCTGTCTTTCAAGTCTCAGTGAGTTCCTTCAGAGAGGAATACAGAAGCAGCCCAGAATTTGTCCAGTTACCTTCATAAATTTTTTATTTACAATAATGGCAATATATCCCTTAGTCTATGTTGTTTAAGGATTTCTTTAACATCAGAAAAAAAACAGTTTCTCTCATGATACCCTGCAGTTTTAGCCAGGATCCAGTTCACCAGTATATTTCATAAGTTGAAAAAACTTAAAATAAGGTACACACATAATTAACTGGTTGCCATATATTGCCAAAAATAAGTGATACACATTCATTAATATGTGGTCTGAACACTGAGAGATTTACAGACACAAGCACTAGCATCCTTTGACACCTTAGCAAAGGTTCTCTACGCAACCATTTCAATTTAAGTACAGAAAATCATAAGCAACCTCACAAAACTGCAATTATATCATAGGAAATTAATTCTATGCCTAACTGAACGTACAAGTTCAGTGCAGTAATATAGTAGGAATGCTGAAATATTTTGTAGACAGGCTGTTCAACTGGGTGTTGAAACCTGCAATCTACAATTCTGATGAGCAAACAACATTCCCGCTGAACTGAATTTCCACAGGAGCTACACAAATCACACAATATAATGCACTGTTCACCTAATAAGACATCCTATTTTCTTCATCACAAAAATATAAGTTGCAAACCAACATAAATTTGGTTTAATAAGCTTAATAAAGTAAGCTCAAGTTTGAGGTTGTTTTAACAATCATACCTCAGAGAAATAAAAAGAGACTCTTACACATTGTATGTCATCATACTCTCACATCATACATGAGCGATTCTCCTACACTATTCAAGTAACACACCTACCTACTCATATACCCCATGGGTCAATTAAGGAAAAAAATAAAGAAGCGAAATAAAGTTCTTAAATATTCAGTGAAAAATATGCATTTCTGACAAAAAAAAGAAAAAAAAAGAGCCAGTACCACTATTTTGCTCCATATCATTAAATAAAAGCATACTAGGCAAAGGATGGATAATCAAAATCAGATATCAAGAAGGATATAAAGTCTCTTCTATTTCACCATTACAAAATGTGTATATATTTTAAGGAAAAATAAAGATAAGTCTTTCTTAAACTGCACACCAATTCTTTGTGATGGCCAATGTTCAGATTATGACAACTTTTGTTTGTACTCACCAACTACTACACAGCTTTTTTTGCTAGCAGCTTCCCATTTAAACACTAATTTCCCAATTTCCACTGTTCGAGAAACAAGACAATGTTTATTTTACCCAAAATATTGGTTCAGCTAGTTAAGAAATATATCTAAAGTTTGTCAAGCCTCAGAACGGCTTAACAAATAAAGCTACCAAGTAATCTTTGGTAAGGCTTTGTGAAAAAGGGCTGACAAACACCTGCAGCGCAAGGGACAAGCCAGCTTCTCTTGTGGGAAAGACAACAAACAGAAATAACGCATAGGCTTGTTCAACCCACAGTTGTATTAGGCTGACCTAACTGTATTCGATCTTACTCTTGCACTTAGGACATAACCCCGGGGTCCCTTTGATTCCTGTAGCTCTAAAAATCTTGCAATAGTTCACCTCCCAAATATCTCCAAAATTAGTAGCTATTAAACATTTACATACAGTTAGTTTGCCTCAAAAAAATAATTTTCACAGTGGGTGCACAGAAAAGTAATAAGATTTGAAACGATACTACTGTCAAACAAGAGGTTAACACACCACCTTTCTACTACCTATCCTGTCACTACAGGCACCCACTGGAGGTTTAGAAAGACTCGACAGAGGTGATGCCATGCACATCTTTTGAGGGAAGATGATGATGATTAATGCAACAAACTAAGAGGACTACATGCAGGTTCAGCGACATGCAGAGGAGGCCAGTAACATCCTTCCATCACTGCCCAGAAGCTGCCCCTCACGAGCATGAGTGTGCTTCAGCACTGGGGCAGGGAAGCAATGCCACATGCTGGGATGGACTGCGAAGGCAGAAAGTATTCCTCACTGCCTTCTAGGAGAAGGGAAAAAAGCCTCCTCCTTCTTTCCAACAGGAACTGAGATATAACTTCAGTGAGCTGCCTTGCTATTAATTTTAAACTGGTTTATATCCACAATACCACAATTATGACAGAACTGGTCCTATTAAGGAGGAAGCGTATTTGATTAGAAGCATTCCCTACAGTGGCATTGTCATTTAATAAAATATACCCATCTTTTGGAGCAAAAAACCAGAGTCTGAAAGGCATATCAAATTGCAACTGAAATAATAAAATGTCCTACAGGTAATAATCAAATGCAAAACTCATGCACTTCAATAACGAGAGAAACACGGGGAGAAAAGAGGACAAGAGGGACAGAAAAGGTGTTTTCAAACTTAATTATTATTAGGCATTATTAGGCATTTTGATTGGGTTTTATGAAACTCTCCTTTAAACGAGACCTTCCAGCAGTATATAGAAAATAAACCAAGAATTAGCACAGCCATTTTTAGTTCCTGAAGGAATTGCCACTTAAAGAGTATTGTTTACAAGTTTTTTTTATTTGACCCAAAATGTTCCAACTACATCTGGAATCAAGTATTCTTCCACTTCGGAGGTTACAAAACTACATTTATTAACTCTTACATACTTTTGAGATGTCAATTTTCCAACTGTGTTGAACAGTGAAGATGTTACCTCGTACCAAAATACAGCATGAAGAGATTTTTGCACTCCAAAAATTATAAAGATCAAATAGGATGTTGCTTTTTCAAGATCAGACATGACACACACTTTTTAATATTACACATGACTTGTCAAAACTTCTGATCCTTCAACACATACTTTGTCCTTAGGCTACAGGTGAGTTTGAGTTCCACCCAAACTTAACATTGTCCCTCAGCATTATTTCTCCTTTCTCTGCCTTGTAATACTGATTCAAGTTTTGATGTTTTAGAAGTTTATTATTTTAATTCCCCCTTTACTTGAGGCTATTTGTCTTTGATAGGGACTGGTGGACAGAAAGTTCATGCTAGTGCTGTTTTATTCTCCTATGAAAAGTTGGGTTTCTATTTGAAAGGAAGGAATTTTTTTCTTCTTTAGACATCTTTTTAAACTTTTTATTCATTTTCTTTGCTCTGGAATTCAATTCCCTAACCACAATCTTTGTGAAGCAGCTTTGTTCTCAGCTTTTATCTACATCTTCCAAGATCATTACAACTGTAGTGGTAATTCATCAGCCAAAATTCAGTTTGCAGCATAATAAAGTCTTGAACCACTAACTGCTTCTTCCTTCATAGGAATTCAGCTTTGAACTGGCATCGGGAAGTGGCAAGGCAAACATATTCTATATCAGACAGAGTCTGGGCATCATCTTCATGTTCAACTACAGAAGAAATCATAGTAATATGGCCTGAAGGTGATAAATTAATTTGGCTAGGTTCCTGTCTGGGAGGAAAGAACAATTTTCCTAATGAGATAAAGACGAAAGAAGACAAGGACCTTTAGGCAACTGGAATTTTAGTCTGAGAGAGGCCCTAATAAATCTCTTTGTTTAAGGAAATACCTGTTAGGAGATCTGGGGCGTGTTTATTTTTCTCTGACAAACCTGATTTTCTTGGTAGTGCACAAATGCAGAACCATAACTTGAAATGAGACCAAAAGCAGGTGGGTCAAGTACAAGTTTCAGATTTTTTTTGTCATCTAAAGTAAGTAAACATGAACCCCAACTGATCAGACTCAATTTTCAGAGATCTCCTGCTACTTAGAAACTCATTTTAAAATGCAAAACATCCATACACAAAAGAGTAGATTTACTCAGAAAACTTGCACTAGAAAAACTAGAACACATCAATATTCTCACAAACATGCAGGTGAAGTACCAAGAGGCCACGTGAGAGGGATCCAAAATCCCATGGAAGCAGACTGTGGAAGACGCAGCCCGCTCATACCGTACTCTTGGGGGGTGGCGGCACACACTCCACAGGCTTTGAGAAAGCTCATACCGTCAGTAGCAGATTTAACACAACCGCTTCACTTTCCACTAGCACAACTGCCATTGCTGACATTGCTGCTCTTGCTCAAGGGGGTCACTCAGCTGAACGTATGACATTCCCGTGCCACAGTCCCATTACAAAAGCTACAGCCTTCCTTGTGCAGGTTCTACCTCACTAGTCTCTCCCTTTTCTGAGAAAAAAACACTCCCAGAAAGACAGAGAAATTAATGTGTCTGTCATTGCTTTTCAATTAGAGTAATTTGGGACTTCTGGCTATCTTCAACTGATAGAGAGGCCAAATCCCATGCCAATCAAAACTCAGGCTGCTGTAACTCCTGCTCCACTCCTCCCTCAAGCTATGCGTTGCTGTCCTTCCCTTATGTCAAACCAGGACATCATGTAGCCATTACCAACACCGGAAAAGGATGGGGGCACTGGGGCAGGAGCAGCAGAAAAGGCAGGACCACCCCTTCGGGGTGCTCAGGTTTTGATCAACCCACAGTGCGCAACCATCCCTCAAGAAACCACCATCCTGCTGGTGCTGTACAGCTTCTGCAGTCATCGGCAGCAGCACAGAGTCTCAGCTGGCCTCTGCCTAAAGAGGCGGAGCGCCGGACTGTTGTCCTTCAGGTCAAGAATGCCAAAACCTGGATTTGTCAGATTTTTAAATATCAATTTCAAGGTGTTTAAGAAAGGAGAGGTCATATTTAAATGCTAGCTTTACAGTGCTAAGAAAGTACCAACCTCTGTAAAGAGCCTGTTACATTTTTGATCTAGACTGTGTTCCATATTTCATCCCAGAAAAAAAGGTACAGCCACCAATTAGATTGTAAATTAAAATGCAATAAAACCTTACAAATTGTGTTGGATAATGTAAGATTCTGTACCCAATATCCTCTTTATCTGAGGGATTATATCAGCTATTATGCTGGGACTCCCTGTACAATGCAACAACTCTTTTCATGCCTGCCCTCTGAGACTGTTCTCTCTGCAGGAAGACTGCTCATGACAGCTTCATTCCTCTCCTCCTCCTTTGCCACTGGAGAGCTCTCACACCGAAAGGGCAGCAGAGCTTCTGACTTTGCTTTCAAGAATGTGAATTTGCTTTCAGTAGCGTCACATAAAGCTCTAGTACCTCAGAAATGTCTATATTTTTGAAGGAGCATCTTATAGATTCTGTGGTGATACTCAAGAATTCTGACAGATGTAACTATCTCAGAGGATTTAATCAAGCCATGATGAGACTCAAAAGTACAGATAGCTGGGAATGAACAATTTTTGAGTTCTACCTCTACCACGCTTTTAGGAATTATTTCTCAAACTTTTGATATAACCAGTTTAGACATGAACAAATAATGCAGCTGGGAATTTATTTGTAAAACACCTACAGTGGACCAAGAAACTTCTCTGAAAGGGCCAGGAACATGGTACTTACCCTGCTGTGTTTCAGAGTAAATGATGTCAGCTTCAGTCATTGAGGCAAGTAGTGAACTGCTGCAATTATCTTCACTGCAACATTCACCTGACAATACCACGCTCCCAAAACCATACAACCACCACCAACGCCATGCCTTTTTGCTTTAGATGTATGCTTGTACAGTGTGCATGTGGGCCATAGTAAACAGTGTGCACCTA
This sequence comes from Psophia crepitans, assembly GCA_013399095.1. Lineage (NCBI taxonomy): Eukaryota > Metazoa > Chordata > Aves > Gruiformes > Psophiidae > Psophia > Psophia crepitans. The sequence continues at coordinate 344,895 of VWZZ01002698.1, forward strand.
AATCAATACCTTCTAGCCACAGCAATGCAAGCTCCTGACACTTATGAATTCATAGTATACTTCAAATACCTAAGTATTCCATTTTGGAACTGATTTTTTTAAAATTTTGTTTTAAATAAAAACCCTCAACCAACCTCTTTGCAAAGTATGACATAGCACTTCAAGATTTTTTGTTGTTGTTCTTTAAAGAAAATATTTAAGAAAGGACCAACAAAAATCTGTACCACTTTTTGTTACTGATATTGCTATTACTGTTATAAATAAAAGCAGTGGGTGTCCACAAGTAAGGAAACCTGCTATGCTTCAGACTGAAGCTCTCTTTTTGCCCCGATTCACAGCTGCCATCATTTTTAAGGTCCACCAAATACAGAAGTAAAAATTTCAGGTTTTTACTGACATCTGGATACATATGTTAAGGAAATCTACAGTGTTTCAGCCTTTCAATCTAATTTTCCTCAAAAACTACAGTATCGTTCATACAAAATGATTAATTATACAAGTTAGTTTTACCGATAAGTTTTGCAGCTAGCAAACAATATGAGTACATTTTATAGTCTGTGGCAACACAAGTAGGGCTTGCAAAAGCAGCACTGTGTGTTACTTTAACCAACTAAAATGTTGACCTTGATTCTTTAAAACCAAAAACACCCAGGATATGCACTTCTTTGAAATTTTTCATAGCACCTTTCTTTGTCCCGCCACCTTTAGCAGTGGCAGTACAGGAGTCCAGGCTGCTAATTGCGTTCTATCCCATTAACTCTCATGCACCAACCTGAAAGCACAGATCCAGACAGTTCCGTGCTTTCTGTTCTGAATTCTGTTCCAGTCTGTCAAATTTACTCACATTCTATAGTTTCAAAAATAGTAAATTCAGCATGTGCTTTTCTCTATTTTTTTTTTTTACTTCTATATTTGGTGGAACTTAAGCACATGCCTAAATGCTTTCCTGAATCAATGCCAATATGCTGTAAAATGACAATAACTTATGTACCACTTCTCAGTACCGTTCACTTTGTAAAGACACTTTGAAGGTAAAAAACACTGCTCAGAAATAACCTACAAAAATCTATAAAAGAAAGAATTGTCAAACATTTTCCAATTCAGCCTTAGTAAATGAAAAACTTCAAAACAAATGCTTTTATTACAAACTTCTAAGAAGGAATGCACCTAATAGTACAAATTAATGGCTTCTAAATGGAGGATCAATATCTCATTGTATTTTACACAAAGAGCTAAAACCCCATTGCTGTAACAATACAAAAAAAGAGAAAGCTTTACAGATCAGGTTACCTGTCCAATTCGATGTTTTTAATAGACTACACATCTGGCTACAGCCATTTCAGAATCTCAATCACAATCGTTAAAAGTAGAGATTAGAAAAAGAGGAGTCATAGACTGCCTAAGTATTTACTTCCATTCTATCAACTCTACAAACGCCTTTTAAAGGAGACATAACTAGTTGACAATTATAAAGCAGCATTTTGGCATCGCTCTATATCATGACAGATTACTTCGATTAAATGATATGTATTATCTTACCTGATACATTCCAACTCCTATGTGTTTGGGCTCAATTTTCACTAGCTCAGCTAATGGGTCTTGGACACGTCTAGCTATGGAAACTGAAAAACAGAATTAGAAACAACTATGGGTTTTATCTGAAAAATCAGAATCATGTAATTACATTTGGTATTTTTTTAAAGTCTTCTACACAGTTAATCTTTTTAAAACCTGAAAATAATAAGTAATATAGCAGAATCCTTTTTTACTGTTAGAAACAAGACATGAAATGTACGTTAATCAAACTTTTTAATTGAATAATTCAAGCAAAGACCTAAGGAGATTTCCAACTGTAATCATGACATGAAAAAGTTTTTTTCAGGCCACAGAGCTAATAAATAGAACTGTGTACACTAAATTTTTCCCTTGCATTCAAACTAAATGCACATGTAACATTTAAAATTAAACTCTGAAATATCCTTTAACCTTAAATCACAGATATATAGAAACAAATAAACATCTAAAAGAGAATGAAGTAACTGTTCAAAGATTTATTTATCTAGTATAGAATTTCCTAAGGTACATATTATATATTTATATATTATGTATTCATATAATTCAGCCATAAAATTCAGTGTTCACTTTGATAATGGTTCTTGGATTTTACAAATATAAACTGCATACCAAAACACATCAGTTTGCAATCTGTCATCATTATAACCATGTTTAGGAAAAAGAAAAAAAAAAGCAATTTCCAACATTTCTGGTGCCATTAAAAGCACATGGAAAGAACTTTTGGTCTTCTAAATGCAAATGTTGACTCAAGACTGCATTTTTGAAGCCTGTATTTATTGATAAATCCTTTATTTACTGAAATCTCAGAAAAAACACTTATTTGCAAATGTTAATTCTCAACCTTGGTCTAATTCTGCAAATACTGAGTTGCATTCAATATTTTCAACTGTGCTCCTTTTTTTTTTTTACTGAACTAGAGGAGTTTTACTCTATCAGTATTACATTTATAAACTTTTTTCTCCCTAGTAAAGACAAAACAGGTTAGCTAGTTTAGCACCCTTAGAACATTCATTCTACCTAGTGAAGCAAACCTTGGTGAAGAACAGGATTGTCTGGAGGTACTGCAAAAGTCTTTCCAAAACAAAACCCCACAAAACCAAAACAAAACCCACGAAAACAAACACACAGCCCCTCAAAAAAACACAAAACAAAACAATTACAAAACCACCCAGAACACAACAAAAATTAAAAAACCCAAACCAACAAAAACTCAAGGCCAGGGCTTGTTGCTAAGGCTGCTGCCATGTGCATATGTGCCAGAGAGAGAAATGGGGTGGGACAGAAGAAAGTGGTGTTTCTCTATAAGCTATCTCCAGAATCACCCCCACAGCTGGCATTAGTAATTTCAAGAAACATTTTCTAAAATTTATTTTACATTTACAGTAATTTTTAAGCAAATCAAGAGAGGGTTAGAGGAAGAACAGACAGGAGTCAGGAGTAGATGTGTACATGCACAGTGATTTGGTCAACAATATATAATGCTCAAATAGAAAAACTGCAAGTATCTCCAGTGGTCAACAGTTGATTTTATACTTATGTACACATATATGTACAAAATCATGAGCATGACTTTGATTATCATGTACATACAATATTTATATAAATATATAAGCTCTTCTACAGAATCACAGAATTGTTTAGGTTGGACAGACCTCTTGAGGACAGACATCGTCTTGTCTGATACCCCTGCTGAAACAGCTTGACCGGTGTAAATACACTGCTTATCACTTACACAAGCGTAGCTTACTGCAGAAATGTTTTCCTATAACAGTAATTCATACAAGTTACTTGGAAATACTAGTGATACCTATCACTAGTCACCTCACAAACAAAAGTGGAACAAAACAATGAAAGTAGTATTGATGCAAACCAGGAAGCATTTAAAAATACCCATTTCTTCTGAATGCATTTATGTCTCTAAAGGTACTATACTTGTCTTTCAGCAAACTTCCTTAAACTCAGCTTCTTCAATAGCTATACAATGTTTTAGAGAATTTTCTTTTAGTTACACCTAATGGCAGAACACACTTCAAAACTTACATTTTTAGCTAGCTAAGAGAAAATCTCTCTCACTGTTCACGTCTCTTCATTCCATCTTTTAGAAATAGATAACTACATGGATAGGTTGATATGGGAATTTTCCAAGCATAACTTTCTCTTGGGAGCCTTCAATTAAAATGTAAAATTTAGGCTCTTCTTGTCATAATAGCTAGGTTGACAATGCCATCATATCCCTGGGAAGCTTCCAGCGGAGGCGTAGGACCTGATCCAGCAAAGCACTTCAGCACAGATGCATGTCGGTATTCCCATCGGAACCAGCAAAACTATTCACATGCATAAAGTTACATAGACATTTAAGTGCTTTCCTGGATCAGGACTAATAGTTACAATATCGAAGCGCAAAGATCAACTAACAGTCAGTTACATGGTTTAAGAGATGCAGCTCCTACAGCCAACACCAGCAGGATAGCTAACCTGTGGAAATCCCACGAAAGCCGCAATTTTACTCCAGAATTTTTCAAATTCAAAAAGAAAACAGAACACAATAGGGAAAAGGCAAGAGGTGTCCACACTCCCTCTAGGCATAAAATCAGTCAAGACTAGCATCTACCATCTCTTGTACAGGCAAAACTACTTTTTCCTTGTTACAGTACTAGCACTCTGCAACAAATAGATCTTCTCAGGGGGCAGTCAGGCTCTGCTCTGATGATTTGATCCATGTGGCTGGACTCTTACGATACAAGCACAGCCTTACCGAAATGATGAGCGCTCTGCAGAAGTGCAAGCTCTGCTACCACGAATTGGAGACAGTAAAACCCGATGGTCTTACATTTTCCCCTTAAAAATTTAATCAAGACATTTCAAAAGTTTTTTTCTTATATTAAGCTATTTTACACTAATACTAGTATTGCCTAGAACTGTTTATCTGCTTAAAGTACATTTTAGGAATGGTTAGAAAGTAAACACTTTTAGATGACCAACCATGAAACAGGTAATGCACTCTCACTTCTACACTTATTAAGGTATGCTTCACTTTTGCTCAAGCTAATACAAAATAAATTATATGATGGCACGCAGGGCACAAACAGAAACCCAGATTTCTCAAAAGTAATCAGCAGGGCCAAACACAAAATGTTTGAGATGTCATTCTTAAAAATATGCCAGTCTAAGTAAAATGGGAAAAAAACCCATCACAACCCACTTCTATTCATTATTAAACAGGTTAAGATCAGGATGACATGGGCCTCTATTAGAAAGTCACCACAAGAATTCTATACCCAATGGATCCAAAGCTTCAGAGTTATCAATTAAGAACAAAACATTATTGCAATACTTGGAATTACAGCAACATATTGTGCTGCCGTGTAGTAAATCCATGCAAAATTTTAAAGCCTGGGGGGACAGGATGGCATAGGTGGTCCTCTGACTTTAATGTAGATGAACTTCTCCAAATGGAATGAGAAATAAAGAAGGTTGCAGCAATTCTGTCTCACCATTTGGTTGTTTTGTAAGACAGGCAACTTAGCTGTTCGGTGGGCTCAATTCACTTCATACTTTGGTTATTTGACAAGATGAATCCAGCAGATAGTTAAGTACTTTTTGCCTGTCAGTGATGAAGTGCAATTACAGTGTGGTGAGCAAAAAGCTTCCATAAAAGTTGCTTGCACAACTCATGTCAGTCTCCAATCTTCATAGAAAATAAGTAATTATATTAAAATGTTTTGTTTCCTAATGGCTAACGAGCAGATGTGCCCTCATGAACATGCAAACATACTTAATGATCTGGCCGCTCCTTTCTTAAAAGGATCAAATCCCTCTTAATTCCAAACTGACAAATTTAAAATTAAGACTATTTTCCTCACACATACACATCACATAACTTTGTTTTTACTGGTACTTTCCACAGCAAACAATGTAATTTTTCACAGGGATTAAAAAAAAAGGAGAGTTTCCACTCTGGAATACTGATGACAGTTTTCAGGCTAAATCCTTTCAGACTAAAGACTGAAGAAAGTGCCCGCTCTTTGTGATCAGCAAAACCAATATAGCAGGTTTCCAACTATATTCCTCTAGGTGGTATCTGTACAAGGGCCACGTCAGCTGCCAGCCCTAAAAACCCTAGAATTAGCACTAACTTCTTAATTAGGCTAAGGCTACCTGCCTCTCCTCAGCAATGGAACAGATCTAAAGCAAGCATTATGGCCCAAATCAGACGTGAACACTATTTAGGGTACACGAGCAGCTAGAAATCTTGTCAACTGCATAACAAAACTTATAATAAAGAGTTTCAAGTATTGTGCCTGCTTCAGAGGCAGCCTGCCAACTTCTGTGTTCAGATGTTCACATACTAAAACGTTCTCCTTTTGCACTGCTCTATGTGAGAGTCACACCACAAAGCAAAAAGCTTAATGGTTGTAGATAGAGAAAGAGTGAAAATGAACATACAAAGTCTTGCCAAATGCAGCGTGAGATGTTCCCAGCAATGATTATGGGTGGAAGAAGAACAAAAATAAATTTATTTCAGTTAAAGTGACATTCAAGTGTTGCTTGCCACTGTGCAAGCAGAAAAACATTTTTGACCAGAAGTCCAAGATGATGGCATTTCTTCCTCTAAACACACAGATCTTTACATATGGCTAAAAATGTGTCCCAGTAACTGTGACAGTTTAGATACCTCATTTGAGTGGGTGCATTTGTTTGTGTTCTGAAACAACGTGAAGCTTCCAGATGTGAAGGCAGCGGATAGTTTTACAAATGTTTTACAAACAAAATATATGGCAACCACAAGCTATTAGGCTCAACCTCAGTTTTGTCATAAATGAGAACATTCTGTATTTTTATTATAAAACCTCAGTATTTCATTCTTCCTGAGACATGCTACTATAACATTCAAGTAACTCATCCCCCCCCTCCTATTTTAAATTAACCTTTGCACCTTAAAAATCTGGGTTGAAACTTAAATGCCAATGAAATAAAAAAATAATTTATTAAGGTAATCAGAGACTAACTCTCAAATGCATATGTAATTACTGTCAATATATCATATCGGGGTAGATATGGGAACATTACAACTTATTTAAATCCTTTTATAAAGCCTATTATTGTGTTCAAGATCAATTACTCTCCCTAAGTATCTGCAATAATGTTTACTCAGTGATCGATTGTTCAGGTTTCCTGAGTCCTGGAAGCTCTCTATCCTGTTGACCTGAATTTCACCCTCCTTGCAAAGGATACAGTGAAACGTACAGTAGTCTTTTCATTAAGCATTCTTTCTCAGTAGGTCAGGATTTGTGACACAGTTTTGAATCCTCATATATCTTCTTGGTGGGTTTAAAGTATGCAATTTATTTTAAGCAACTGCTCAACAGCTGCATTTCATCCAAAATTCTTCTGTGGCAAGTAAGCAGGTTTTTGTTTTAAAAAGGTTACATTTTAGTTTACTTTTAACTCCATAAAACTGATAATCTGTTATTTGCCTAAGATTAATGAAATAATGAATGACAATGTTCTATTTATTTACTACAAAAATCTTTAAAAGAGATGGCTTAAATACAAAAGGGAAGTAAAAAATACATTTAAAGAGAAACCCTTGACAAGTGAATATTACAATGCAGCTTTTTAAAGTCAATATTTTTTCTTAGAAACACACTCCCAAAAACAGTTTTCTCATGTATCAGTTATTTCTGTATCACAGGATAGTAGTACTTTTTTTAAGCTGAGGTGAGATGGGAGGCATATAATCATTTAATTGAAGCCCGATGTGATTTTTCTGTCACAGAAATGAGTCAGTCTTACAGGATGGTATAAATTCAGAAAAATCTTTCCCCATCTGCTCAGCTTAAAAGGTAGACATTGCCAGTATGCTTTTCGCATTCAGACCGCTGGTACTAATTTTACTTGCATCACCACACCATTGATTATTGTTACTACTAAAAGTGAAAAATTACTTGAAGTTTTGTACTTACAGAAACTACTCATTTACCTCAACAACAAAAATTAACCTTTCAGAAGTGACCAGAAAATCCTCTCCAATACCTGCAGTAAGAAAAGCAGCTTTGGTGAGTAACGCATCATACTGTTATATTAAAAGCAGCCTAAAACTCCTCATGTTGAAGAGCATCCTTGTACTCATTGTTCCTCTGGCTCCACGCTTCAAAGAAGCAAAAAACCCTTCCAAGGAAAACAGACACACATGCACAGAGTTACATCCAGAGGGAGGGAAGCAAATAATTTTCCTAACTCTTTTACGCTAAGGGAAACTGGCTTTACCAGAGTCTGGACCAGTGCTCTGCTTCTGGATATCGCTTTTAGACAGAACTGATGGGGTATTTTCCAGTTTGTTCAGAAGTGCAGAAAATTATGTTCTGTAAATAAAAGGCCAAGTCCATCTGCTTAACTCAGATCCATCTGGGATGTAAGAGATAGGTAAATGAGAGGAAGGTAAGGTGAACATCACGTCTTTCCACAAAGCATACCAAGATTACACATCAGTTACAAACATTAACACGTGCACAGAGAACAATGTTCGGTTATAAGCTACACACGCACCTCTCTTGGCATAGTAAAAATACTGATCCAAAACAGCCAGACAGAAGAGTTTTCACCTGGATCCAAATAATCTCCTGCTTTAATTCTGCAACAAGAAGTCATGGAGAATCTAAGTGGGTCTTGATCTCTCAGATTACAGTAGCTCAAACTCCTCTGCCCCGACCTCCTACTATACTACAGCTTCAGAGGAAATGCAGTGCTGATGAGCAGGATGCTAATGATTACATGCCATCTCACACATGCCACGAAGTTTGGACAGTTTGGGAAATTGTTGTGGTTCTAACAAGAAACTAACAAGTAAAGACTACAAACATCTCTACCACCTGTGTAACAACCAGTTCAGCATTGTGCCACTGTTTTTGGGCAATTCATGCTTATTTCTCTCTTTCTCTCTCTCTCTCGCTCTCAAAATCCTGATGCAGGCACACAGGTCTATGCAACAACTGCAGGAGGCCCAGTCATTTCCAGACTACCTGCAGTTAGGCACTGCTTTTTGAAGTTATCCACAGATTGCCTATAACTTCTGTAAAAACTGTAGCGCCTCGGCCACATGTTGGGATGAGCTTCTACTTAGTAGTAGGAACTGGATCCTGCAGGAAGAGAAGGAACAAGCCCCCTTTACCTATTACTGCTGTCCACCATCCATTTTGTTTCTAACCACTGTATCTTTTCCCTTCTGACAGTATAATGAAACTAATTCTTAAATGCTACAGACTGCAGCAGATGAAAGATTTCATTTTGTAATGCTGTAATTGCACGCAACCCAACTAAATGGGCTGGAAAAATGTTTTAATGCACACAAATTCAGCACTTACTTTCCTTTCTTCTAACTCTCTCTGAAAACTTGTGGAACTCACACCATTCTTTTACTATAAGCTGCAGAACGAAGCTTCCACTTAGAAAGCAGTGCGAATGGTTTAACCAGAAGACTTCTGTCCAATAAAGTTTTTGAAAAATGACCTTCTCTCCTGAGTAGCCAAGGGGGAGTAGTGCTCTTTTAAGAAGATGAAGAAATTAGCTCAAGTAGACATCAAGGCACTATGTCCCACACATCTAATCATCAAATTGTTTTACTTTCCTTAAGATAAAGTCAAAAGAAATTACATTTTTTCCAATCTCTACCTTCTACTTGCTGGCCAGCATGACAGCTCTGAACTGTATGTCTCTATCTTTAACAGCACCCCAGGGAATAAAACCCTGTAGCATGACAGTCTCAAAGTCCTAACAAGCCCCAAAGCCTATAAGGCTTTCTTTTGCAAGGAAAAGTGCAAGTGGTGTGCTGAACTTTGAGTGTACAATAATCCAATGCATTCTGCCCTGTGGAGAGGAGACAAGCAGATGGGATTTGACAATGCTAAGGCAAGCTGTGCTGTGTGACCTTTTGCTCTCTCAGATTCTTCTTTATCCTCAGAAATCATCCTTTACAAGCAACACAGTTTCTGTACTCAATCATACCTGTGCACGCAGCTCACCACACACGTTTGCCTTGTTAGTATTCCAAATCTTTGCAAAAAAAAAAGTAACTGTAAGGAATATTTTATCTACATTTGTTGCTTTCCTAACTGGGTGACACAACTACGTGGTCTTAACAGAGGACCCCAGGCCTTTCATGTCCGAGAGCAAAATGAGCACTTCTTAAGAGTTGCTGCATTAGAGAAGCCCAAGTATGTTGCTCTTGTTTCAGCATCTGAACACAGAATTGCAAACTAAAACACGAATGCATATGATTGCATTAAGGTATGGAAATAAAGCAGAGAGACTTAGCGTGAGACCTCCTCTAACAAGTGACTGCACAAACATGATTTCTGAAAAGACATAACCCCCTTTTTCCACTTCACCCTGTGTTTAAAGAATTCTACACATTCAGGTTTGTCTGCATTTTTATTAATCAAAGCAATAAAGCACACTAGGTTTTTATTCTGCTTTTTAAGTAATGAAAGAAAGAAGTGATTGTTTATTTGGTAGGTACTTCATCAATTTAATGAAATGAAGGCATTTCTCATTTAATGTAGCTGAGTACATATCAAAACCAGGGTAAAATCCCAGCATGCCTACTGCCTCATAGCGATTCTCCACCATCAGGCCACTGCTTCACCAGAACTCAGCAGTTTCCTCTGGTTAAGGAGTTCGTAAGAAACATTGATTTCATCATGGTATCCACTTCAAGAGGTGGAGAGGCAGCAGAAGAAAAAAAAAAATCTAACATGAGCACATGCCAAACAATTGGTGCATCCTTTATCCTCCTTGTACTTAGAACAATAAAACCACCACTAGCTGACCATACCTTTGAAAGTTTCCAGGCATCCATATTTCTGTGTGTGAGTCCTTCAACACGAGTCATACGCCCTTACACTTTCGATATACTTTGCTTGTGCCCTCCCAGTCTTCCCATTTGATCTACCCTAACTTGTTCAAGCCAACAAGCATTTGCAACAAGAAGGCAGAGAAGCAGAGAAGTGCTATCTGAGAGAAAAAACAAAGCGTGGCAGTGTCTACATACGGACACCTGCACGGGCTCATTTTATTTCTCAACCCAGAAGCCTCATCTTCATTAGGAATACAGGTTCTGTACAACAAAATAAAACCTTGAGCAAAACTATACAGGACAGGATGGAGGTACACCAAAGAAGATATTTAATTCCAGAGTTCACAGGCCCAGTGACAGCAACCGAAAATAAGTCGACACTTATTGTTACTGAGTCCATCCGTCTGAGGGAGGAATGCTTGTCACCACCGAGTTTAGCTTTTTTCTTTTACTCATGCAAAGAATACCACATCAAGACAGTCTTCTCAGCCACTCTGATAATGAGAGACAACTAATGGCAAAGAGAATTACTGGTAAGCTTGCAAGGCAAAGTAACAGTTCACTGCGCAGGGTACTTACAACTACTGCAAAGGGAAACTTGCACCCAGGTGTTCCACTTAAAAAAAGGCACAAGCGAATCTCAAGCACAGAGACCTAGAGTAATCCACAAGATCTCGCAGACAAGTTACAGTGAAAAACTCCTACCTGAAGTTGCCATGAATAACTGAAGGTTAAATGTGAAGTGTTACACTGACGGTAGCTGGGGGGGGGGGG
>VWZZ01002698.1:356125-424360 GCA_013399095.1 Psophia crepitans
AGTAAATATTAATTTGACGGCTTTACAAAAAATCCACCAAATTAAACATTTGATGACTTCTTTAAGAGGGTTGCCAGAGGACACATGCCAGGGCAGACAGAACTGCAGTTACCCACCCAGCCTCGCAGCTCCCTCATTGCCGTTCCACTAAACCCTAGAGCAGGCAGCCACAAAGCCTTGAAGGGGCACATATTAATAACCCCCAGAGGTGATCAACATTTCCAGCTTGCTAAGCACTCTTTTCACAGCGTCCATTCTCCCCTGCAAGAATTCCCACCCCCAATTTTCAGCCCATCCTTCGGCACAGCTTTAGGGAAGGAGAATTCAAGGAAGCCTTGCATTCCCTTCTCTGTCAGACTGCAAGCCTATCACAAATTCATCCAAAAACCTCCGTTACTGAAGTCCAGTGGCTTGTTCTCTAGACAGAACCCTCTTAATCTGCTGCAGCTGAACTTCCTCAGCCTATCAAGTAGGAAATCCTTTTATTGCTCTGGCCTATAAGCCTCTTATCTCCTAATTCTGTGAGGCTGAGAAATAGCTGTTCTGCTCATTAATCCTACAATGACTGTCAGAAGAGGATATATACACCTTCTCACTCTACTCAAACACAAGTGACTAGATTTCATCAAGTTCTTTACGATCTACTTAGCTGAGTCACACTCAAGAAGATTTTACAGGAAATGGAGCTTCTGCACTTCCATGAAATATTTCAGATCTGGTACTACAAAAATTTTGAAGAACCTGGTTCAGTGTAAAGAATTTATATTGGGAGCTGATACTGCCTAGTGCCAAAAAGAAAGTAGCCATCTCTGGAGGACAATTCTAGAGAGACTCTATTCCATTCCCTGCACTGTAGATACCAGCAATTTTTTTTAAGAAACGAGCATCTTTTATTTTTTTTCCAAGCATTTGCAATTTTGGCTAATAGTGCTGTACAGATGACTGTATAAAGACTTTCCACTATAGCTCATACATATAACATTAGTTTATAATGAGATATTTCTCAATTGTTTATTACAAAGCCATGTCATTCATGACCTTCAAAGACAGCTCAAAGGGGAAAAAAAAACCCCACCCAGTTATGTTCTTGGCTTAACCGATAGCTTTAATTAGCACTCTGAAGAAATGCTAAAGGTTGCTGGTTTTCCCCCTATATACAACACTCAGCCAAGAAGAAATTAATAAGGTAATATTTTATCATTAAATGAAAACTTACTATAAACAGTTGCTAAACAGCACTGCAAATATGACATATCACAAGATGTGAAAGTTCTCATATAAGATGCATTATTTAATATTTTACATTTATGTACCTGATGGGCAAACATAGGCCTACCTTTGTAATTCAAAAAAACCCCAAACCCTTCTATAAAGTTTGTGTTGAGAAAAATGTTAAAGTGGCAAACTGCGTTAAGATCACAGATATCTCAACGTCAGTTGTACCTTTTATTTTAACTATAAATGTCACACTTCATCATGCAGCTGTCAGCTTCCTTTAATATACTAAATGCTATCATGTAAGCACAGAATCTGACATGATGTAACACAACAATTAATATAAAAAGCAAGTCAGCTTTGACACCATGTCACTTTTCTGTTTGCTGCAAATTGAAGGAAAATCTAAAGTACAAAAGTAAAAGCTAGTCAAGAAAAAAGTTTGCAAAACCCCCCCAAACATCAGTTGATGTTTCCCTCTAATGTCATGTCACATTTTTACGTTCAGCTTTAAAAAAAATGTCCATGGCTTTAGCACAACTAATTACAAATTGACACCAAAAGATATCAAGAAGAAAAAGTCTAAAACTCCTAGAAAGACTCTATTGTAATAAACATACTTCTGGCTGTCAGTTCCGTAACAGCCGACATCCATGGAACTGAGTACTTATTTTTCACTTTCTATCCTACCTTTTTTCAATTTCTATTCACTCTGTACTGCTGCACATTAAAATTGCTGATGCTTTTCAAACCAGATGCAACAGCACTTAAGTTATGCCTAAAGCAATTCCCAGTAACAATGGAGAAATTATGAAGTCTAGATAATTAATACTGAAATTGGTCATGTATTACAAATTTGATTTTACTTTACTGTATATGATGCACAACATTAAATAAAAGTGTCCGAAATGTTCAGAACTTAAATTTTGAAAAAAGCAGAATCATGTACATCTGGAAAAGTATATTGTTAATAATTAGATTTCCTCCTTTTCACTGTTTTTCTTTTAATTTACACCAACTCTAAACCCACATTTAATATATCAGGGGAAAAAAAAAAATCTTTGGCCCAAGGGAAAGTTAGTGGCATCTGTCAGAAATACAGAAATGTCATACGCCTAATATTCACTCTGGCTATACCATGACACATTCAAAACCTTTGTGGCCCAGGGAAAAAATAATCACAATGGAGTCTGTTTGCAAGCGGGGAAGAAAGAGTCAAGCGAGAAGAAGCTAGAGGCCTGTCCTGCAAAGGAAAGGGCTGATATACACATTTAAAGAATATTCCTGTAAAAACAGTCACTTGAAACATGAAGTTAACACAAATCCCTTTTTCACCTTTGTGGAAAAAAAACAGAAAAAGGAACACGCAGGATTCTACAAAGTTTTGTCCCCATATACCATGTAACTGCAGAACTGTGTTCTGCTGCTCTACTTTTATGCCATCCTAAGGAATTCCAGGCCAGTAACCTGCTAGAGTAACATTAAAATTAACAACAGTATAATTTTGACTGGAAAAGTTTTATACATAAGTGTTACTGCAGTTTCAGATATGCTCTATTTGACTGATCGTGACAGCAAACTGCAGAAAAACCGAGAAAATACAAAAACTGAGGTAGATAAAAAACAAATATGAAAGAGACACACAAGTAAAAATACACAAATGAAGTAATCCAAAAATAACCTCAGTCCTGCTCTTACAGCTGTCTCCCAATAAACTGAATCCACGAGTAGAATTTGGACACCAACGAAGCTCCTAGGAATTTGATCTTTAAAGAGTACTCTTTAACTAAACACTGAAAACTATGAGTGGCAACACTTGTACATTTCTAAGAACTTGTGCTCCATTATAACTCAGTGACATGGATGCTGAAATAGATTTATTTTTTTTAAACTAAAACTAAACAGTATTTCTTGAGGACTATATTCAGCTACATGAAGACTTCAGAGTTATCACAATGAATGTACAGCTTTAAATTATCTGTTCTATTCTTACATTTTTCCAGGCCTTGAAGTGTTTAATTATTGTTAGACACATTTGTGTACAAAGAAGGGACAAGAGAAGAGAGGGAAAGTCTAGCTCTCGTGGGCACAGACATGTCCAACTGTGAAAGTTTATGCAATTCATTGGTTATATTAATCTCCATAAACTCTCTTGTACCAGCTATTGAAGGACAAGGATCATTACATTACAGGCTTAGGTAGAAAATTATGTCATTGATTTGCATCCCTAGGACTTCAAAAGTGGAATGACTAAAAAAAAGCTAAAGTTCAGAAACAAAACATCCAAACCCTTCACTTTTTATACTTTTGACTATTATTATACTTAATATTATAAACAATACAGTCTGAGAACTGAGACCTCAGCTTCACATTGAAGTGGTGATAAAATGCAATACACTTCATACCTGCACTTCTTAGGTTAGGGTCTAGGTCTGGCATTTCCTTGGATGCTTCAGGACTGACACTGTAGATAGACGCTCCTGCTTCACTGACAATGCTGAAAAATAAAATGGCAAATAATCAGACCACCACACAACCCCACAATTGAAGGACTTAGCAAATGACTTAAATGAATATTTGGATTTTTTTTTTAAAGCCTTGTGTTTTAAAAAATATTTTCAATCAACTAAACACTTAAGACAGTACAGACAAAGGAAAAAGATCTTCATTTAAGCCAAAACACCCCTCCCTGACCTACAGCATCCTTTTTTTTTTTTCTTCAATTCTGGCCCTGTTATAAATACACACTCCACGTGGTATCAGCCCCCGTAGTAATCTTACAATAGAGAAAATGAACACAAGAAACAAGTGTAACCAGAAGTGAACAGGCAAACCAGCTTCCATAAACAAAACAAAAACCTATCTGACAATTTCATTAAACACACCTAGATTCTGAAGTCTAACATCAATTAAACTATTACATGAACCCAAGCCCTGTGCGCACACACACTGTCTAAAGCTAGCTGCCCTAAAACACTCAGGAAGAACCCCAACTCGACACAGACCGAGACACAGAGCTGCAGCTCGCTTCTCAGCGGCATTTAATACCGTCTTCTCTCCGCTCTCACTGCCATCCCCAAAGAAAACACAGACTGCATGTCTTCAGTAACTTAAACTACAGGTCATGTATCTACCACACACCTCAAACTCATTCCGTGCTGATGATAAACTCACCAATTGAAATCACAACACATAATTAAAAAACTCTCGAGTGCTCTAGTTCCACTCAAAAGGCAATCAAGTATTCACAGCACTCCGTCTACTTTCAGCTCTGAAATTTTGACACCACTGAATCAACAGTATATTTCTTCAAATCACTTCAACAGAACTTGAATTTCAGGTTGATAATTAAGGCTTCGTACAGCTACCGCACTGGAGAGGAATACTATCAGTTTCAAAACTATTTTTACTTTTCCTGTTCCACTCTTAGAATAACCTTATCTTTGCCATAAGGAGGGAAACCACAACCCTTAAGAACCAGACCTTTCAGTAAAAATCGTAACTACATTTATATTTTTTTAAAAAAAATAGACTATAAATTTTCCATTTAGTAGGTCAAAGTTTTAAAGAAAGCAACAGATACCTAGAAGCCTCGCCCTTTAGAAAAAGCTGGGTAATAGCTCAGAGATAATGCTCCAAGCATGTTAACAGTAAATAGTGTAAAATGCAGATATAAAAGGTAAGAATTTCTTATTGTTGTTTTTACAGATTTCCTGCCTCCTCCCCCCAAAATCAAAACTGGAATTTGGTAAGTACTGTACATACAAGTCAGCTTTTACAGTTACTCAAAACTCAAAAGAACATTTCAATATTACAGACAGTTCAGATCTTTTAATAAATACAGAGAATAAAATCCTGTTCTCTTTTGTATCAGCATAACTCCAGACCCATTCAAACAACCAGTTTAACGGGAAAAAAAATTGCTCTGACCAGCTGAACAAGGCAAGCGAAAATGAAACTATTTACATGATCTTTTTCAAAGATTCAGTACTGGGGGCATTCCATCACTATAAAAGACATTCAGAAAACAGTCCCATAACAGAGTTCAGACCTATGGTTCTATAACAAAAATTTAACTGCTGAGAAACACAGAAGCCTGATTTTTCTGATGAATGGGTGGTTTAAAGAACAATGCAGCAGAATGTATTTCTTAACCTGTTCACACCTTATAAAGGCACGTCTGGCGAGCGCTCCCTTTTTGGATCTTGCTTCCAAAAAACCACGCACGTTAGCACATACTTCTAACAGCTTTTCACTAATCGCTCTTCAATCTTTGTACTTGAACAGATCCAAAAAGTTACCTCTCATGCAATTTCTAAATGTAATACATTGATATTACACTTGGATTAAGAAAATTATATAAAATCAGTGTTTTGTATAGATTTTGCAGTGCTGTGCTATAAACTGTATTTCTGCACACAGCTTGTTGTCTAATCCTTTCTGGTATTTTGTGCCACGAAAACCCGAAGTGACCTGGATGGGAATTTTAACACATTTGACATTTTATTGATTCTCATTAATGCTATGCTGATAATTTCAGAAGTGAGAGTAATGCAGTAACACTATCATTCTATGGTAGTAAGTGAATCCTGCCAAATTTTAAGGTAGGTAGTACAAAACCTCCCTTGCCAAAATGAGTAAATAAAATTAAACTCAGGATGGGAAAAAGAAACATTTCCTTTCCTCTAGTGCAAGAGCATTCATACACCAGGGGAGACGGGGGGGGGGGCCACAGAAGACAAGTAAAAAAAAAATTATCTCAAGGAGGAAAGCAAAATGTAAAAATCACTTTCAGAAGCAGCACACACTGGATATTTGACACCCAGTCTGAGATGCTTTTGTATACGCATGCAGTTATTCTGCAAAGTTATTTGGTGTTGCTAGCTTGGAAAAAGGGGGGAAAAATTTCTGCTCGTGCAGAACCCCATACCGCTGTGCCCAAGACAGTCAAACCCAGACATTAAATAAATTTGTTACCCAGAGTAAATGCATAGGGCTACAAACTCCAAAGAAACCGTCCTCTGGTTCGTTCAACCAGTCAGCTGAGATTTTACAGATGTATTAGTGGCTGTCATGTGGTTTTATTTAGTTTGGTTTTAGCTGCAGTGAGGTGGTTACAGCTGTGACACCGGCACATACAATGCTAAAATATTTAGCTTTGTGACAATACTAAAATTACAATCAAAACAGATTTGGAGATTTTTGTTTGCAGTTGTTCTGGATTTTGCTTTTTGACTAGACAGAGACAGTCACTTTGGTTCACAGGCATTCTGTCTGTTTTCCACACTCTAACAATCCTCTTTAAAAAAAGCGGGATGCTACATAGGGCAATTTAAGCTAATTTCATGTTGTAAAATGCTCTACATCATGCTTTCAAGGAATATATATATTTTATGTCAGGGCACATTAAGACAAAAAACCAAACTGGCTCAACTCAGTAGGCCATAGAAATTTCTTCCAAACTTCTGCAATCCACCACTTTTTTTTTTTTTTAAGGTATACAATTTTCAAGAGAGTCAAAAGAAAGCCCTCGTAAGACTTGGTAAAAACTGGATCTAAAAATCTGTCTATGTTCAGAACTAGAATTCGTTTCTACTTTGACTTTAAGCCATACAATGCGTTAAACCAGCAAACGAGACTCCCCTACTTCCTCATAAAATGAGATCCTTATTTCTGTGCGTTCCTCAAGAAGAAAGATAATTGCACCGACCAAAATCTTAACAGTAAAACAACATGATTAAAAAGTTATTTTACTAGT
Organism: Psophia crepitans; assembly: GCA_013399095.1. Lineage (NCBI taxonomy): Eukaryota > Metazoa > Chordata > Aves > Gruiformes > Psophiidae > Psophia > Psophia crepitans. The sequence goes on from VWZZ01002698.1 coordinate 363,099, forward strand.
TCGAAGTCAATATGTAGTAGTAAATAAGCAAGTGGTTGCGATATGATACGCTCACAGTACATGAATGGACAAGTTTCATAAACTGCTCTCTGAATTAACAAAAAGCAGGTGAAGAGCCTGGGACTACACCTCCGTACTGTCTGCATCCCGTGTTTGCCATCCTACAGATATGCGTTTTTCTCAGCATCTATATCCAACTTCTAATTTTAAAAGTGCCCCTACACAATACTTCAATTAACTCTTTTTAATTGTACGAACAGGCATGTTGCCTAGAAAGGAAGATTCTGTATACCGCACCCGTCCCACGCCAGCTAAGACAGCTGAAGTGCCGGTATTCCAACACCAAACCTATTCCACTAGCACCACCTGGTGGTGCTTTCTGCTGCAGACCATGCCGGCTGTCTTCTAAATATGTTAAGGAGCCTTTTAACACTTACTAGATAAAGTTATTTTCTTACTCAGCTTTAATAAGCATTACATATTTGGCATGAAAAGACAGTCTGAAGACCTGTTCAAAACATTCAGACTTTCAATCTCTTAATTTTTACCTGAAATAAACCTTTCTTGTAAAAGGTAAAAAAAAAAAACAAAATTAAGAATACTTTTTTTTTTTTTAATTAAAAGCTATGACATACCTACAACAATGCATAATGGTAGGGATTACATGTAACTAGTTACCAACAGTTTAACTATATCACAGTTTCGTATACATGCATGCAATGGCACCTTACTAAAAAAATGGCAAGGTTCTTGGGTAGTAAGTTGCACTGAAAACCTTTGCAAAGCTATGTGCAAAAATCTAATGGAGGTATAAGGAAAAAAAGATATATCAGGCTAGGGGCTTCTACGGTTAGAGGTAGATGCAGCTTCCTGACACTTTCATGAACTTTACCAACATTTCAGACTATTTTATTGTCATTTCCCCACAATCAAATGCAACACTGGATTACTAACCTACAGAGAGACAAAAAGTAACTTTATCCAACTTTACATGACTTACTGCTCCTACAGTTTCCAAATCCCTGTTTTACAACTTGGAGCCTTTAAAATAACATTTTAAGAAACAATACCAGTGCAAAGAAGAGACCACTATTAATACCTGGAAGAAACTCATGGTCAAAGCAAAGGGTATGTCAACCTCAAAATGGACCCAGATTTTCATAAAATTATGATCTACCAAAATGTAACTCCCTTCCCAATCAAAATTTAGTAATTGTGGTTAACTCCTCTAACCCAACTTTTTACATATTAACTGATAAATACATTCTTCATAAGTCTATGGCAACAACAGCTAGAAGCTCCCATAAGGGGCAAAAGTACAGAAGGGTCAAAGTATTACTCTGTTACTTACTAAAATAATTAGCTATAGAATTACCCAGGACAGAAAAGATAAAATTAAATAAAATGACAAAATATTTGCTAGAAAAGAATGTTCATTTAAAAGCTTGATTAGAATGCTACAAGCCTCAATTACCTTCATAGATTTAGTGATTAAAAACAAACTGAGGAGGGGCAAGGAAGACTTAATTACGTACAGGCTCAACAGAAGATTGGCTGTTTCATGAAAGAGAATTCCATTGGGCCTTACTGAAAGCACAGAAGTCACAACTAGCTCCAGAAAAGCCTAAACCAAAAATGGTTGAGAGCTACAGAAGTACTAGAGAAACAGGATGTCCACATCTGTTCTTATACATCTCCCTATACAGCCATTTTTGGCAACTAATGAAAACCACCTAGGGGAGGTCAAACAAGCTCCTCAGATGAAACAGCAATAATCCCTTTATTTGCATTTTGACTTGGGTCTCGCTCTTTCCTCTCCTGCCAAATAGAGCACTGCCCATGGCAGAAACAACTTCGACAACTCACTACCAACGGCAAGCTGCAGGTTTCTTGCCCTCATGCGCCGTTACCTGCCATTTCCAGGGTCTCATGTTTGTCTGTGTGAGCTCTCCAGTCCTTATAACCATACACAGCACAGTTCCTTCTGCAGGGGAGGTGATGAATACGGCCGGCTGCAGACTGCAGCCCTGCGCAGGCTGAGTGAGACGCTGTGATTTATTCAGCCACACGCGCTTCGCCACAGGAACAATAGGATACCAGGCTTGACAGACCTTGGCTCTGACACAGCTAAGCCATTACTTTTTTTTTTTTTCTTATGAGGAACATATGTCACGAAAGTGCAAGATAAAAAGGTTCTGGTAATAATGTATTCAAAGAATAAAAACCCCAAAAAGGTTTTTAAAAGCCTGTTCACTCTGACAGATGAGATTAAATTAAAAATCTAGTCTTTCCCCACCCCTCTCCATTGAGCTAGTGATATGACAAATGAAGATGGATCACAAAAAAAAAATATATACTGGAAAGCTATCATTATTCAACAGGACTAAGCCAAAATCCATACAATTCATCTGTGCTTTAAATAATCTAAAAATTTAGGTTTAAATTTTAACAATATATAGAACTCAGGAGATATTCCAGTATTAAATATATTTTCCAATGACAAAATATACTGTTAAATAGGAAAGGAATTTTCATCGTATTTCCATTCCTTCATTCAAAACTTTTTAGTCACTACACACCACACAAGTTCTACTTACGTGGAAGTCCACCTTTCAAAATCAGTCATGTTAGACAAGCAGTGTTATATTCATCTTTTGCAAAAATACTACAGAAAAGCTCATAGTGACTCACAGTGAGTCAGAATGAGATGGGAGGAGAGTGGGGAAGGAGTTTTAAAGGACAGTTCCTGCTCAGATGCTCCCGAGCACACAAGAAGTTAAGCCCACTTATCTTCATACAGCACATCAAATGATAAGCAGTGATACAGACCCTGCATTGCTGCTAAGCCACATTCTGTAAGTTTCCATGGAAAATATTAGCTGAAATTCTGCTTACCACCAGTGTTTTTGAATTCACAACAAAAAAAAGTCCGTAAATGTTTCTACCCATGTATGAATAGTTTGCTCAGTATTTCACAAAGTTTACCAGGAACTATACAAGAAGAAAGTATACAAAGAAGAAAAAAATCCTGTCCTGACTAACTCAAATCTACTTTTTAAAGCAAAAATTAAATTGTTTCAAGCCAGGAACACTGTCACACAGCACACTGCAACACAGAACATCAGTACCTCTTTTCAGTCACAAACTCTACTTTTGAAATAGCTTGCTGAACCTACACGCAGGGACAATAAATAAGCACCTTCTGAAATTACAGAATTTCAAGGCAACCATCCTTGCATTAAGATTTTCTCTCCTGTTCAGACACAAATGATATTTAGCACTAGTCAAGCTGATGGTTTCCTTGGTAGACAGCATAGATCTTTAAAACCTACTGAAGAAGAGTGTTAGGCCTGTTTCTGTAAGTACTTAGCAAGATAATCTAATCACACTTTGTATCATTCCTCCAAATCATTAATAGTGACTTCTTAAAATAACATTAAGTCTTAGAATGATATTTGATTTTCCATTTTTCCAGTATGCGTCTGCAGAACTAAACTTCACTACAGAATTGAAGTATGTACTTCAGATGAAGAACAATATGCCAAAGAAAAATTTTATGATGAAGTACCAAATTATAGTCTTTCAACATCAGCTAAAATGCATGAATTCCTCAATGTCTGTTTTATAAAAAAATAAAAGGAATTAAAAAAAATAATCAAAGCCAGTTTAACTAAAAAGACCTCCATCCAAATCTCAGAAGTAGTGTACAACAAATACAGAAAAATCTGTAAGTATATTTAAAAAAATGTAATTATTGAAATAGTTGTCTTCAAGTATTACCCACTGCCCTACAAGCTGGGATATATTAAGGCTAACAAAGCCCATCTTCAACTTCAACTGCTTTGGACTATAAAAAGAGGGCTGCGTGTTGATTTTACATTCTAAAAGCATTTTGCCTGTAATCAAACATATAATAAAAGGATATTTCAAACATAAGGACAATTTTGTTCTGAGCCATGCAACTTGATTGCCTATTTTTTTAGCAGAAAACAGGTTTCAGGAACACGAGGGATGCAATTGTGCCACAGGATTTAAAAAGCTTCTCCCTTAAAAAAAAGTTACTACTTTGGAAAATGAAGCCCAGTTCTACTACCTTCCAGATTTGGATGAATGCAGAAAATGCATCCCACATGAAACATGTGACTAATTGCAGAATCAGAAGAGCTCAAAATTTTCTGATTTCAATTCCTCAACTACCATCTTGCCCTTCCCAAAGAAAAGTGGTGTGAAATTTCCTGCCATTAAAACAGTAAGACAATTGCTGCTTGCAGCAGAATGAAATGAGAGGCACATATACATAATCCAACGAGCCACCATGCTTTGATTCCTTCTGTATTTGATATAACTCTGTGAATCCCTAAATCAAAAACTACTTACCATACTACATTAATAAAACTAACTGTATAGCTATGGCCTGGAATGCTTTATTCATCTGTGTCTGAACCATGCCCTCAGCACATCCCTGCAAAGGGAAGAATGATCAGATATCTGTCTTCATCTTGTCTGAAAACGATGACATTTTTCAGTAAGAAAAGGGTCCAAATGGCAGGTGTCAAAGAGCTTTAGCTTCACACGTGGTGCTAGGAGGCAGAAAAAACAACAGTAGCGTGTGGCCATGTCAGAGCTGCACAGAAGCTGCCGTACAAGTGCATATCTGAAAAGAGCAAACCTCACAGCCTGTTAAATCAATCTAGTGCCAGATGCTGTTATCAGAACAAAACTGGTGCTGTGGATTCATCCCCAGAAGAAATACATGTCCCTGTGTCTGCAGTGAAAAGCGAAAGACCGAGGGTGGCACGCCTCAAGACTGAAGGTGACAGTCACCTGCGACTGCCTCCACCGCTTTCATTGACAGTTTCAGAAAACAGGTCCTGTCATTGCTCATAAGGCAGCTGGAGTTGAAGCTCCTTTCTGCTTTTGCAGAGAGCTTTAAAATCTGAACTCCAAGTCCAAAATCTACTTCCAAGTTAACCATCCAGCTAAGTCAGTTATTTTGCTTTAAACGCAGTAGTAGAGTAGGAACTTAACAGAGAAAATTTAACTACCGCTTACCTCCCTGTGGCAGCAACACCGTGGAAAGGAATCGTGGCAATATGGATAACGTTATAGAATACAATATTACCTTAATGTAAGGGGACAAGCTTTAAAAAAAAAAGGCACATTTTATGTGATTAGAAATATGATAGTGCTGAAGTAATTTTAAGTAGAATTAATGATAATATATTCAAATACGTTTAAAAGTTACCTATTTATAGCAAGTTAACATTAGAACAAAGGAAAGACAGTAAAAACGGCTTCAGGACTGACATAGGAAATGAAAACCCTAGAGTCCACTTCAAAAAAAAAAAAAGGCATGGAAATAGGTACGGTCAAGAACGCTCCTGCCAATACAGTTTTACACAACTAAATTATCCCAATGACCTCAGAAGAACAAACTGTGTATACAACAGAGAAAAATATAGCCAAACATTGACAAGATTTTACCTAATCTCTTTTTACCTTCTGGGAGGTGGGCTCAGGGAGACAAACAGACAACCGATTTTGGTAGTCATGGCTTCGAGAAAGAGAAGAAACATGAAGTGGTTTTGAAATGAAATTGCCTAGATGCATACATTAAAAACATGGCACATTCCAAAAAGACGATGCTGCAACCAAGATGCTCCCCCAAGAGCCTCACAAAACTGTTCCACACTGAAGAGCTCAATGGGCAGCCTTACTTAGCCCATGCCCTTTCCAGTTCTCAACAGCTTGGGGAAGCCAACAAGCCCGACCCAACACCATGAAACAGCAGAGAAAAGGAAGCTGCAAGTTCCAGAGCAGAAAACCAACACCGTCCTGCCAGCAGCTCCTGCAGGGGAGCTACCATCACCAACGCTGTCCTGCACAGCCAAGCAGAAATCCCTGCCATGGTAGCACATGGGGAAAGCTGGTGTTTCATGCAACCCATCTCCAGCCATATAGGATCTCGCAAGAGATAAGACCTATCCTGGCTGCTTTTAGAAACAGTAGGGGCAAGGGGTAAAACCCTGGAAGTTGGTAGTTCATGTTCATGCATAGTTATTCAAGTTGGAGCATGACAAAGTACCAAGAACTAAGGTTTTGGGAACAAATAAGACTTTTCTGCCTATAAAGAAATACCTAGACTTTGCTAGTACCATTTGTATTTGGTGTTGTCACCAACAGTTTGTAACTGGGAAACTGACATCTGCCTGAAGTCTGTTTAATTCTCAAACCACACATTTCCCTGTTGCAGGCACTGTCCCACCCACACCATCATTCCCCCATGGGACACAGATGATCCATTAAGGAGAGTCCATCAGGTTCTCCAGTGAATACAGATCTCTCAATAAGTTCACTTGTCAGTGAACTTCATAGAGCATTCAGATTTAGTCAAACAAAAACTGTATCAAGAAGTGTCACATGCAAGCAGTCAGTTTGAAACTACCTAGAAAGGCTATGATAGCATGCTATTTATTCAGTTGCTACGATTGCTCTCAGGAATTGTTTTTATCTGGTAGAACAGGCAACACAGATGCAGCAGCTGTTGTGGCTAAAACGCAGTTACTTAAGCCAGACCAAAGGCTGGAGCTTAGAGTCACGTTAAGTCTCATGGAGACTTTGTCCCCAGAGTGGAGCATAACTGGACAAGACCACAACATATGGAGCAAAATGCCTCTTGGAGAACGGCACCTCCAGCAACTGTCATTTTCTTTAATGCTCACCCTGGGCAGTTGGGAAGCAGCCTGGCCAGTGCTGCCGTGCAGCCTCCACAGCCCTGATTCATGCAAAATTCTGACCTGTAGCTTTGGCTCGAGTCAGGCTTTATTCCGTTCCTCCCGGCCCCTTCCTACAATATCACTGATCTCCGTACTCGACCTCTCCCTAGCAAGCCACCCTCTCTGCAGCGCAGAGCCACGAGGGAGGGCTGGAGTCCACTTTATCCCTACAATTCCGTCTGAGCAACGCAACCTAGATGGACTCTCTGCAGCGTGAGGGAATCACGGATCCTCTGCTGCCACTCCTCTGTTCCTTCCCCATCCCTCTTAGCATGTAGGCTGTATCCAAAGACATCATATTAAATATTTTTAACCTACAGACACTTCTTGGCATAGTTTACTGAACTCTGAAGTACATAGGTTTTCCACACAGAGAAACTCAAAATAAATTAAGAATTCTGGAATCAGTATGAATGCTGGCAGGAAAGCTTCTCTGAGGTATTAGATAGTAAGGAAAAGTGTGCCCACAGTCTTTCTGATTGTGTCGTTTCTTCTTACGTTACTTTGATTTGGAATTCACCTTAAAAAAAAAAAAAGCTAGCTGCTCTAGTTCACAGAAGATATATTCACCTCCTGTGTTTATTCTCCAGCTCAATATACAAGTATTCCATTAAGTAAATGGTACTTCATGCAGATCTGATCAAAACTATATGTTGCTCTCTCTCAAAAATAATGTCTGCAAACTTAATGGAGCAGTGCTCTTACAATTTTCAAGTGCTCATTTATTTTGTTTCACCTCTTTAATAGAGGAAAAAACCAGTTTGCTTCAACATTTTCCTAGACTCTAGTTTATGACTACTCAAAGCAGACGCTGATCAAGAAGTGTTCCATTCTGCCCATCAAGGAAATTGTCTTTCTTCATTGGAAAAAAGACTGTAAAACTGAGGTACCAGTTTAGTGCTTCCAGCAAAATCTATTAATCACCTATGAAGGAACTGTAGCATTACAGTAGAAAAAGGATTATAGCAACAAAGAGAAAAAAAAAAACAAACAAGTTAAAGAGTAGGCTACTCATTCTTCAGAAAAATGTAACATTTCTCATCCAAATTAAAAAAAAAAAATCAAATGAAGCTTGCTTTACCTTATTAAGCGTATTTTAATAGCTCAGTTACCTTATCTCAGACACAGATTTAAAGGTAAGAAGATGAACTCAAATGTCTGTAGAGCAACAAAAGTAGGCTGAGTGCTTTGTTATTAAATTCTACATTTTTCTCTTTTTAGGCCTCTAGGGTTCTCTCATGTCTTCTCTGGTGCTCCTCATTGTCATAGTTTTAAATATTATTATTTTACTGATATCACATGCAACCACTGGGCATCAACAGTAAAAGCTGCTAATCTGAATCAAATATATCCCCAAATGAAAGTGAGCCAAACATTAGGCATATTATTGTTTATCCTTTAACCATTTAAAACAGTGTCTAGCATCTAATTTTGTATTACAAACAGAAGTAGGCATCAACCTCAGTGAAAAAAGAAATAAAAATAACCACCAAATCCTCACAAACTTGAAATGGATTCATGAATTGCATGTTTGTATAGAAAACAAATTCCTTTAATGAGGCTGTAACCAAAAGGGGAAAAAAACCCTGACAAAAATAAATATCTGGAATTAGGGAAATAAAAGTGCAGTTAGGTAGTGCTATATTTGTTTTCCCCCTTCTCTTAAAAGAGAATAATTTGTTCCCTCAGGTTGTGACAGATCCACACTTGAGACTTTCCATGAGTAATATCACTGAAACCGGCATAAACATATGCTGAAAGACCATTTCATTTAAAACACATTTTTTCATCCAGTTACACACACTTAAAAAATATTATAGACTGAAATTTCTTATGCCTCATTTCTAACCAATAACCTTTAGACTCACTCCTCCCCCCAATTATAAAATAATCTCTCTTTTTTTTAGTTATCCAAATATGAAAGTATAGGATAAGATGGCTTTCTAGCTTTTGAAAAGATAGCCTTACATCTAAATCATAAAAATGCAGCTAAATTATTTGATGTCTTACTTTTTACACCACAATTTTTAAAGTGATTTTCTAGTCACAGGTACGTTACACAGGACTTACCTGCAATTCTAGCAATAAAATATCTTAAAATAGCGTAAAGGTTCATTAACACATTTATACATCTACATACATTTGTCCAAAGACAAATATTTTGCAGAAAAAAAAATATCTTGAAACATGCATCTTTTTCACCACGTTAGCCCTCTTTTTGACCCCCCCATCTTATAACGAGAAAGTCTTTCAGTGAGGTTTGAGGACTTACGGGTCAGTTACAGGACTTTAAACAAAGACACTAACACAAGTAAAACTGTTGACTCATCCTTTTCAAATACAGCTATGTTGTTCTCTTTAGCAGATGACAAAGTCTGCATCAGGAAGTTCATATTCAGTTTCTCCTTCAAAGGCAAAAAAAACCCCCAAAAAATCCATCAACAGCCCAACTTCCACCCAAAACCAAAGCCCTAGACTGAACTACTGATATCCTCCTTCCCCCATTCAAAGCTCTGTTCTCTCTCCTTATCACATATGTTACTTCTAAAGGAGAGTAAATTATTTCAAAGCCGTCCTGCCAATTTGTACCTGGACAGTGAGAAAGGTACACCGGAACTCGATTGAAGAGTCTTCTGGTGAGCATTACACAGAAAGCCCTGATTATCAGAACCCACACCTGCCAACGTGGGCAGAGTCTACGGTTACCCTATCATGTGGGCAATGGGTATCTACTCCACACCTACTTCTCTGGATCAGTCATTAGATTCTTATGTCTTGATCCTGCAAGACAAGCCAGCAATGAAGAGTGAGGGTCTTGGAATGATTCTTTCAACTTTTGGAAACTGTTCAGTGCCAGGGAATCACAACAGTTGACAGGCACCTGTGGAGAGCAACTGGTCTAACACCCTCACTGACAGCAGGGTCCACCAAAGCAAGATGCACAGGGCTGTGTCCCATCAGGTTTCAAATATTTTCATGAATGGAGACTCCAAAACCTACTACACATAAACAGGGACACATGGATCCTCTATAACTGAGAACTGAGGTTTTGATTATTAAACCGTGGCTCAAATATTTTTTATAATGGCAATTAAAAAATTTAGCTAGAACAGTGTCTGAGAGACAAATGGGGATTTAAAAAGTCAACACTCTTTGTCTTCAAACAGTGCAGCACTGAAAATTCATCAAAACAATCCTAGCTTCCTCAAATGCTATACAGGAAAGGAAAACCTGAAATTTTGGGGGAATCAAATGAACGGAAGTGTGTGCCCTGCTGATTCTTGGACTAACAGAATAGGCCCATCTAATTTCAAGTGTCTGATGTTAAACTGATAAGACTATTCTTGCCGTTGTAAACACAACAGCTGTTACTTAAAAACTCCCCCAAACCCCAAGAATTTGGAGATGATAGCTATAGGAGAAGAGACAACACAACATTAAAACAGTAACTGTGCAGATGAGAACAAGAGTTTCTCTGATACAGCCTCCATGGCAGCACAGCAGCAAAGAGCCCGGAGGTGCTCTGGCTGATGCCGACAGCTCCTGCAGGGGGTTATGGAGAACATATGCCAGGGTGGGATAAGCAGCACCCTTTAATACAGCAGAGCATCTTCTGCCCTCAGGCACCTGCTCAGCTCTGCTGGCTAGTGTGGAAGGTGGCAGAGCCAAGTCTCATCCTCAGCCTGCCCCCAGTAGACAGGCCGGTACTATAGCTGCCATCAGCATCTCCACGGCGCCGAGCCAGAGCAGCACGAAGCTCACATTCACACACAAACGTCGTCACATGTGACAACACGACCGAGAACTGCATTCTGGGGCTTTTACTGGTCGGGCTGTCATGAGACTGAGGGCGTTTCTCATACCACCGCAGAGGTGGGGTAACAAGCTCCTGCTCCACCACAAGAACAAGGCACAAATATTAAATATTTCCCCCCGGAGAAAGAATAGGCTTCCAAATCTAAGCATAGATAAGTTCAATTAATTCAGATCCAAATTATATTAAGGAAGTATCAATGTAGATTTGAATATTAAGGGTCTAGTTGTTACTTTCCTTTCACCCCCCCAATTTAAGAACTTGCATAAAGGAGAATCTAATCCTAAAAGGCCATGTAAATACTTCTAAACTACATATTTGAAAATTATTTTCTCAAGTTAGCCAAAGACAGGTATGTTCAGAATTCTGTTCAGGATCTTGAAACATTTGCTTATAAAATAGAAATAAAACTTTAAAATGATCAGTACCACAAAGTGCACATCCTGGATTTGGGTTTAATCAAACCCTGAGAACCACAAACACATTTCAAACTCCAAGTTTTAACTTCCTCTGAAGTTCATAAAGGCTCAAAACATCACTATCAGAGCACCATGTGATTAATGCAATTTAATTACATCAACTATGGCACAGTAAAGAAACGCCAAACTTATATTTTGTCATTAAATCCAATGGGAACTAACTTACAAATGCTTTATACGTAGACCTGAACTTAAACTGTTCATATTCCATTAAATTTTTGACGAGACCTGCTTTAATCATTAAAAGCTTCAACTTGTTTGAGTGTATTTCAGATGACCCAAAGACAACTTATATAAAGAAAGCATCTCTCCTAAAGGTCACTGCACCAATTATAAATTTTAGTTTATCACAACCTAATATTAACCACAAATTAGCTTGGCTTCCTAAAGCTGGTATTTATGGCCAAGCAAAAATAATCAACTTTGCCCTTTCTACATCATATATCCGATAAAACTTATATACACAGATTATTATAATCAACATTTAATCTGTATCTTCACTTTATAGAAACCTGAAAGAAATTCCTTACAGACCATAAAACTGAAAAGAATCTGCTCTGAATTAGATGCTGCCAGTTTTGCCTTCTCACTTTGCACCAGAACAACCCCGTTATTCAAAACCCCGCCTCAATCAGAAAACATTACTCCTGCTTACGCCAGAAGTCCAGTAACCTACAACCCACTGTAATCGCCTTATCAAAAAAGAAGCCAGCAAAAGGAAAAATAATTTCCCCTGACTTGCTCCATTAATAACAACCAGCAGCACGGCCTTCCCAGGGAGCGCGCTTCTCCGGAAACGCCAGGCGGTGATTAGGCAGTTTCCCTAAGGAGAAGGCTACGGCCAAGGAGGCACCAAGCGTCTGTGGCCAGGCAGGTAAAGGAGACGGCAGGATGCTGGCAGAGCCAGCCTGGGCCCACAGGAGAGGGGGAAAACAAGAGGAACAGAGAAGAGAACAGCCTTCAGCACACCTTTAAAAGGAATTAAGCATTCCTTTAAAAATCTTTTTTTGTTGTTGTTCTTGTTAGCTAAAGAAATGGGATATATTAAAAAGATACTATATCATGATTTCAAAATTATTTCATTTTAAAACATTCAAATTGACAATGTCTCTTTCTATTTACTCTTATAGCAGAAGATTACAGTTAACGTTTCCTTCAGCAGAGAGAAAAATCACTGAGAAGTAACACAGGAATATCCAATTTGATTTACTTAAAAATGACAAACTAACTTCTAGAAAATAACTTTAATAAAAAAAAAAAGACAAAGTAACTTTGAGCTGTGATTTTACACTATGAGGAAAAATAGACCAGGAACAAGTAATAAATGCATCACTGATTTTACTGAAAGCCCACTTCCAAAGTGTATTTACAGTATAACATCATAACACTGACAAGAGAATCACCCGTGGAAGATGCATGTCTAAACTGTTTCCCTGAAACATTTATGTCAAATTCAAATGTCAAAATGTATTTTATCCAAATGTTAGTTCTAGTTCAACCCAATTAAAGAACTGAACAGGCAGCAGGCATGTTGCCTCAGCTGCCAAAGATGTTTAACAAAATATAAAAATTACTTAGGTTTGAGAGAGTAGTTTTATTTTAAAAGCCAATTTAAGATTAGCAGTAACTATAACCGCATACAGACTGACATCGTCCCCCAGCTCCATTTTTTTTTAATTTAGAAAGCTCCACAGACAAGCGAGCTGTTTGAATAGTATCTGCTGTTACATAAAATAATCTGATACAATTAGAAATTGTGATATTACTTGCAGTTGCAAATAAGATTTAAGTGAAAACATTTCTATGTGAGCAACACATTTGCTTTCAGGAGCGTTGGGGGTTTGAATAAAAGGAAAATAACTAATGTATAGAACTGCTAGGTGGACATGATTACATTTACAACTATACATGAGGCCACCAAAGCAACAGAAATCTCCCAAAATTGAAAGGGAATAGGAAAATTGGCACCGCTCTCTCCTCTGTCCTCTCCCCTCCACTTGCACACAGCTCGCAGCCATTGCTGCTAGGAGGGCCTGGTACTGAAGAAGGTGCTCCTTGTAGCTTGTGCTTTTTGCCATCTCCTTTCAGACGTGCCGTTTCTAGCCTCCATATCACCCACCATGACAAACGGATCACTTCTCCTTCCCTCCACTTACTCATCATTGACAAAACTGCTCGGATCCAGTTATAGAAAGGAATTATCCTCAACAGGCACCTTCAGTTACAACCATCTGACACTGCAGTCATCTAAATCTAATCCCTTTTCAAGCTGAAATAACCTACTCAAAGGCCCTTTGAGAGACACAGCATGTCTATATTCTCTGCCTCTCATGCCTTGAAAACATCAGAAGTATGCTGAAGCATCTCCTGTTGCTGTAGCTTCTTTCAATGTCATTCAAGAAGCTTTTAAAAGACTGCCATACACTTTCTTGATAAGAAAAGTTGAATGAATCCAGGCAAGCATAGCCCCTAGTTTCAGTATCACACAAAATTACTCCAAGTGAAGGCGCAACGTGGGTAGTGCTCACTTCTGCACTACCAAAAGCCTCTAAGAGCTGACAGCCTGAAATCAGGAATAAAAATGACAATTTTATGTAACTGCAGGGGGAAAGAGCTCTTGCCTTACTGACACATGCACTGTATTTGCTTTTCAGTCCTGGAAGATTCTCAAGTCATCAGACAGCTAGGAGTCATTAACATTTAGTTTTCAAATTGCCCTAAAATCTAAGCCATTTTGTCTTAAAAAAAAAAAAAATTAAAAAAAAAAGCAAGGTTGGTAACAGTTGCTCTCCTGGTACTGGGGGTATTTGTTAGCAGCTGTACAAGTGGCAATTTCCTGAGGTTTACTACTCAAACCAAACCTGAACATATTTTCCGAGGGAGACTTCTATCCAAACCTTGGATTTGCCCACAAGCTTTCATTTTTACCAGATTCTCAACAGTATAGATACTTCAAAGAATAAAGAAACTTTTCCCCACTAATGACAGCATTTGTGCACATGCCCACTCCTTCATTTTCTTAACATTTCTAATTATTTAGATGTACATGCAACCGACACATACACACTCTCTAAGAGAGATGTAGGATGATGAATTTCATCCCAAACGTAACTCTCTGCTAGTTAAAGGCACTGAAATGAAGGAATCTAATGTAGAGTGCTAGACAGTCTAATGTAATCTAACCACCTAACTTAGGCTTCTGCTATCAGCATTAACCATAATAGCACAGTTTAAGTTCAAATAAATAGATAAGTCTGTATATCACATCTCACAACAATAAAGGAAGCCCAGTAAGAGCTGAAATGCAGAACACCAAATGCGGTTTCACAAATGAATAGGTATGAAGTTTGGCAGAATCTCAACTTCAGTAAAAACATATTACCAGCAACCTCACACAAATGGAAAAATGCTTACTTCTCCATTAGGTTCCTACAGAATGTCTACTTGAAGACAAAACACTATCCAAATATACAATCAGGTCAGACTGTGCAATAACACTCAGTCTTAGTACCTCACAAATCAGGGGATACATCTTGTATTTATATCACTTTAATCTGGATACTCTCAGTATTAATCACACTCTATATTTGGATGCTTCCACTTAAACTAAGTCCTGACAGGATTCCAGAAGTCATTCCTGCTGGAGTTTGGGTTTGGGGGTGGTTTTTTTTTTTTCTTTCTTCTTTTTACATTGTCAGGAGCCTAGATGAATTTTCCCAATCTTTATTAGTAAAAATTTACCAACTGCCACAGCTATTTCATGACAAAGTCACTTAGAACACGCACACATTTCTGATGCCTGAAATCACAGAGTAATAGCCCAAATATCAAAAGCATCATTTGTTTTCAAAAGGCACTATTGACACAAATCATAAATTAACATTTTAACAATTCAAATCCACATCCACTTCTCAGTATCAAAGATTTTGTTAGCATGGTGATAACATACTAGCGTGGAGTCACGCTATTTCATCTCAGACAACGGGCAAAGGCTAGCAGCGTAGAACGCACAGACACGGGTAACAAGAACCACACTGCACGTTTCTGTAATGAAAGTTTTGCAAACACAAAGGAGAGGGAGGACTTCCCATGTGCAATTTCACCTATGTTAAATACAAAGTTTCTGGGTCTACTTTTTGTTACTTCCAGGTACAAACCCAGAGGTTTTCTACCTGTGGTTCACAGACTTCTTCCAAGGGGTTCACAAGGGACATGGAAGAAACTGGCCCGCTGTCAGTAGGCTTAGACTTGGGAGTGAATTCTGTGCTGCCACTAGTGAATTTTCCATCGGTCTGCAAATCAAAAATACACCATAGATTCATCATCGTTCAGCTTTGTCACTATCTAACCTCTCTCAGCTTCCATTTGAGCAGGTAACATCCAAATCCAATTACATTCTAGAAGAGAAATGGAGATGACCACATATGCTGTTACTTTAAAGAAAAAAAAGCCACCTAAAACTAAAGAGACACTGGAACCATACATGCTAATTCTGGAAGCCCTTAAAACAGTACTGCAGCAGCTTGCCTGAAAGCCTAAGCTTTTCTGGTTTGTTTGAGATCAGTATCAATATCAAGTTTGGAACATTTAGGGCTCACATCATTAAGCCTTCACCATCCTAGCTGCATAAAGAGCATGACTCCTTTTTTTTTTTTCCTTCGCGTGGTGTCCCACAGCAACTGACCAAAACCTACCCTTCTAAGCCTTGTGATGAACAGACAATATTTTAAGAGAGTTTGGAGCTACACGGAACAAGCGTACTTCAGCTCGCTCTAGCTATGAATAAATAAAAGAAGTATTGGGAAAATACTCATAGATGCAGCTGTTGAGAATCTGTCTCCAATGCTCACTGTGAGAAGCAGTAATATGTCATTAGGACACACTTTTCAGTGTGTCCAAATGCCAGTGTTAAGCCTGGACTGTGCACCATCCATTCACACTCACAAATTATCAGGGAATGGAGCAGAAGAAGAGAGGGAACTGTTCTCTCAACACAACCTGCTGCACTGAAAAGTCAAGGAACTCACGGCTCAGATCAGTTCAAAGCTGTGCAAAGTTCCCACAGACTGTACTTCAGTACCTCTGCCTAGAGGAAGCACCTTGAAAATGCCCTGCCCCTTACTCCCTGCCTGCATCCTCATTCTTTCTGCAGCGCTTCCTCCACCAGCTACCCAGCTCCTCATGCTTCTTGCATTCTTTGAGCCATTCCTAGACCTTGGCCACCACTCAGACACCTCTGAAGAAAAGGTCCCTCGCCTTCTCCTGCCAAGAAGTACACGATGGCGCACACAGTACAGAAATCTGCACACCACCTTTCAGACATAGCCAATGACTGGAAAATTTCATCCTGTGATATCTCCGTCGATACTCCAAACATCACACAAGTGAGCCTACAGCCATCACGAGGAAGGATGGTTTGGTGATCCTTTGAAGAAAGGAAGATGTCAGATCAAATAAGAGCAGAGATTCTGGGAGAAGTGGGCATGTTATAATATTGCCTTAAGTTTGTTCCATTAAAGATATTCCTCAAAATCTTTTTTTTATATTAAATTCATAAGAAGCTCGTAGTGTTGATCAAATAGCACAGAAAAACTTCAAATGCTGTAACCACATTAAACAATAACCTAAACAATTTCAGTCCAAATTAAAATGCTTATTTTTAGCTTGTTAGGTGCCCCAGCCCCTAAAAGTTACCAGACACACAAATGAACTAGTTTCATTTCACTGTAGCCAACTAGCAAATTTAAGATCTAATAATCCATTTTTCTCTAAATCTATTATATCCTTCTTCATTTCTGAGCTTTGGGAGTAGCCTTGAACATGAGACTTTAGGCCAGAGTAATTTTCACTGCCATCACAGAAAGCTTTTAAGAAGGAGATTGCATTGGAAACACTGACCAGCACACAACGTTAAGTGATAAAAATAGTATTTTAAGAACTTCTGCTACTGAGTTAAACACTCCCTCAAAATAAGATCCCTTGCTCACAAAGCAGTTTCAGTAGTTTTATGCTGAACATTAAAAATCACTGCTACGCATATTTAGTCAAAATCTGATTTTGTTTCAAGTGAACTTTCAGAATGAAATGCCCGGTCTTGCTCTATGAATATACCCCACGCAATACATGCATTCCAACACTGTGGGCACACTCTCTGCAGAAAGAGTAGCACTTCTTCATTGCATAGCCTTTGTCCAGAGTCTCTCAATAACCTTTTACCTTTCCAACATACTCTTGTTTAGTTTGTAAATATTTTTGGATGGTTCTCCCTCTTCGCCTGACTTCTTTTATACTGCAATAACAGATGTCTTCTAGCTGATTATCTTAAAAATAAAGATGTGGTTTATTTATCTGAAAATAACAAAGATCTACAAGGAAACAGCCTGTATGCAAATTGCTGCTCAGTGGGGAACATAAAATTGAAAATAGAGAAGTCATTTTGCAATCTTAAATATAAAAAAATGACTTCTCTGTTAGCAAACAAAAGGGGAGGAAAGGGATTATTGTGATAAATTTGTCACATTTATTACTTGATTTGCAAGAGTGTATTTGAGATCAGTGCATTTCTAATTGAAGAGTATGGGAAGTTGCCCTTGAACATATTGTCACATGCTTAATGGCTTTTCATCCTAAAATCTTCCCTAATTTTACAGCAGTGAGTGATTTTTTGTTTGTTTGTTTAGTATTCTTTAAAGATCTGAAGAGATTTACATATTGAGAAAATATAACTTTTAAAATCACTCCTTGATATTACTGCTACTATGATTTTTTTTCTTGGAAAGAGAAAACATAGAAGTTGCATGAATAACTTCCTTCGCTCCCCTAAGACTATTTTCCCATAGATTGCCCTGGACCCAAGTCAAACGACATATCCTAGTGATCTGGAAAAACGGAATATTTCCGTTAACATTTACTTCCTGACCCCATGCCTCCACATTGCTGAAGTCTAGACTCTGTATATATGTAACTTTTTCTGAATTCTTAAAGGAATTCATAATCTATACTGACATACTCCCAATGAGTCCCTGTTCTCATCTTAAAAACTGTAAAGTTATTTCTCCAAATTAGAAGTCAAAGACAGTATTCCACAATTATGTCAAGTGTATTGCTTATAAAGTTTGTTTCAAAAAGTTTCATATTTGTGCTATACAAGCCAGAAATTATGATCTCCTATTTCACCTGTCACACTGTATCTTCACTGCTTACCCACTCGCTTTCATTCCCTCAGAAAAACAGGGCTAGAGATGGTACTGCTGTCTACAGTAAACTTTTAAAATAAGCAACAGAGCTGGGGCAAAAGGGAGTATTTGCTCTCTTGGACTACCTTCAGAATCCAAGACTACTTCCGAATTTCCCTTTTGACTACAGTATGGATTCAGCTCAATGTAGATACCAATCTATGGATTCACCAGGAACACACATCGGATATTGTTTTGAATATTGACACTTATTAGGTAGTAATTAGTCTGTCACAACATGAACTGTAAAGTTATAAATAATCAAGAGTAGCAGGAGGAAGAAGTCTGAGTGAGGTTCCAGTTTACAGACTGTCTTGTGTAAATACAAACATACACAAAATGATTTTTCATTTGAAGCATGCATGATCATGGGTTCCTACTCAGCTGTGATAAACAGGCACAACAGAAAGTATCTTTGAAGTAAGGGCCAGCAGACCGTTTGGTTGGAAAGCACTGCACACTAAAATGTTTTCATTGACCACGACCTCTTCACGCAAATTTTAAACCTGTTTGTTCCTCAAATTATTTCTTCATTCTTTAGGACTCCTCATGACTCCACTAGAGCTTGAAAGAGACGAAAGCAGAACAAAGGTTCTTCAGTGCACATTTCAGATGTGTGCATTGTTTCTGTCGAATATGTATTCCTTTTGCCAAAACTTTCCAAACTGTCTGCCTTCTGTATTCAGACATCTAACGACCTAAGGTTTGTAGGTGCGCATATAGAAATGTGTCGTCAATAGTTATATAGCTTAACAGATAAAAATAACAGCTTAAAGAAAATATAATCAAAAAGAAAGAGGAATAAAGTTTCCCCTATCCCTACCTCTCTTTGTACTCTCAATAGACTTGAAACAACTGCATTAATGCAGCAAGCAATAGCTTGTAAAAGGATGCAAACCAGCTGAAACATTTGACAGACAGTGTTAAATACCAGAGGATTCATATCAACCACTTTATTTGAAAAGGTGCTTTGATGTTGGCTATCTTTCATGTACCTCTTTCATGGCACATTAATAAGGAAAACTGAGATGGGGTAAAGTAAGTCCCAAGGTCATATCTAGAGTTACAGCGCTGTGGGTACCTGATGAAATACGGATTAATGCTGCATGAGCACTGAATAAATAAAACCACTTCTGTTAACCACTCAAACAAGTTTTACAAGTAGTTCTGAACTTTATTCGGCAACTAGACTTCAGACATCTTAATCCCCCCACACTGCTTTGAAACCTAATTATCATAATGTGAACCCGAATGTTAGGTCCCTTTCAAACTGCGAGTGCTATGAAGCAGAAAAGTAATGGGAATTAAGCTAGTGTAACATTAGAAATGTAGAGGCATGGAACTTGAAAGTGGCATTTGTTAAAGCTGTGAGAGTATAATGTAGATATTCAACAACATAAAACACACATTTAAATTGAAAAGGATATTTAAAGCATGTGCAGACACCTATAAAATACAAGCGGACCTAAAATCCTGTAGAACAAACATTTCCAAATCAATTTCTTGCCACCAAGGTCCAACTTCAAAAGGTATTAAACAGTCCTATTCTACCTTAGCAGAACATTTCTAAGTATTCTAAAGCAGACAATTTAAACATTAAAGAAAACCCAATGAGAACTTTACAAGACATTACAGACTTTCCCCTATTTGTCACAGTACAGAAGTGTTTGAACTTAAACAGCAGTAAATTATTAATTACATTGCTTATAAAGCCTCAACAGCAAGAAAAGATTTTGCTCAAAGTGGCAGAAAAGGATTTTGTATCAAGTTTAAAACCAAGTACAACAGAAATTAAACACCAAGTCACCTAAAAATCAACAAGAAAAAAACCACACTTGCCTGGCTGCATTCTTTATTGCTTGTTGAAAACTATTAACAATTCATGATATCTATCAAACTTACTTTTAAGTATGAGCTGAAATACTTTATTCTGAGTGTGCATTAGTGTAACAAGCACATAAAAAAAGTCAAACTAGTAAGAATGTTTGTATTGTGACAGTGAAATCACTGAGACTGAAAGAAAAATTGTGATTTTATTTTTCCAGATACAGTGATTGAGCTGTTCATGGTGTTCTGCTCTAGCTCAGTTCACCTGTCATTCAGCTAGCTTTCATTTCCAAGCAATCAAAGAAAAACAGTTGCAGTGATCAATATACAGAATGAGATTCTTGAAATATTTTTTCAAGATTTTCATTTAATACAGAAAGGCCAATGAAATCCTAAAAGTTCATCATCTGCCATGTTAATGCTGAACACACTGTTGTGTCATTTACATTTCTGGTCCTGTTAAAACAAATACACTTGTCTAAAACAGAACATCTGTTTTGGTTATAATACAATGTATCTTTGGCAAGAACTCACAATAGAACTAACATAAATAATCAAGAATATTTATTGAACCTTGTAACAAAAACTGATTTGTAACAAAAAACCTGAGGACTAGATATGACTGTCTCTGGGCTCTTGTCCAGTCCTAATCTAAGTCAATAAACATAGTTCTAAAAGGGAAACTACTTTTTTTAAAAAAAAAAAAAGAAGCAGAGTCCTCCAGTTATTTAGGTTGGATGCAGGTATCCGAAAGCATGTTGGTCACAAAAATAGTGAAAAATGTGTGCTTTAAATGAAAAACTGTCAAACTGAGTCCAGACAGGTTTTAAAGCCACACGAAAAATCGTGCCATATGCCTCATTTCCTTCTACTGTCTTCACTGATTTGTCTTCTCTTTGGAAAGCTTCAGTAAAACTATACATAGCGGTACGTGCTGTTGCTGAGCATTTGTTATTTTAATTGACTGCTTTTCATATATTTATTAGCAATAAAAAAGATAAAGTACAAAGCAGTCATCAAATAAAATATTGTAATGCCTTAGAGAGAACTTGAAATGAAGAAATTTATTTTGGAAATCTCTTTTGATAGTGATACAACCGAAATATTCTTCAAGCGAGAATCAGTTACTGTGATTCTTGCCACACGACTAAAGAAAGGTAAAAGGGTGTTCTCATTTAAGTCTGTAGTTAAGTGCTCACTTGAGTCAGATACTGAAGCCAAGGAATAACTTCATGCACAATTCTGAAATCATTGCACAGTACTTTAGCAGTAGAGAGACCACTTCAGCATATTTCAGCATGTACCGCACCTACATGCAATCAATTAAGTGTTCAGCTGGTTGTTATCACTACTTTTCATTAGAGCACATGCCTGTCCAGATTGTTTGTGCAGGCATCAACTACACACACCTTCTTTCTAAAATTACAGGCTCTATTATTCCCTGGAAACACACAATCCAAGTTCTGTATCATGAACTGGACACATAAATATGAACAAGTTTTTATTTTCTTATAATAATTTCTGATCCTATTCTTCACTTCCAACAAAAAAATTAAGTACTATCACATTACAAGTTTTATTTGCCAAGGAAGATGAACTCTGTAGTACCTCTCCATCAGCCACCTTTCTGAATGACAGCTTAAGAAGCTGATTGGGATTTTGGTTTTAAAGCACTATAAAACAGTCCAGCCTCATCTGCCAAGTCACTTTACATTTGGACTCCTTGAAGGAAAAAGATTGTAAACGTAAATACAATTGGCAATTGTATTTACTCTGGAACTTGCACACAGCAATGAACTGAGCTCTGTTTTGCCGGGCAAGGATTTCCACCTTTGTGCAGTTCAGTGCATCACTGCAAGAAGCTGATTACTTGGGAAATGGTATTCTGTTAGATGCAACTGACACATTTTGTAACAGTTTAAGTACTGGAGGGTTTTTATTTTGTCCTGGTTTTTTTATTTGTTTGGGTTTTGGTTATTTGTGAGGTTTTTCCACAGTTCAAACACTAAATTGATTGGTAAATCCATTTTTCAGTTACAATTGCAACCTGCTGAAGAAGATAAAAATGAACTCTTCCAACATTACTGAAATTGTTTCTTCGAGATTCGAAAAACAGTTTATAAAGATCACTTGATCCAAAACCATGGCTTTCCACAGAACTGATTAGAGATCTGTATTCAGCCTATGCATAAAGAAATCCCTCATATTTTCCCCAATCATAAGAAAAAACACAATCAAGGGAAGACTTTGCACATGGAAACAGGAGAGTCTTGTGTAATCTGAGAGTGCATGCTCTGGAGGACTTTTTTTTTGTTTAAAATAGAGGATCAGCAGAGCACATTCTTCCAAGCCATCCTTCATAGCTCTCTCAAGAGGTATAGCAGTTCTTACAATGTCTGCCTGCTGTCACCTATTGCTCAAGTGATAATTTCTATACTAATTGCTCCTCATTTAGCAGGTATCACATTTTTGAAGTCAGACATAAATTTCATGCATTTCACTGGATTATCAGAAGTGGGGGGGTAGATGTCTGGACTCACCATTCCTTTCCGTTACTAAGAAATACCAAGGAGATTAAGAAGTAAGTTTTCTAGAGCAAGAAAGTAAACAGAGTAGCTATCTTGCAGAATTCAGCAGCATGGCTGGGAAAGTCCAGCACTGGAGAATGCGACCAGATGCACATAAAACTAGTTTAGCAGAAAAGGCAACGTGGGAACCCTGATCTTCAAGAAAAACCTCAGTCAAGACTGTCAAAACGTGACAGTCCAGCTAGAGTCCAGCTTATGTATAAAACCACAAAACAGCACACACAAACAGCAGTCTACAAAGTTTAACAGTATCAAATAGGTCACCTCTAGTATGCAGTAAAAAATAAGTTATATTTTTCTGATTTTTATTTTAATATATAATACCTCAGTGCATACAAATTCTGAAGTAGGAACTAGCTCTTCACCATACATAAGCAAAGCGCAAGAAAACCAGTAACAACAAATACATTGTGAAAGAAAAAATGCTTTTGATCATGCTAATTTTCACTCCCAGGAATTAATGTGGCAGGTTAAACAACTGCATTTATACACTTTTTCTAAAAATACCGCAACAAGTCTCAAAAAATAAAAAGTTAAAAAATTATCTGTCACTACTAGAAAAAAACCCCAACCAACTGGATAACCTGACTTCTACCTTAAAGCATTTATACTAAATCCCTGTCTCACAAGGGCTTCTATCAGTTCCAAGAACTTGTTAGCTGAGAATTATTTGGATAATACTGATAATTATTTTGCAAATTCTGTAGTCTTGAACTATAAGCAGGGAGAAAATATTAAAGCAAAAGAATAAACCACAGTAAGAAGATCATCCACTACAGTATTATATAAATACTTTTTTCTGTGTAAACTAAACAGTTATTTACCTTTTGTAGCATATGATCAATCAAGAAATAAAATCACTATTACTCTTTCAGACAAAGTGCTTTATGTCAGCGTAATGGATTTTAAAACTATGTCAAGAGAACAATAGTGAAATTAAATATTTGCAAAAACCCACATGTGAATGGAATGGAGACATGAAGTGTTTTCCATCCTCTACAATAATTAAAAATCCATTGGTTTTGAGCTGGATTCAGGAAAGAGGATGCCTAATTTTTCAGAAGGTTAAACAGCCTCCTTCCTTTGTAAACAATTAAAATCAGAAAAACCCTACTATGTCTCTTGTAATAAAAAAGAGTTTTAAGTATCAGATCTCATACAAATTTACTTAGAAATCTTACAAAGGAACAAAGAACAAGCACAATTAAATGATAGCTTCAGTTAGTGGGAATAATACAGTTCTGTATTCAATGTATATAGTAGTTTGAACAAAGAAAGGCCATGAAACTTTCAAAAATTTAGATAACTTATTTCAGTATGATAAGGCAGAGAAAAGTAAATACTGCTGTTAAACTTCAGAGAGATAATCCAAGGTAAATCAACAAAAATACTTAAAAAAAAAATAAAGGTGTGAATTAAAGAAAAGAGCAGTTCTGTATGGGAGGAAAGAATGTGACACAGTACAGTTTCCATCCAAACCAACAGCAAAATAGTTCAGTTTGAGTTCACCAAACTAATGGATAAAATTTGAAGTTTAAAGAGGATAAACACTTTCACTGCTTTCTGCTAGGTATTAACACAATATTTATTGCCACCCCATTTAATACCCACAGGATTAGCAAGCGTTCCATACCATAATCAGTCAATGCAAGCTTTATAATTTGCATTTAAACCTCATTTATCAGGAAATGAGCACACAATGCCAAACATGGGTCCTTGGCTGTCTGAGCTGCTATCCTCGCATGTGTTTGTCACAATGATAATAGCAATGGAGCAAACCTCAGGAAGCGAAAATAAAACGCTTCAGTGAGTCTCTCTTACTGACTCAGGAGAACTACTTTCATGCTCCAAAGAGCAACAGCCATTTTCCTTTGGCTAGAAGGATGGGTCAAGCTTGACTCAAAAAAGACAGACAGGGCCATAAAAAGAAACACTTCAGAACAAAATTACATTTAACACTACCTGTGAAGTTAAAATACGTTGAACAGATGAGTATCACAGCAAGCAAAGCAATCTTACCAGTAAACAACATCCAATGGAGCAAAGTATTTCTTCATAATTAAGTCAGCAAAGTAGGCTTCTGTTTCTCTGCAGGCCGTGCCATTGCCAATCACAACAGTGCTACAGCTTTGCATGAGGTAAAAAGATGTGCAATTAGTCTTAATTATTCTTTTAGTCTTTTCCATACACATCATTCAATGCACAATGACCAATACATCTTATTTGATATAATACAAGCCTCAGGTTTAGTGGGAACATACTCCTCGTAATATCACATCATGTTTAATATGTTTTCAATGTGATAGTTCAAGAGACAAGTAAATTTTCACTCATTTGTAATGGAATTGAACAGTGGTAATACCCACAGGAAAAAAAGATACTTCCTATTCAGAAAAGAAATGTAATTTTATTTACAGTCCTCAAACCCTTTCACCTCTTATTTTCATGATCTGAGTCATGAAAAAGGGCAGAAGCCCAAGCAATCAGAATCTTAATTCCTTAACGGGCACATCATAGTTTGTAACAGCTTGCAAGGTCATTGCCTCTGACTGCCCCCACCACAGCCAGTCAGCCGTCAAATCACCTTGTTTAAAGCCAATCTAACGCTTAAAGACAAACTGGACTGTATGCCGTGGCAGTTCAGCAGCTGACTCAGTGGACCAGATGTCTGTCCACAGGGGATCCCAAAACAGTTGCATACAATAACCCTTTAATCATGCTGCCCCTATTTGCAAGTCCTTCTGGAGATCTATCTGAACAGGATTTCCTTTGCTTAATAAAAGTCTCCAAAGACTAAATGTGGCTTTTGGAAGAGGGAATGATTGATGAGTGCTTTGGGGGTTGCAGGGGGGGATGGGGTAGGAAGAGTGAGGCTAAACTTATTCCTTAGCCAAACGTTAATTTCTATTCCTAAAAATAAATGGATTGACAGAGCTTTATGGGGATACATTCATAGCATGCAGACATAGTCACAGCCCTGGCTTGATTTCATATGCTTCAAACATATACATAGTGTAAAAGCATGAACATTGACTAACAGAAAAATAAGCTCTGAACTGCACACAAAAAGAGAATAATTCCAATTAAATCATTATTCCACCCAAAAGCAAGTGTTTATATAGTAAAGATATTCATGATGTTTGGTAAGAAAGAGTAACAAATAGAAGGGTTTTTAGCTTACTTGTACTGTAGCAGAAGCCTCTTTATCTTCTCAGCTTCACGAAATCCTTGACCAGAATGCAAGTAAACAACATCGGTATGGAGTATCTGACCTAGAACAATGAAAGGCAAAGCCACTTGATAAAAATCACAAAGATCCAAAAGCTATACTCTGCAGAACTACGACAGTTAATTTGATGATTCCAAAAGAAAGCTTCTTAATAAGCCATCTTTCCCTTTTATTCTTGAATCCAATTAGAAGAAACGTATGGCAGGCAGAGGGTTAGAACGCTTTGGCTGCCAAAGCAAAATGAATTGATACATTTTTCTAGTTCCCTGGGGACTTATCCACATAAGAAACAACAAGCACCCAGTCATATTAGGCAAATAAAGTGTATATATCAAAGAAAAAAGCAATTCACTGAAAAGATTTACTGCTCTAGTCTAGAACATTTACACAGAGCCAGTAAAGACAGATGAAAATCAGGAATGCAGCCTCAGGACTTGCAGTCCAGGAGCTCTAGAATTCCGATGCCAGCTTCTGCCATCATCCCATCTATCACTTTTGGAAATAACTCTGTATTAACCGGTACTGATAGCTTATGGTGCAATGCAAGCTAATAGCCATTTACCTTATCTTACATGTCAAGAACACATCTTTCCTTACACCCAACCTGGGTAGACATATTCTCAGAAAAAAAATCAACGTCAAAATAAAAGGAAAACAAACCATGTTCTCATGGGCCTGAAGAGGTATATATCCTCAGATCAGATGAGGATGAACTGGAAAGGCTCTGTTCTGTATCTGCCTAAAAAACTGAACTAAAAAGTTCTGCAAATAGAATGTTTCCGACTTCTCACATTAACACAGATACTGCTAAAGAAAAAGGGCTGGTAAAGTGTCCAGATGTCCAAGATATTGCCCATGAAAAAAAGTGAAGGTATAGAAAGCATTTAAATTCAAATTCTTTGTCAAACAATAAAAATGCCAGGTGTTCCCTTTGCTAACTACTGGGAGGCACAATTATTTGAACTTGTATTCAGGAGAGCAGAAAGGATTTTAAATTCTATTTTAGAGAAGAGGAATAACACCGAAGGACACAGTGGAATCCAGGTGCCAGAAACTTAACCTTAAGCCTGAAGAAAGAAATTTGCAAGACAGGATGCATGGAAAACACTAAAAGCTTAAGAGAAAAAAAGAGTAGATTTTGAAACTATCATCTCCTCTAAATAATAAATGCATTTTTATCAGTTCTTTAAAAAAATATTTAGAATTGAAACTTACTGGTTGGTGAAATAATTGCCAACTTGCAGCCATGTTTGTAGCCAGGATCTACTCCCATCAAAGTACGGCCCCTCACAGGGCTGGTCAGAAGCAACTGTCGGAGATTTCTCCCAAACATCATCACAGACTCTTTCTCTGCATCAGATGTCAACTTTGATCTTAGAAAGATGAAAGCAAAAAAACCCAAACATTTTCCCCTCAATTAGCTTTCAAATGCACTTTTGATTTTTTCCAGAGTTCTAAGGCTTTTTCCAATCATGTTTTCATTGTCTTTAATTAAATATTATACTTCCGATCCAGTTTTTGACACTTTTTAAAAAAGGATCAGCTATGTGATCATCACATTCTGGTTTTAACAAAGTAAATTAACATAAAGAGTATAGTAGAAACACCTATAAGAATATACACATACCAACTAACATTCAAACGCCAACTCAGAATTTTGTATGAGAACAGCTTCTCATCAAAGCTGATGCATTATTGCAAAGAAAAGTGGATTTGAAGAAGGCATGGATTGATTTCATCGTAACTTCCCAGTTCTGGAGAAAAATCCCTATCCAGCAAAAAAAGCATGATCATTTAGGCTGAGAGGTCCTAGAGAGAAATTTGAAGGGCCCATCCAGTTAACTGCTAACACACCATGACTCATAAGGCATTTGATTTTGTCTGCAAATTACATTATCTAACAGCCACAGAAGTGTGTAGACTTGAGGTCTTTCTAGGAGATATTCCTCTTCCTCAGAACCAAACTAGAAAGCTGATGGGGCCATGATGTTCTCTACCTTTGTTTTCATACCCTTCAATAGCAAAAAGTGAGTTAGTACACCAAGGATGGACTTTGATGACTTCAAGCAAGAACACTTACTGCAGAGTGTTATAAGAAATAAATCAACAGGTCAGTCCTGTTGAGTGAAGGTGTACAAGATACATCATGTCTTATTTGTCAGATGTGGCAATAAGACAATGACTGATAAGGACAAGTATTTTTGTCACGGTATGGCATCTTATATAAAAAAGCAGAATTGAAAAAGCAACAGGGACACAAATAATCATCACCTAACTGCCCTTTTTTTTTTCTTCTTTCCCTTTTGCAGGTACTCATTGCCATTTTCAGCTGCATTACATAGTCAATAACTGCAGCAATTAGGCAAGTAACAGCAATCCAGTAAAGTCTCCATATTACTTAAAATGTAACCAATGCTCTTATTCTCCTTTTCTTTTTACCCAACAGTAAAACAGGTAATAACTGGGTTTATTTTTACAGAAGAAAACACCTGCATTCCAGTTAACTTAACCCTGTGAGAATGAATATGGAAGAAGAAGAGTCTTACTGGAGTTTCTACAGGATCCAAACAAACCACCAGCTCAGCCCTGTCTCATCCCGCAGTGATACAGAAAGAACTGGTAAGTCCTCATTATCTCTCATTTGTAAAGCTGTCTGGAGATAGGTCTAGATTCTTTTTTACACATTGTTCATTGAGCATTTTCTAAGGAAGTGTGCAACAGCAAAAGGCTTCCTTACATTCCCATGCTTTTCGGGTTTATATCAAATTAAGACAGACGTGATTTAAAGTGAGATGGTGAAGGGTATAGATGCATTCCAAGACTCCTTTGCCATTCTAATGTGCCGAGTGCCAAAGAGCAGATGCTCTGTACATTGCCACCACTAAAAACAAGAATATGGGAGTGGCTGCACTAGTTCAGGGAAGTGGTCCCTCTATCCCAGTACCCTGTCTCCAAATGCAGCTATAAGCAGCTGCCTAGGGAGCCTTGTCCCACAATCTTATCATAGCCTCAAACTATTTCCAGCTCAGAGTATTTCCTGAGCTTGACATGATTTGCCTCTTCAGCAACCCGTAACAGGTCTCTTGTCCAACCATCCAGTCTCCCACTGAACCCACGCACATTTCTTGCGACCACATAGTCCGCTAGCAGTGAATCCTGCAGGTCCATCACAAACTGTGCAAATAGCTGCCACCCTATTGTTGAAAGCCTATTCTTTCCAATATTTATGGCCCCCTAGCTCTTATACTGGAAAAGAGTAAAAATTTATCCCTAGAAACACTGTACCACTTTTCACATGGCATTCATCTCTAAGCCCTTTCTTTTCTGAGATGAAGTAGTCAATCCTTCTTCACACAGAAATTATTTCACACCTTCCCCTTCACTGGACCGTTTCCAGCTCTAATGAACCCTTTTACTACTTCCCCCCTATGGTGAGGGGACCAAAATGGCCAATAACATTCCACATACCAGCCAACTAAATCAATGATTCTCTGTTTTGTCTTTATTTCTTAACTAAATAATCTTATCTTCTGAGCACTTAACATTTCTGTGGAGCTACCTTCCACAGTGCCAAAGCGTCTTTCCCGAGTGTCAGGACAGGTCAGAGCTCCTGATATTCTATATAAAAAGATAAATACTTCCCCTTGCAAGCATGATCTTACACTCATCTCCACTGAATTTCAGTTGCCATTTAATTTCCAGATCATTCGGTCTTGCAGTATCCTTCCCCCATTTTTAAAAAAAAGAAAAAAATAACCCAAACCACAGAACAAACTTTGTCCAGGGAGAGTCCAAAGACAGAACAATTTGATGCCACTTGTGAGAGACCAAAGAAAGCAAAGCAAATACCTAAGCCTTGCAGCCGTATGGATCTTCTACATGCACGCACAACAGAGATTCAACCAGTCATACATGCATAGAAATGAAGTGGTTTCTATACAATGGAAGGTTGAATGCTCTTGGACTGGAGGCTTCGTACAGAGACAGGACAAGTTCCAGCTTTCCATCCGTCCCAAAAATATGGGATGCCTACTGACCACAAAGTCAAGTCCTCCCACACTGCAAATTCGCTTCAGTCCACCTGTGAAGGGAGACTTGTGCAGGAATTAAAACTGCCCCTAAACACATGCTATTAGTTATGTGCACCTTATGGAAATCACGTTTAAAATTGGCGTGGATATACCAAAACTTTTATAGTAACAGGAAATGTTACTGAAAGTGCCAGGTGCACAGGGAGAACATAATGTATGTCCTTTCTATTACATAATATCCTGTATTTTTTAATTTCAAATATAGACCTTTTTTTCTCTCTCTAACTGTCTCTCACTCAACACTTGTATCAATGACATGATCTACTATCCCAAGTACTGGCCCTTAATTTCAAGTTTGGGAACGACATTTGATCCTCGACCAAATATCAAGCTACCTCAATCTAATATCTTTCAGTGTTTCAGTGCACTACTGGCTTCATTCAAATGGCAAGATGCCCAGCTTCATGTTTTTCCAATTTGTGACAATTCTCATTAATATGGCAGAGGTATAAGGCAGGGGCAGATAGCAATCCCCCTATCTAAACACAAGAGGAATGGTTATTGTGTAAAAAACAAAACAAAACCCTTCAGTTGCTACTTTATGAAAAAGTATCAACCAAGTCAGAATTTCAAACCCCTCCTTCGAACTCTATGAAACACTCAGACTGTATATCACTAACAGGTACATTGTAATAACAGCAAATAACCTAATCATGACCTACCAACTTCTACGTTCAATCTTGTAAGGGTCAGTTTTTAAACTGACATTTAAAACTCCCCACTTCCATACACAGTCGGAGAGGCAATCCTTTCCGTGGAAAAATATCTGCAAACTAGCTTCAGGTGTGAAACAAGATATAGGAGAGAAATGTTTGTCCCTGAAGACAGGGGGGAGAAAGCACTCACTTTGAGAAAGCATGGAAAATTAGGAAAGGATTATCCATTAAAAAAATATGTCCATGCCACATCACTTGCATCAAATCCTGATGGAATCATTCCATGCAGTACTGCAACAAAATAAAATGTGTTTCAAAGAGCCAAAAGCAACACTGGACATTATTATACCAGATACAAGAAATGATGGTATCTGACAGAATGGAAGAACGGAAATTAAACAATAAATAAGGTAATCGGCTTGCTGGCAAGTTTCATTCTTCTGATCACTAGAAGCACCAGAAATTTCAATACACTCTTGGAAACCTTCTGTTCCAACATTTAGTGATAATAAAAAGAAAATAAAAGAAAAAAAGAACAGTGGGGGGTGGGTTGGAAATATTAATGCTAAAAGGAGATATTGAATACTTTAACAGCCCTTTGCAAGAGCCCTAAAAATGAGCTTCTGCTGTGTGCGGAAAGAGAATAAAAGAAGGATAAGAGTTAAGTGGTCATGGACCAGGAATACTACTGGCAGGTGCTTTGCATTCCTCTCTGCAGGAGGTGTTTCAGCTTTTCCTAACCAGACACAGCCAATCGTGCAAAATTATCACAAAGAGTAAAACATAAGCAAGCATCCACTCAGGAACAGGCTGCAAGCTTTGTATTCTTTGCATTTATGACTTGGTGAGCTACATCTAGGAAGTAGTAAAGGAGGAAGCTTTTTTTTTAAAATTAAGAGAACAGAAAACCTTCAGCCACACTGCTACAGCAGTACTCAGGGTTATACAGAATGCACAGGCCACAACAGTCCCGCAGTAGGAACCACGAAGAGAAACACAGTAAGAGAGCCTTGAAGAACCCTTACATCAGTTTGCTTATTTATAACAACACCAAACCCCACTAAAAGGCAAGTCTTTTTTATTTATTTGGAAGAGTTTAATTGTAGAGAAGGCTAGAAATGACAACTACTTTCACACTCATGTGCCAGAAGCCAACAGTTGGACTCACGATCATCAGATGTTCATCTTTTTGGCCAAATGATAGGCACAGTGCCTCCCCCGAAGTAGCTACATGTACTGTGGTCACAAAAAAAGTAAGTGAACTCAGCACTTGAAAAATCTGTGAAATTCACAGAAGCAAAATTCAGGGTCACTAATCAAAAGAGGTGAAGCTCTCTTGCTTGCAAGGTAATAAGCAAACACAACATACTGTAGTGAGAAAACCCAAAAGCCATTAGAAATAGAATCATAGAATCATTAAGGTTGGAAGACACCTCAAGGATCATCCAGTCCAACCGTCCCCCCACCGCCTATTACCCACTAAACCACGTCCCTAAGTACCACATCCAACCTTTCTTTAAACACCCCCAGGGACGGTGACTCCACCACCTCCCTGGGCAACCCGTTCCAATGCCCGACCACCTTTTCCGAGAATAAATTTCTCCTCATCTACAACCTAAACCTCCCCTGGCGCAACTTGCAGCCGTTCCCCCTTGTCCTGTCACTAGTTATCTGCGAGAAGAGGCCGACCCTCAGCTCACCACAACTCCCTTTCAGGTAGTTGTAGAGGGCAATAAGGTCTCCCCTGAGCCTCCTCTTCTCCAGACTAAACAAGCCCAGTTCCCTCAGCCGTTGCTCATAAGACTTGTGCTTCAGCCCCTTCACCAGTTTTGCTGCCCTTCTCTGGACACGCTCCAGGGCCTCCATGTCTTTCTTGTAGTGAGGGGCCCATAACTGGACACAGTACTAGAGGTGCGAATACCTGCTGTTCAAAACTGTAGCTGACAGTTCTTTTCAGAAGGAAAGAATACGGAACATCCAACCAACAATGCTCAAAAAAGGAGTGCTAGGCAAACAACTCCAGTTTGAACTGAAACATAAGAGCACAGCCAGGCAGGTACAGAAGTACTATATTTTAGAATGCGATTTCTGATTTTAGATACTGAATAGTCAACCCATGTCGTTTTGATACAAGTCAGTTCAACATTTCTTGTCCAAGAAACAGGATCTCTCTGATAAATTCCATTTGAAATACCTCAAAATAGGTATTAACATCTAGGTCACATATCAGAAAGCCTTGCCAGAATCAAACACATTAGGCTTTGGGAAGCTTCTCTCATATTCGAGAGAAGAATCACACCATCAATACTGTCAGCTATTAGAAGATAATGCTTTTAGAATGTAGACTTTTTGACATATTAAATCATTTCAACTATGTAGTAAACTCCTATACTACGTTATGAAGATACATTGATACTAAGTTTTCAATTTCCTTTAAATTAGATCCTACAAGTGACACTTTGGTTGATGACATCATTACTATAGTATCACCAGAAATCAGCTTACTGCCTTCTCTAGAGCCGTCACAATACCCACAAAATGGTATCAGACTAACACTATCACTAATTTCTTCACCACAAAATGCACATGACAAACATGAAGAACAATCCCAACCACAAAAGCTACTCTGATGGTTTCTTTCAGACAGGTAGAAGAGGAGTCAGAACAATGTCACTGAGAGAACTGTTGTTGTGACATGAAGCAATGCTGGGAAAATTCAGTGACATAATGATTTATGCTAATACAAGGATAAAGATGCAACTATTATCATAATGGACATCTAAACTGTACTTCATTAGATAAATGGACAAGCAAATACATAAAAGTAAAACATCTTCACAGAAAGATCATTTCTCTACCGTAGCATAAACAGGATAGGGTCACAAATTAAATCCACAGAACCAAGACCATACCTTCTGTAAGCACAAAGGCTTAAAAACATGCTGATATTTTCAAGTGGATAAAAGATAGTCTAATCAAAAGTTGAGGAGGGAATTGTTAAGGAATCAGTAGTATGAAAATATACATTCCTTTGGGGCTTACCTGAATTCTCTACAGAGGAGAGGATATATAAGGCGCTTATATGCATCCTCTACTGAATTCCGTAGTATCCTCATTAATTCTGGTTTTAAAAATTGTTTTGGTCTCCATCTGCAAGAGAATATAAAAAGAAAAATAAATAAATATTTTTAAAAAATATGCGTAAATTCAGATAAAAAGGGGATATTCAAACAGAGACTTCTACATTGAGTGTAATGTCCTATAAGTTACTGCAGAGTTACTGCAATAATTAGGCAATGGAATCATAGATTCAAATATAAATGGAATGAGAAGTTACTCATGGTTCTACTTTCAGACAAGGGACAAGACCTATCTTTTTTTTTGTTAGGTATTGGAATGCAATCATATTTTATGTTTTAGAGAAAATAAAAAAAACCCCTGTTGCTCTTCACTTTGAGAAGTCAAACCTTACCACAAACTGAATCAATAACTTGGTTCCATATTACTATTATGATTGCATTATTTGCTATTCCTTGATACATAAAAAGTGACTAAACGTCCTCTATGAGCGTCACTGCAGAGCTACTGACGTGTAGCAACTGTGTCCAGACAGAAATTCAGGAGTCAAACTAATGTCAATGAAACCCAATTCAAATTTCATTTGCAATGGTTCGAGTATCTCTATTCAAACTCAAACCGAAAACTATCAATTTTGCCGCAGTCCTTAAAAAAAACAACCAAACAACTAACCGTAAACCCCAAACAATTTGCAAATTATTTTTCTTTTTTATCTGTTGCTGATATATTTAAAGTATAAATAATATTCTAGCAAAAAAATGGACAAAATAAATAATACCAAATAAACACAAGATCATTTCCCAATATTTTTTAAGCCAAACTCTTTGGAGCACTCCTTTTTCTACAGAGAATGTGCACAGTGGTCACAGCCATGATGGCAATTACCTCAAATTTTGTCCTGAAATACACCTCGGTTTCAAAGCTCCCCAAAACAGAGATCCCAGATATTTATTCCATTGATCTTTTTGTTTTGGGCAACGTTACTGCAGGGTGTGTGTGCGGGATGAAGTTTCTGAACAAGCACAATGGACTCACTGAGACCGTCTACGCAACAAGATGGTAGAAAGATTGAGGAGATGCAGCAGGATATATTATACTCAAACAGAAGCAAAGACTAAGACTATTTTCTATTACAGTCCACCTGTTATTTCTTTTAAAAATACTGATAACATTCAGATTTTTCTTCATTTAGTGTATTTTTTTTTTACATGCCTGGGTCCCTAACTGCAAAGTGAGATACATGCATATTTTTAATACTGGTGGGTAAGTTTTGTAAGTTTTTTTTGTTTTGTTGGTTTTTTATTTGCTTTTTATTATTTTTTTACTTTTAATGCAACATGATAGAATTACGGCCATTTGATAATGTGTCCAGGTGCAGGCCAAGGCAAAAACAGGACTGAATTTTACTGTTTGTTTACTTGCACTTACTCAGTAATACTGAGAATCCTAAATTGCTCCTACCCAGACAGCTTTTCAGTTGTTTAAGGGGATCTACAATTTCCTGAAACAGCTTTTCTAAGTGTCTGCACATATAACAGTTGAGAAATGTGTGATCAAGTCAACACTGCATTAACATAGACAGACATGGGAGCAGCATTAAGCTTACCATTTAGTTTTACAACATCCAGAGTTGTGAGTGCTTAACCACATGACCTCATCACTTTGCTAAGAGTTTTTGCAAATAGTTCTATTATACTTATTTGTAACTAGAGACTCTTTCCATACCTATATAAACCTGGCAGAGCTTTTAAACCTCCTTATTGCCATCCAATTCTATAAACATGAAGTTTTTACAGGTGGCAAGTATGACTACACTCCCCCTGAAAGTATCCTCAGCCCAAATAAGAATGAATTTGGAAATGTGGCAGCGGTTTCCTCATCTTTCATCCATTAAAGCTAGGTAGCAATCCTTTTCTCTGTAAGTAGTTTATCACCGCAGATATTTATTACCTGCCTACATACAAGTAAAAATTGTTTAGCTAACATTCTGATAGAAATCCTAGAATTGCTACAAATGTAAAAACATCCAAACAGTAAGTTCAATCATAGCAAATACTGCATTTTAATCATTCCAATACTTTTAAATGAAGAGAGAGAAAAAGCCACTTCACTACAGAAAACAAAGCAAAAACATATGTGTATAATTTTAAAGATCATCAAAGCCTAGTTAAGCTTCCCTCTAAGAACAGATTTTTCTTGATTAAATAATCAAGAGCTGACTTTCAAAGCCCTTTAAATGAAGCCCTACTTCGAAAAACTCCATATAAATAATATCATCTTACTTTGCCCATCAGCTCTCCACATACGCTT
Organism: Psophia crepitans; assembly: GCA_013399095.1. NCBI lineage: Eukaryota > Metazoa > Chordata > Aves > Gruiformes > Psophiidae > Psophia > Psophia crepitans. The sequence continues at coordinate 399,182 of VWZZ01002698.1, forward strand.
GCTTATAACAGGGTCCACCATAAGCATAAGTGGCTTAGAATACTGATACGTCTTAGAGGGCAAAGCTATACATCAACAGAATTAACAGAGCCATGTTAAGAGTATTAATTAACAGCTGTTCCAAAAGCAGCACTGCTAGGCTTTTAGACCTGAAGCACAAAAAGCAGAGCTTTGTTTTCCTCCAAGACAGTACATGAAACTTGTACCAAGTTGGTAACCACACACAGAGCATGCTGTTAAGGCCTGTACCATAGACTTCACACAGGATCCAAGAATTTTTTTCTGAAAACTGAAAAAACCCACAAACATTGTCAAATACAAAACTTGAATTTCAAGGCTGCAATCCCACTTGGGAAAAAACTCTCCCTCCTTCCCAGGAAACAACTCCATGTTGTCTATACACTCAAAGGTAGCTAAGCAGCCTCTCCCCAGCTGTTTCTCACTGATCCTTTTTCCATGTCCTACTTTACAACTAAGTCTTTGGGACCAGCGCAGTTCTAGAGTTAATGGAGCTAGAGTTCACAGTCAAACCACAGAGATGCTATCTTCTGGGAAAAAATGCAATCCATAGGGCCAGTCATAAGGATATTCCTAAGTTTTCAGCACAAACCCGCATTTCAAAACAACACAGATGCTTCTACAGACTAATGAATATTCTGAACTTGCAAAGAAAATACAATTGTCTTAGAGAGCATCTACATGGAGCTCAATGCAATAATGAAGAACTCGAGTCTTCCAAACCCACTTCCCATTGCAGGGCCATTAAATGCTAAAGAAAAAAATTGCCTCGGAAGAACACAAAGGTCAGAATATTTGCTACTAATTGAATTGGCAGCAGGTGACACTGTTTTGTGGCTAGAACAGTGGCCAAACTGTAGCAACATGGCATTTCCGGTTCTGCAACTGATTTTGTGTGTGACCTTTGGTAAATCAGTTAATACCTTTGCAAAGTTTTGAAATCCATGCCTCAAACAAAAGTTCTTAACCTTCTGCTCTCACCAGTAAATCGATGCAATGAAAATAGTGCAACTCCCACCCTTGGGCAGTCATTTCCAAGCTCACAGGGCAGAATACACACTTACTATTTATCAATTTGATACTACACTTGTCAATCTAATGAGGAAGATCAGAATGTTTCCTAGATGTTAATGCACCAATATCTACTAAAATCATTCCTTCTGAAGTTTTTTGATGGTGGCGAAGTTGTCCTTAAATAGTAAAGAGCCACAGGCATATATAGCCTCATGAATGCTAAGTATTAATAAATAGTTCCATTTCTAAGGTCAATATTCTTTTTATCTCGGGATGACTCACAAAAATGTAGTCGACCAAAAATATCTCAATTTACATCCCACTTTCATTTGTGTAGCAGTGACAAGCTGTTCCATTATCTGTGGCTCACAGTGCTTCCAAATTCTGTCATAGATGCAGTAAAAACAAGACTGACAGATATGTTCTGCCTACAGAATATACATCTCGGGGGGAGGACAGAAATTTTTACAGACATCAAAATTAGAATGAAATTTAGGTGTGTTTATGAATCCTGATACTTCACTGGAAAAAAGTAACTTACTATTCATCCTAGATCATACTACGTTATCTGGCCAAACAATAGTTGAACTCTTTCAGAGGCTCCCGTGTTGGAAACAGAACTATTAAATTTCTACAGTGAAAATGAACATTTTTACCACATCCCTTTCTTGGACTTGGCATGAAAGGAAAAAAAAAAACCACACGCTAAAGAAGTATCACAGTACACAACTTTATACATAAAAAGGTGTATTCTCCCCTATCTTTTCTTCTTCTTTTGGTTATTCAATTTTAGGATGCAAATGTAGGAGTTTAAGACATCCTCAGACCAATGCCCAATATCTCAAACTATTGAGAATGAGAAACCGGTCTTCTATACATGCAGGAAGATGAACAGTTTGGATCACAATATTCTGCAACACAAGACATCAAAGTGCAGTTTCCAATAAAAAGACTGACAGAGATATTGCACAAAACAATGTATTTAACACAAACTTTTGCAAAGCCCCGCAAAATTACGTAATACTAGACATCTCATTATCGGCTTAATAAAGCAACTTGTAAGAGCAAGTCAGTAAGAAACAAAAGAATCCCCCAGATTTTTTAAAAATTCAATTGCTTGAAGAATGGTGCCAGAACTCCCCATATATGGCCAAAGGCATGATCTTTTCAGCATAATGCTACAGCAGATAGAAATACAGAATAAAAATTATCCACTTGCTAATTTCATCTAATCTAATAAGTGTTTGTTTAAACTGTTCTCTTAATGTAACGAGACATGTGAGGTACATTTCAGTATGCAGCTGTCTATAGAAAAAAAATAAATTCTGTAAGAATATGTATCCATGCAGACCTTTCATTGACACACCACCAACAGAATTCATTCTTCACCCCGTCAGGAATGTTGACCTTCACTGTCAGGATCTTCAGATTTTCCCCTCGGTTAATGGCCAGAATCTGAGTGCAAACATAAATGGCAGAGACAGATGACACACAAAATATCCAAAAGATAAACTTATCAACATTTGTGTACGCGCTTGTTTGACATTCTGTAGCAAATCATGATGGTGGTATAGTAAATCAGTTCACAAAGTACTAGCATGTACAGATAACATCCACAATTTAAACACAGATTAAATCATGCCATGGCACAGCAAATCATACATTTTTCCTGCAGCCTGCAATCTCGGATCCAGTTTATCTTAAACACACGCTTATAATACAAGTCAGCATGAGTTTAGTTGGTGGAATAATCTTATTTAATAACCCAAATTAAAACTCAGGAAATGAATGGAAAAGTGATTCCAATCAAAAATAGAGATCAGAAAGCGAAAAATTTAGTCCTAAGTTTCAGGCTTCATTTAACTTCCCAAGATCAATCCAAATTTCAAATTAATTATTAATCTGAACTTGTGACACAAAAGTAATCAGCCTAATTTGAAAGAGCGTGAATTGTTGAGTTATTCACACCAAATTCATAAACAGCCGGAAACACTGTAGATACGCTCTTTATGTTAATATTAACGCTCCAGCCTTAAAACATATCCATACATTTCTGGCAGAGTCTTGTGTACGCAACTGTATATTCATCATCTAAAAGTAAATCTGGTTGCACACATGTTGTCTGCACACAGAGTTCTCTTTTAAATGGAGGTCAGTGGCTCTACATTTAAAACCAAGATCACAGTACGAGTGGTGGATTCTGGAGGACACTGGTGGATATCTACTACTCTAACCTCTTTATGAATGCGATGAGTGTTCACATGAAGCAATCTTTATCATATTTATTAACAGAGATTTTAGAAACAGAATAAGAGTTAAAAGCAGCTACAAATAAAAATCACATGGTTTTAGATTTCATTTCCCCTTCCAAAATCCTTCAAATTGCAAAAATAAAAAAAAAATGCTGCTAGAAGTTGACATTCCTGTATGACTACACATGTTGCTGTATGTAGCAGGCCCTGAGCACTGTCACAACAGAGCATTCTGTGTCAATCATGAACTTTAATTCAATCACTAGCTAACTCAGACATGTCACATATGTTAAATACAATGGTTTAAAATGACTCCAGGACATAGTACCAATTTATATTCCTCATCCTTACTGCTCCTGTGACATACCAGGCCTGACATATCATTGAACAACAAAGCTAATAATAAAGATTGCATGTGAAATATTATAGCATCTGGTACCTTGACTGCCAAAGCAAATGTTTTCACATAGAGATTAGAAAGACACATTTTAACAAATCAAATGCTTTCATGTTTATTCTGATTTTATTTAAAAAAAAAAAAGAGAGAAAGTTAAATGTCAAACTAAAATGAAATCAAAATGATGCTCACAGAGAATATATCTGATAAAATTATAATGTCATCATTCAGCACGCTCTTAACAAGGTCAGTATTTGCATCACATTTTGTTTCCTGGCACTCCATCTGCAGAATGTGTCAGTCACCTGAACTTAAACCAGCTGTATTGCAGTCACTAACATTTTTTGCGTTTTTATTCTTAAACAATCTGCCTATCCTGCTTTACATGACATGTTCAGAAGTACCATCATACAGGAAATGCTCAATTAAGAAAGTAATTAATGACTTTCTCTCCCTAAGATATTAAAGGTGGGTTTGTTTAATTCCCCTTCCTCCCCTGACCCGTAAAAGCTTCAAATACAGCTATTCTATACACAAAGTAAACTTTTGGTTCTGGAGAAAGACTGTTTTTATTCAAGACTGGGACAGTTCCAGGGGAAGGGTTAATAAAACCAACATACATTTTTTAAGAGAAAGCAAGAATAATTTGATCTAGTCACAAGATTTATCAACCCTTATTCTGTTTATCAGGAAAATACAACATCCTCCACATTGCACAGCCCTCCTCTATATTCCAGATTTACTTAAACTCACTGAATAACGTTTGTATATTTTGCCAAGGACTTTAATTTCCCATTCCTTTTTAAGTATGAGATTGAAAATAGAGCACTTGCCTCAAACATTACACTTTATTCATGAATTCTTTTCCTCCCACCAATTCAGCCATCTCCAAATAGAGGAAAGCAACCCCAAGGCGTACACAAACACTGAACTGTTTACAACTAGTCAAAAAGTCAAATAAACTCTTGAAAGACTTTCTTCCTTCGTTATGACAGTGTTGGTATAGCTACCCAACAACATCCTAAGAGTCCAGTCAGGTTCTCCTTGCTGCCAAAGCAAGGAACTGTGGCTGAATCTCCCGACAGCAAAATGTTCCAGCTGGAAACACCCACAGGTATCCATGTCAAAATCTAGAGTCAGGCTTTTTAAATAAGCAAGGGTTTTTTCTCATTTCAGGTTCAGTATTTTAACTTTTTCAGTTAAACGACCCAACTCCATACCAGTCCTGATAAATTTCGTGGCATGTCTCAACACACAAACTGACAACACCACAGAAAGTCACCTAGAAATACAGCATGCGCAGCGACAGCTGCGGAACCAAGCTGCAGCGTCCTGCACACCACCTCATCTCACTGTACTACAGGCTGCAAGGCACGCTCATGGCTACAAATGCTTTGGTCATAAAGACACCGCCTATTCTCTTATAGGTAATGTGCTGGGCCTTGCCCATGGCTTGCCCATCCCCTTACTTACATGTAAGCTAGAGCAGAGTTCATGCTGTACACAGACCTTTAAGATGACCAGCACTTCCATACTCACTGTGACTACCGGTTTCAGTGCAGTGCTTTATGGAATCCTTTATCTGCAACTCTGCAAAGAGGTGATTCAAAGCTGACTTCTACTTTTGCCTCTAGCTAAACACACTGAGAACACTTGTCTGTGCGCAGTCACCCAAGGAACAGAGAAAGTCTTCAAAACAGTGGATTTTGCAAGTGTTCTTCAAACACAGCTAGTCCTGAGGGATTAGTAGTATTTTTTTCACAAACCCTCTGAGTTTCAGGCTTCCCTGTATCTTTCTTGTAAAAATCCTGAACGAAACCAGAGAATTTCTCTACTTGAAGACATCTACACCTCTCCCAAAGCACATTCAAGAGCACATTTTTAATCAGCGTTCTGAATGCAGAAAAGAAGTATTTCTTCAAAGCCTTAGGTGAAGAAGAACCTAAAGACTTTCAGGTAATAAAAAGGATGATTATAAACCAAGAAAAGAAAAGAGAAAAAAAATGGTAATTTGCATAAGCAGGTTAGTAAAGTTGGATAATACAGACATTGAGGGTTCAGAAAGACTTTCAAAAGTACAATACTAGGGGTTTAAGCTTAAGGAAGAAGTGGCAGATAAAGCAAACATTTACTTTCCTTATTCCATTATGAAAACACAAACAGGAGACGAAGAAAGGAACTGGAAAAATAACCAAGAACAGAAGAAAAAAAAAAAAGAAAAAATCTATCAACAGAACTGCGAACTTACAGGATTTTTACAAAACCGGGAACTCTGCAAACAGCACCTGCTGGAGATGATCATAAAATACATTTTTTCCTCGACTAGTACAAAACATACCTTCGGCCTGAAACCTCAGTGAAGCACACACAACTCAGACTTTTAAGATTCATAATAGGGAAATATTCAATGTGTTAGAATAGCCAGTATCAGTAATATACAGATGGAAAACAAGACATAAGAGTGGAAAACCATCCCATGATTACAGGTCTACCAGCTGCAAGAACAGTGGCTATTGCTTCACTGGAGGGCCAGAATGAGAAAAGGAAGAGGCATTAAGGTCAGTGACAGAAACTAGGAGAAATAAACCAAACCAGATCAAGTTAAACAGACCAGCTAAGGACACATTTCTAGACAAGAAATAGTGCAGCCACATGGTCAGAGCGCTGACCAGGTTTGGGCAATCTGGTTTCTAGCTCTGGCTCTAACTAAGCAACAGTTTTCCTTATGTACAACAGAGGAAAAAAAAGAAAAGTAAATTATCCCATCGTTCTAGGAAACACTTGTATATCTAATACATAGAATCATTAAGGTCGGAAGAGACCTCAAGGATCAACTAGTCCAACTATGCCCCTACCACCTATTACCCACTAAACTAACAGTCTTTGACACCCAAAGTATTCATTCAACAGTAAAGCACCAAACAAATATTCCACACAGTGCAACACTTAGTGTCCTGATGAATCTACAAGTCTTTGTGATATGTCTCCACAGTAGCCTTAGATTGCTTTATCTCCTGTAATACAATCATTTCAAGACATGCAAGAAAGTCCTTCATTAAGTCAAAACACCACACTGTTTTAAAATGGCAAGCAGAGAGAAAATAAGCACATTTCAGAGATATAAAAGGAAAAGCATTCCGCTGTAGAATAAGGCCATGTCCTAAAGGAAAAGGATATTTTCTAGTTGGAAGCAACTAAGAGGATCTTTCTTGCAGGGGTTTTTTTTTTGTTTGGTTGGTCGGTTTGGGTTTTAGGTTTCATTTTGTTTGTTTTTTTTAAGCTAGGTAACTGACAAAACCAAGAGACAATTCACCAGGTGATTAGTTATGAATCAGTACAAAGGTATTGACAGTTGCATTGAATGCATCACACTTCAGCCTTTGAACTTCAGTAACAGGGGCAGCCTAGCTTTCAAGTCATCAGCTAGTAAGTTTGCTTTGTCCCTCATTTCTTTTTATGATCATGTATGTGTAGGCTCGGGGCTTAGGATGACCAAAAATGCTTCACAGAGGGAAACGCTGATTACTTGCAAAACAAACCTGGTTTTGGAGTAGTACATGAAATGTTCCCTGAACTGCTTTTGTAAGTCAACCTGAATTTTATTTTTCTGGATCCTTCCCTGACACTTCTCACCAGTTTCACCTGATAGGTTTACTGTCAAATGGCTTAGAGCACTCCGACTCAGTGCTGCAGTAAACATCCAGCAGAAACAGAGTAAGTTTATCCAAGTTTGCTTCACACACTTACATTCCAACCAAGGAGCTTCCACTACTACTCCAGTCTGACGCCTACAGACCATAAACTATCACTTTGCCTTTATCCCCTCTCCTGATAACACTTGTTATGCACTTGTCATCAGGGGAGGGGAGGGAGGACATAACACACTGAAAAGAAATCACACCAGCGCTGACATCTCATATATATATATACACACACACACATACACTTATAAGTATTTAATAAGAAGCAGACAATGAGCATACTGAATAAGAAGCCCTTTGCTCAGTTTCTTAAGACAAACATTAACAGCTTAATCCTGCATTTCAAGAATTTGAAAGTCTCTATTACTTTTGATAACTGAAAAGCAAAATCAATTATCTTTAGAATCAGTTTTGAGCAACAAAATTCAAAAGCAAAGCCATCTTTGCTACAGTTAAAATTCTAAGAAAAAAATACAAACTTGTAGGTGTACCTGATGATGCTGAATGTTCCTTATATTACAAGAAAACTCATGGTACAGTTGGAATTTATCAATATCTTTCTCATTTACATTCTTGGACGACACTTTTGCCAAGGCTGACTGGATACAAATGTACCTTTGCTGACATCTGAATAAAAGAAACAAATGTTTACAAGGTATTTTAGCATGAAACTTGTTACAAGTCATTAGTGCTTTTATTAAATACAAATAAAGTTTGCAGTCTGCCCACTTACAAGTTATGTTAACTCTAATTACCTGCAGAACTGTATTACGTATCTTAATGCTGAGACTGATATAACACATACTAACTCGAATGTACAAAAAGAAGAAATTCCAGACAACCTCAGAAAAAGTTGAACACAGCCCTTCTCCTGAAAGGGAGTATATTCTCAAAGGCCACCATCTGCACTTCAGTTTGGTCAGTTACTAGTTCAACTTCACACAACAAGTTTTGAGAAGTTGCAAAAGTTATAGTAATCTATTTTATACAAAAGCAACATCTCTCTTGAATCTATCCAGCTTCAGAATTCATTTCTTGTTTTCAGCACTTAACACCCATAAAAGTTTTCATTATTTTTAGGAGTAGCAGAGATCCCAAACAGATAGCTTCCTGAACGCTCCTCATGATCCTTATAGATACTACACACTCTAGATCAACAGGATACATCTGTAGAGCACTGTGTATCCAACTGAGGAGCTTCTAGTGGTCAAAAGAACAAAAGTGATAGTCTGGTGCTGACAGCACATCCTTTACAAAACAACCCCTTCACTGAAATTATCACATTGCTGCGCTCTAGCCTTTTGATGAAGTTGGCCATTACTCACAATAAACAGCAAACAAGAGTCAGCTAAACAGAACTGAGCTGATTCAAGCCAACACTGCATGCTGTAAAGGTGGCACCTGTTCTTTGATAACCCTGTTCTCTGTCCCAGATAGTACACAGCAGAGGAAAAAACAACAAACAACTATTACTCTGTCACACTGACCCCCAGACACGACAACCTTGAAGTCACGTAATGTAAGAAAACCTAAATTCAGCTGACGCAGTCAAAGGATCGGTAACTCCTGCTTCAAACACAGTCATATTTGTTTGCCTTATTGACTACCAACACCAAGATCAACCATCTCTGTCCACTAATGACACTGCCCAGTGTCAAGCAGTAAATCTTGGAGCAACAGCTTAAGCAGATGCACCTCTGAAAGTTACAGTGTGAAGGAATTGCACGGAGAGAAAGCCTTCCCTTATAGATCACTAACTGCAAGGGAGATTGGTTCTATATGGAGCTGAGCCACAAAAAAGTTTTCAGTGTTTGGTGAATCAAGTCACAGCATCACGCCATGCTCACCGCAGATCTCTCCTCCACTGACAGCCAGACGGGCAGAAAGCCCAATGAATGTACCTCCAGCACAAGTGAAGGAATGCACCTAAATCAATCTCACAGTAACACTGTTTTCATGTCATTAAAAAGTAGTTAGTTATGTATCTGCACGCTAGGAGACTGACTCTTGCCATGTAACCAGGAAAGTTTAGAAATAAGTCAAACTTACAATTTCCTGATAAAATCCAGTGTATCTTTATCTTTAGCGAAGATGTCAGCTAAAATATGCTGAACTCCAGCCTCTACTTCCTGGATAGTTGAAAGTCCTTAGGAAAAGGAAAACAGTAATTATGAAAAAAATAGTTATGAAAAATTACTTTACACAACTGTACAAGGACTAATATACACAAGCTGAAAGAAAACTGATGCAAGGCATCTGACTGATTTGCAGAGGTTGCAATGAAGAACCCTAATTCATTAGAATTTTTTAATTAAAGCTTCCTTTCCAAAACTTCTGAAACCATTATATTTTAAATGAGCCTAAAGTGACCAATGCAGTATTGTAAGTCAAGATGACATTAAAATGATAGAAATACTTGTTTTTACTTTGATGCTAACAGATCTTGGTGTTTATGATGCAAATGTATTATTTGCAACAGTAAACATGAATATTCAAGTATAATTTTTGAGGTTGTAATAGAAAGAGTAATTGCAGCAGAAGTCTACACATTTTGCTACTGATATGGAAACTGCCTAAAATCTTTGCAGGCAATCCTGTCTTTTCTCTGAGTAATAGCTTTGTACTTCCACTGGTTTGTAGCAGGAGTTTGCACAGTGACACTTCTGAGGTCAGGGTACCCTCATCCTCTCCCACAAAACACTGTTCAAACGATGTACTTATAAAATGTCTCCACAAAGTATACCAGAGAGCTGATAGCAGAATCATTCAGCTTTCCCATGCACAGAACCATCCCTCACTTGAAAAGGCCAGAAAAAGTGGCACAGAATTCCCCTTAGCACAGCAGCGGAATTGGACCAGAACCAGAAAGCAATGAAATAATACTGACATCTTTTATTTTAAAATCAAAATATCTAACCCTGTTTCTAGCAACAGTCAGTAACAAATGCCTCAAAGCAAAAAGCAAGATCCCTAGAGCTGGCAGATGCAGCATTAACTGTCTCTTTCAATAGATGTTATTTTTCCTGTCTGGTGGACTACCAATATCTTGAAAGAGCTTAATTAAAACCATTTAAAAAAATGCATAGTGCTAAAAACTAATATTTGTTTTTAATCCAGAACCCTGCTTCTGATTGGGCTAGAGAGTTACACACTGTAAAAAAATTAATCTTGCTCTTTTTTAAGAAGGGCAAGCTAAACTTACCCAGCAGAAAGAAAAATAAAAATGGGAAAACAAGAATATGTTATTAAATGCCTAAACTGACCAGAAGTTGCAGAATTTGGATCCTTCCATCTATGAGTTAGTGTTTCTTATGGTAAAATGAAATGTCATGGCAGAATACAAAGCTAAGGGAATTATAAAGTATTATATTAAATACGAACTGAGACAGCTAGGTACCAGAAGTGTACATGGCAACAGCAAAAAGTTTGAATAGAAATGGAATAGGCCAAAACCAGTCGGGATTAAAGAAAGAACCAAAAAGTTCCCATTCAACAAGCACAACTCACACAGGCATTTTGCTGTGTCCACTAAAAACAGCACATGCTTGTGTAATTAAAGAAATACTTGATCATGCATACAACTAAAATGAAGAACAAAGTTTTCTGGTGAGCCTGCTTTCAAATATCTGGCTTTGAAACATGAACTGCTGTGTTTATTTCAGTTTATTTTTAGATTAAGTTTAAAAACACTGAGAATTTAAAAGAACTGAATATTAACATTTGAGGAAAACTTGGCTGTATGGCAAATGGCTCATCCTCTTAAAAAAATTCACTCTGATCTCAACCTGTATATAGGTTGTCAAACTGTCTCCCGAGTTGATAAAAGTGACCCAGTTCATAGATGTACGTAATTTCTGATGTGCCTTTCAAATGAAAGCCATTATATAAACCTAAGCAACATTATTTTTAGCACAAACCCGAAAATAGGTGTACTGATTTTCAAAGACTGTATGTTTATGTTGCAACAAATAGCACTTCCTTCTGAATGCACTCCAAATAATTTATTTGAACTTTCGCCATGAAGAGTCTAAAGAGCCAAAAAAAAATCTGACAGAATAGTGAAATATGTGGTTGCAATATATTGCTGTATGAAGTAATTAAACAATCGGAATGTTTGATAACTGATTTTCAATGCAAAGTTAGGATCATTTTATAAACAATATTTAAGTAAAATAAAACAACAGCTGAAGTGGGAAGAGTAAGAGTCCGCCTCACTGATAAGGTTCAGTACTTTTATGTTGAAATTCAAAAAGTAAGCCTTGGGGCAGGGAAGAATAAAAGTACATGTCTATTTTAACACCATACAGAAGGTTGCAACAATCTTCCTATTTTATTGTCAGAGATTGCCCCCTACAGATTCACCCATAACTGCATTCACAAAGAAACACAATTTGGCAGTCTATATTTGACAATCATATCGTTAAAGTTCCTGCTCAAATTTCAGAGATTACATCTTCTTCAACCCCTACTGTCATTCAGTAACAAAAACTCTCCCGCTCACACCCAAACACCAAGGTCAGTTTTTATGGAGATATGTTTTGATAGGTCACATTTACTTCAGTACAGAGTATGAGCATGTCCTTCGTACAATCAGCACTGAATCTTCAGTAAACAGTTGGAGCAGAACCATGGAGAGGTGCCGTGCATTTCTCCCTCTCTTACCAGTAAATACAGATGTCAACTGTAACATCTCCAGACTTCTGACTATTGGCTACTAGAATTATTTCTATTTACAGTACAAAAAGACAGGAAGGGTTGGAGAGCCATGATATTAAATGCAAACTCTTATGTGTTGCTAAAAGAACTGTTGGACTGAAAATAGCTGCATAACTTCCAGCAACATTAGAACAATTAAAGTAATTCTCCTTTTCAAGTATTTTCATACGTTTAGGGCATTACTGCTCACGGAAGCAGAACACTTACCTTTGGTATTGGGTCTAATGTAAGAGAAGAGATTAAGTTCCATAGGATTCTGCAGGAGGGAGAGAGCAGCAGGTTCTAATCCGAGCTGCTTGGCCCTCTGGGCTTTGGTGCCTTTACTCCCAGTTTTATAAGGTGCAGACTTAAAACAAACAAAAAGACAGTTATTAAAAGGCAAGGAAATATTTCAGTCATGCTATGCACTTTGCACCATTCACTATTTAGTTGTGCAAGATTACATTTAAACTAAGAATGATCTGAAAAAGACTAGTGTACTGACCACATGGTCTAATTCTTCCAAAGTTCTGCAATTTAACAATGCTGTTAAAAGGCATCCAGATAATTTCCCTTCTTTCTTCAACTTCTGTATCATTGTATGCGTCTTCTTCGCAACAGTACTAAAATGCAAGAGATTGATATTAACAGTCACATTTTGTGATGGATTAAAAAGGCTATTGATTGAAACCTTGTTTATTCCATGCTGAAGCTCTCGGAAATCCCTGAGACTGTATCTCATGCTAATCCTCAACAAACCAAGTCTGATAATCCAAAAGAGTTTCTAACTATTACTCTCTTCCTCCAATTAGTTCAAAATTGTATAAAAATATCTTGTGGTAGCTTTAGAAAAAAAAAAATCATCAGACAATAGTCATTACTGCTATATACATTTTTTGCAAGATCACTGGCCTGGAAGCAAAATAAAAAGGTCCTAAGTTAAATCCACATTAATGAGCACTTACAGGTGTTATCGTAACTATCATATCAAGATAGTTCTGCAGCATCAGGTACAGAGTACCAGATTTTAAAATCTTAGAGCTTCAATAAGGTATCTGTGAGCAACTGCAAGCGGAAAAGGTATTTTGTTACCATTTACATTAGTTAACCTGAGAATGCTCTCAGGCCACCTTCCCTCTTTGGAAATAATCCCTTGCTAAGGGATAGCAGGGAGCACAAGCAGGAAGACACCATGTTGATAGAACAGTTGGCAAGCCTGTTCCCTTGCCATTTCAAAAACATGTAGCCACCCCAAAGCAAGAAGAAATGAGAGCAGTCTCATCCACAGCTGTAGCAGGCTTTGCTGATCTTTTCTCGCTGCTATGGTCTGGGATAGTTTAGTCTGCCCTCCTGGTACACCCCAACCTCAAGTAGAGCTCTTCACAAGAGGCTTTGCTGCTCCAAGTGCAGAGCGAAGGGATTCTTAGTGATTCTTTTTATAAGGGTGATCTAATCAGGCTACGTATCTCCAGAACCTATAAACTGCTCTTTTAGTAACAGTTTTTTCTCTGCAGTTTTAGTAAACTGCAGAGGAATTCAGGTCTTAATTTTTCTTTGGCAATTAAGAATGCGAGATTTCTTCTTACTTACAGCAAAAGATAAACAGACAGGTATCAAGCATAATTGCCTCAGTTTTAAAAGGAACTCCTAAAGAAGAAAGTTTAATTGTAGTGCTACAAAGTGCCAAAACAGGCACACAGAAGCAGAGGCTAGTTGTTACCTTCCCACTACATACCGCCCTGTATAACTGACTTACCGTAGCTCTTCCAATGCTTGCTGCACTTCTCGCAAGGCATCGGCCTCCAGGTTATTGATGAGCTCTTTTCGATACCGAGCAATAAAAGGAATTGTGTTTTCTTCTCCAAAGAGGCGAATTAAGTTTGCACATACCCACGGTTCAACATTCGTTATTTCTGACAAAGCCTGTCGGAAGAAAAAAAAACCATAAATCCACAATGAAAAAACCCACACATTTAAGAGAGGTGATAAATTACTTTAAACAGCCTCTTACTCAAAGCTCAAAACCACTCCCAGAATATTGTGCTGGACAGTAGGGACTACTGTATTCCCTAAAACAGGATGCCACGCTTCCCATGCACCCAGCCATCACACACAGTACTTCAGAAAGACATGCACCTACCAACGTTTCCAGAAACTTTTAACTACGGGGGGGAGTGTGGGGAAGGTGGGTGGGAAGCAGGAAAGTGTGTCTCTTGGGACGAAACAATTGAAAATCAGAAAGACAGCAAACTGCACATGGCAACTCAGAACCTCATGGTTAAACAAAACAAACGCCACAAACCCAAAGCTGATCCAAATCCCACTCCACTAATAGTTGAAAACTAGCATGATATTATTAAGGTTTCAAGATGAACCACGCCTCACAAAGTTAAACAAGATTTTGTATAAATTGGACTGTCTAAAGATATAGTGTATCAATACAGAATTGTGGACAAACTATCCAAGTGCCTTGGCTTAGCAACACCTCAACTATTGCTGTTTGTTTGTATTTCACTACAGGTATTCCCATAGGTGGCTGATACAGAACTTTTTCGAAACTATTGAAAAGTTCTATTCTGAAGCCTAAACAACTCCCGCACGTTCATATATTCACTGCTTTTAGAGCAGCAATACATAAAGATCAAATTCTCCATCTGGATTTCCAGGAATATTTTAGAAGACTCAGGAACAAAACTTTATACTTTTCTTAAGCAGGCACTACTAAGGATGATTAATAGGATGTATCCAATCTATTCCCGTTCTGTTCATATTAAAATTGCCCATAACCGTACCCTGCCTCCCAGAACAGGAGCTATCCTAAACCTGCCTTCAACTGAACAGCTTCAGAGCTAACCTCCTACAAAAACAAAGATGATCTCTCCCTTGATGTCACTGTTGTTCCAAAAATGCAATCCCCTCCTTCATGTACTCTAAATTAATACACACTCTTAAATGAGTGTCTGCAATTAAATGATCCACACTAGGTAAATCTTGAATTCTGAAACTGTGCAGACAGACATCACAAATCTTTTATCATCCCTTCAAGCAGGGGTTTCAGTTGACTATATCCACAAAAAAACCCATCTGCTGATACAGAAGAAATGTGCAAACTGTTTACAAGCAAGCTTTTTACCAAGGGCTGCCTAAGTCACAAATAGAATCATGTTATAGTTTGAAGTTCTAAAGTTATCAACCAACATTTATATCTATACGTGTATTGTGACAATTTAAGCAGACGTTGAATGACTACCTAACAGCACAATGACTCTCTGACACCTCAACTGGTGCCAAGAGGACTGAAATTGTATGTTAAAGATTCTAAGTGCTAATTACGCAGGAAATGGTTTCCTTGATAGGTCAGAAAAGGAAAAGATCACATACCTGTACAATATCCCAGTTCATTTCAAATTCTTCTTTTATTTTGTTGCCTCCCACTTTAACTGGCTTCCCTTCAGGACACGTAGTCGACTTAATCTTTTTAAGAGGTGGTTCATCAAATGCAAAATCCTCCTCAGATTTCTCATGTTTCACTTGATTTCCCACTACAGGAACGCTCGTTGAAGGTTTTTCATCACTCTCTAAACTCCTTACGTTCTTCCCTTGGAATGAATTTATTTCCATTTTTTTAGGCACTTCTGGCTTTTGATTTAAAGTTTTTGGTTTAGTGCCTACATCGTCTCCCTTAGGTTTTAGAAGTTGCATTCTATTATCTTCTGCAGGAGCAATAGGCAAGGATACATCCTGCCAAGAAGACATTGAAACCATATTAAGCATTGACTGTTACAAACCGGTTCAACATTTCAATTAAAACTTAGGAAGACGGATATCAGACATCATTTTCCCAAGCGATGTCTCTGTCTGGTAGGGAAATGCCGAGCCAGAAATCAAGTAACCTGAAACATACCTTGCACAGAGGAAAAAATACAAACATACCCAGCAGAACTGTGATTTAAAAGATCAAATAAAATTATCCTGCAAAGACTTGAATTGGGCTCTCCTTCAGAAGACACTGCCCTACAATCCTTGCCTCCATTCATCTCAAAAAAACAGGGAACAGCAAGGCAGGTAAGCAATCTTCTAATGAGGAGTTTGGTGCAGCATACTGGAATTGAGATTTGGTCTCCTAAGATACTGTTTAACCTTAGACAAGCCCCATCATCTTTCCTGAATTTCCCCACAGATCATCTTCAGAGTCCAAGAATGTATTTCTCAATATCCCACATACATCAAATCATTCAAAAACATTAGTGTAAACTAGAAGGACTGGCCTCTGTCATGACCTGACCCCTGATGTTAATTTTTGACAAAAGTAAGTAACTTCTGATGAAAGTGCATCTTATAATCATCATAATAGAACCGTCATCCTTACTGGGTTGAAAAAACATGCAAGGAAACATAAGTACAAGCCTGTTTTTGTTGAGGTACCCAGCTGGTGAAAAGGTAGAAGACATCAAAAGTGCAACAGAGAAACCAGAAATATTAGAGTGTTTAGCTTTCATTACAGAAAGAACAGCAGTATTTATTTTTGTTGTTGACAGAGATCTCCAGGGAAAACCATGTCCCATTATCACTGGCCAAAATTTTGAAGAAGGGCCCTCAGGTCTGGGACACTTTTACATAAGGAAGCCACATTTATCAAACGCACTGAATGTTCACAGCAACAGTGGAATCAGATGAGCTGATCAGACTCAGGCAACCATGTGAACCAGAGTTGGAAAAATTCTGCCTCTGTTACTTGCCAACCACAGTAATTAAATATCTCTTGCTTACAGAGACTCACCATTTCCTCTTTTATTGCTACCTTCTTGACTTTTTTTCTGGCCACAGCTGACCGTGGAGCAGCAACTTTTTTAGTTTTTGCCTCATTTTTCTTTGGCAACCGAGGTCTCTTGGTGATTTTGCTTTTTGGCTCCCACTCCTCCTCTTCCTCCTCTGATTCAGAGCTCCTGAAAAACAAATGAGTGAACAATACTGCTTGTGAGAAGGATTAAAAAAAAAAAAAGAGAAAAGCAAGCCAGTCAGTGCTTTCTGACATGAAAGGAAGCAAACAGGAGAAGTGAACAGAAAGGTAGGCAGACTCAACAAATACAGATCTTTCATGCTGTTGCAGAGCTAGTGGCTGGAACATTTTACCAAGCTTTCCTGAAGCTGGTCACTGGGATGTGTACACACCTGATTCTGTTTGGACAACTGGTGACTCGGTTTCACCTTGTCTTCACTGTGAGCACAAAGCAGCATGGGCAATTTCTGTTTTGTAACTGGCATTTTGTGCCTTAAAACTTGCCAATTAACCTCTCAGACATTGAGTGGTGTTCTTAGGCAATCACTCATGCCTAGCGTAAACCTTAAGGAAAAACACAATCTTACGAATTTAGGAATGAAGGTAGCTCATCATCTTCTGCTGTAAGGGCTTTGGCTTCACATTTCACCCTCCTTGGTAGAGATGACATCTGAAACAGAGGTGAGAAGAGAGAAACAGAAGATTTGATTGCAGTTGTAGTATCTTATTCAGCTCTTTAACTTACTGCCAAGCGTGCCCTCATAATGTCTTCACCAATCAAAGAAGTTTCCTGTAAAGCAAGTTTGGATTTCTTAGTACCCAAGAATTTGGGCCACAGCAGCAGACATTCAACAATCTTTTAACTAAGCAAACAGACAAACCAGGACTATGGCCTCTCAAATTATTTTTCTCTTCAAATTGAGGCAATTATTTGGCTTGCATGTAAAGCCATCCTGGCAGTAAGAGTATCGGTTCTCAGACATATTATTGGGTGTCACATACGGTGCCATTCTTTCCTCGATCAATGTAAGAACAAGAGAAAATAAAATTAAGATCTAGTAAACCAAGCTCGCGTATGGTTTTGATGTGAACAGACTACAAGATTGTCTGTTTTGATCTAGAATGTCACTTTTAAAGGCCCTCTGTTGCTTCTATGAATAATAAAAACAATGATTTTGAAAGAATTGCTCATTAGCATATAGAAAGTGCATAAAACAATTACCAAAGATAAAAAGAGAAGGCGCAGCCATCCTCCTGACCCGAGATTCATAACTACAATAGCTGCATTTCAATTAATCAGTTAGAGAATCCTTGGCAGTGGTTGGGCCCAAGAATTTCAATAATTGTATTTGGCAGGTTTAATTACAGAATTTTAGGTATCCTCAAAATTTTACCTGCCAGAAAATTAAAACTAAAAACAACCAACCAACAAAAAACCCCACCTCTACAGCTAATAAAACCATATTTTACCTATATCTGGCCCAATTTCATCATTCTTCACATTCTATTCTCCACTCTCGTACCCAAAAACTTTTGGCACCTTGACCTTTGATCCAGCCTTACCGTTGTGATGTGAGACTTGAAGTCCCATGTTTGCACATATGAACAGGATAAGTGTTTTGCAAAGTGCCATTTAACTCAAGTGTGAAATTCTCTTTGATCCAACTTTATTCTGGCCTCTGTTCAAGCACACTAGAAGGACAGCTATTCTTATAAATGGCTTTCAGCACATTTTCCTTGTAAAGCAGTACCAGAATTCAAGTGACCATTTTCAGCACCACAGCAGGAGGAAGACTATTGAGGCCCACACACCAAACAGCAGTAGATATTAGCTTGCTTGCAAAACACCTTCTTGTAGCAATCATCATGGTCAGTAACAGGTCAGGATTCCTGTGCTGTTCCACTGACCAAAATCCCATTACGTGGCTGGTTAGAATACACGCCTACTGCAGGAAAACAGAAATCTCTGAAGAACACAAAAACTATTACTCACCTTGTTAGCTTCCCAGGTATCTTTCACTTTCAGTTCTGAGACACCTGCAATTTCACCCAGCCACTCTGCTTCTCTGTTTTCCTTCGCTCTTTATAGCTGAATAGTAATTATCATAGCCTTGACTTAATTATTTATTTACTCCCATTACCTCAGAGGCATGAAAATGTTTCCACTTTATATTGTACTTTAATCTGTGGACAGGAGAAACAAAAAACACTATTAATGTTTGCAATATCAAGATTTCCACAATGAAGTAATACCTGAGCCAGATGGATCTCTGATCCATTTTTTGCAGGCACTGGGACACTTTTCACATGGTTAGGTCTCACAGTTCTCTGTTTTCAAACTACATATTTATCTTACAGTATCATTATCAGCCATACGTCTTCAGCTAATCCAACTAGGTGGGTATTTTTTAGTATTCCAGACAATTTTGGAAGCCAGTGATCAGATTTTAAACACTAACCAGCTTATTAATAGTTACTCAATGAATCATAACAAGGAAGAAGAGAAAAGCCAACATGCATGTTCTCTCACTTGAGGCCAGCATCCCACCTACATAACACTATTCCCTGACAGTTTTGGACACTCAGCATATCACCATGATAGTTTTGGGGCTTACCTAAAAGCCCAGGTAAAAAGAAAGCCCCATCCAGAAGGTCTTTCTTCTGCGAGTATTTCCCTCTTACTTCAAGTGGCCAAGGGTAGTATCTCAAAATATCTCAGCTTCTGTACTGTTACATTAAGCAAGATTGTGACGAGGGTGAAGCTTACTTTAGAAAGTTAATTGTACTTCCTGCTGTCTAACACTGGTGCCTGAATTAACCCTTCATATCAGCGTAAGAATATCAGATAAGCTTGTTGGTTTATGAAACCAGGCATTTTCCACATTCTTCTTGAACAGATTAGTATTTGCTCCTACATCCTTAACTCTGAGAATTACCATATAGCAAATATAAAAATGACGCAGGAAAGCATGAAACAGAAATGAATACAAAGTGATATGTACCAAGGCTAAGCCTTTATGGGACAGTTCAATGTTTGGGTCTTTTTTTTTTCTTTTGATTTCTTATATTTTCCCCTTTAAAAAATAATTAGATCATCTTTTAAGTGTTTGTTGCAGTCCTTCAGAAAGCTGAAGAAATATTAAGAATGTTTGATCTAGGAGATCAGAGAAGATAAGACCAGCACTGACTCTGTCCTCTGTCCCACTCATCAATATTGTGACAGTTCTTACAAGCACGTAGGGAGTTGAGACTGGCCTCAGATGAATAATATAATTAAACTTGGAGTTTATGTATCTACTAAATTTTCTTGAGAAGAGTGGTGTCTTTGTTCCTAAAAGCTTTTGTAACTGCACTTAATCTGAATGAAGGTAAGATGTGAATTTAAAGCACAAAACTTATTTCAGAATAACTCTCCAGGAACAGACAAGCCAAAGGTAAGACAGAGGGCAAAACAGAGTTCTACAGCTCAAAATAAAAGCCCAATACCAAAGCGCATCTCCGAGATCAACATCAAACATGGGGTGTGACAAAGGAAAAAAATTTCATGATATTTCACTGTGAGGTGGGGCCAAGTCATAACCACCTCCCCTTCTAATAACGTATACATCCAACTAACTGTATTTCTTATTTGCAGAAAAAGAATCTTGTGGTTGCTACATATATTCTTTCTGTTTACAAAGAATCACTTTTTTTTATTCAAATCCTCAAAAGTAATTCTGATTTGATTCCAAACTGCCAGACAGCTGTCTACTAAATTTTCCTCCTGAGCTGCCTGTGCTAGGGTGTGCTAACACCTACAGTTAATGACTAAGAAAAACAGTCCTCCTGTGATTCACTGTGGAGGGGGAGGCAGGGAAGAGGATAAAAAAGCAACGAGTCTAAATGCCACTGATGATCATGAATAACTATCGCAAATTTAAAAAAAAATAAATTAAAAAAAAAAAGCTTGGAGACAGACCCTGAAGTGAGGCAGGAAGACTCAAGAAAGGCAAACGTAGTTATGCTTCGCACAGGGCATCTACAATGCTGGCTGCGCCGACTACACACAAGGCAATCAAATGAGCTATTGCCTGCTCTGTGCTCTGCTTCTACGGGAATACGTTCCCCCATGTCTCCTGTCTCAAGTGTTGAGGGAGCTTGGAAAAGCTTTATTCATCCTTCCACAGCATGCTGGGCTCAAGACAGCATGGAGTTGGCCACTTATCTCCTATTATATTTTCCAGATATACTGTCTTTACCTCTTCCTTCTCTGACACCTCCAGGCAACCAGATGTAAAGTCAGGACTAGTTTCTACTCTGAGGAAAGAAACTATAGCTTGCACAGATTTGTGTCCCCTTCCCAAATCCAGAAAAGTCCTGTAACTGTAGAAGAGTCAATTACCAACTGCCTGCTTCTTGAAAAATGAAGAGTAACCAATTTATACCAGACATAAGACAGGGTAAACTTTTTTCACTCTCCGGTGTCTGTGTTCAGTATTGCTGTACCTTATTGCAGGTGTTTGCAGCGCCTGGATTACTGATGTCTCCTGTACTTATCACCCAAAGGAAGTAAACATGCAGTATCCAGCAATGGGCACAAGTTATCCCTGTGTAAGATTTCCCTGACTTGCCACTTGGCATAGTGAACTCCTGCAGCTCTGTTCTAGCAGCTCTCCTCACATCCAAGCCCAGCAAACTTCCAAGCAACATTTGCTAACACATGATCTTTTTTCTTATTTTATATATGTCGTTGGAAACTTTGCAGTTATTTTAAAAAAAAATGGAACTCTTCCTTGAGATAAAGAGTTCTTAATCATCTCACCAACAGTATTTTACTTGTATGCCAGGCAACAGGGGCTAGAAACTTCAGCCTTGCCCACATACTTTAGCTTCCACCTCCTGCTTCATTTCAGATTGGTCCACATACAACATTTTGTCTCTGTGCAACAGGCTGAAACCTTAACGCTGAACTTTCACGCTAGATCCCTTGATCTCCTATTCAAGAGAATCAAAACCTCTTCTGCTTGTCTATCTCCCAAATCACAGCAGGCAGCATGAAACATCATCGCTTGAAACACCTGAATTCTCTTTGCCTCACAGGGTATCACAAAAGCCTTGCTTCTCCACAAAACTCGAAACAGTTACAGCTTGTTTTTCAAAAGTGCTTCCCACTTAAAAGTGAAAGAGGACTTTGCAGAGCTATTATGCTGTCCAGTGAAAAAAGACTTGAAACTATTTAAATCATTGCTATTGCAGATAAATACTCCCAGGTCTACTCTCCAAATAATTTGGCAGTTTTGTTGCCAGTTCTTTTGTTCCCACCACTTCTATTCTCTGCATCCAAGGCTGAGCTCCACAATATATTTGAGCTGTCCCGATGGCTGTAAATAGCACGCTTCTCCCTGCCCTTTGGCCACTCATTAAAATAAGGCTAGTGCAGTTTGGTGTTGGGCCACACTAGGAATACAGTGACAGGGTAGCTCTTATTACACTTCACTGTACAGAATCTTAATATGGGTATGCACAAAACATACAGAAAGGAAGTAATCATTCCTCTGGTCTTTCTCTCTCCAAATAAGAGTTCTAGGCAGCACGTAGAATATAAGTGTATTGAAGCTTTAAAGGCCTTATGTTAAAGAGCAATCCAAGTCTCGTTTAGATACTACTACTCTCTTCAGCCTCCCTATCCACACAAAGATATGACCCATTAAAAGTAAATTTCATCACATGTGAAGCCAGGTGACATAAGCAAATATTTGCAGAAAGAAAAGTTTAATAATAGTTTAAAAGTAAATTAAAAAAAAAACCTCCCTGCACCACTCTCCCAAATTCCTGAACAGCCCAGCACTAGCACAAGGCTATGTGCTGCAACTCCACCATTACAGCAACAATTTTCAGAGCCAGAAATTGCTCAAGTAACAGTAACAGATTGTGACATCTTCTACAGGGCACTCTCTAAAAAAAAAAAAAAAAGTATTTAACAGTTGAAAGTTATACAAAAGATTATACTGTCACAGTATGATCAAATGAATGCCATTATGGCAAATTTAAATCTCATAACCTCACTATGTTAAGTAACATAAATCCCTCACAACTAGAGAAATATAGATGTGAATATCAACAAAGCTTTTTGCACCTTCAAATAGATTCTTCTATCTGAAGGTACAGGATTAAAAAACGAAAACCACAAACAAAAACACAGAACCAAACAAACACAACACTACCACCACATATATTCTTGGAAATTAATTTCATTTCAGTAAGTGCAAAAAAAAAACCCAAAATCTGTTCAGCCTGGGGGGTTGTTCAAACCCGTTCAAAAGGGGACATGGAAACTTCTAAAGCTCCTTTCCAGTTAATGTGCTCCTTCCAGAAAGGAAATCTATCTATGCAAGAGGCTCCTCAAACTTTGCTCTGCAGCTTCTGCTTTTCTAGCATGAAGAAAATAGCAGATCTAATAGAATTTTGGATTTTAGCTTTTTCTTAAATCACACAGTACTAGCCAAATGACAGTTTATTATAACACCAAGCATCTGGAGCAGGACATAAAAAGCACTACGAATCCCATATGACAAGTGAATTTCAGACCACTACTAGCAGCAGCAGAACGGCTAACTTCAATAATTATATGTAGGCTCTCAACAGTTTGATTTTGCTTGTCATTTTAAGACACCTCCATTGCATGCTAGAATAACACCTTAAGAAATCAAACTACCATCAGCAGCAACAGGGAAAAAATGCTACGTAGACCGATGGTAGGGACATGTATGGAAATTGTTCTTTCACTCCAGAAGGTTATCATCACCTGCAACAACTAAGTTGTACTTCAAAATATAAATCCAACTTACTGTAATCCTCTCGAGGTTAAAACCTTGGAGAACGCCCTGACACTTTTGCTCAGAGAAGCTGATGCAGTATATTTCCAAGGACTTTTCCTGCACAAATCCAGTCAGGGCTGCCTGAGAAAGGAGTCACAGACAAAAATCAGGGGACATCAGTGCTAACTGGCAGGTTACAGCCAGAAAGAAAGGGAGAGACATATATAGTACACACATACAGCAAAACAGTCCCCAACACTAATCAGAAAGGAAAAGGACTAGTAGGAGTACCACCTACTGCTGCGACTTAGAGAAGTACCACCAAAAAGACAACCAGCCAAGGTTGTACCCTTAGAAAACACACTCTCCTCCAAACCTGTTCCTATAACTAGCGGTCCCACTGAGGGAAAGGAACAACCTGCGCTGTGCAGCAGCCTGTCAATGAATCAGAAGAGGGGTGCACAGGAAGGCAGCGGGACGAACATTTTCCACGCATTTTTTTAAACCCCTTATCTCAAGCCACCTATGAAAACCAACATTATTTGAAACCGGGGGGTGCTGCTTCTGATTCGGTAAGACTTCTATACCATGCGCAACTGCTCCTTTTCTCTAACCCACCAGCCCAGCCAGCCAGCTCAATAGCAGGGGATGCCCTCTCTCCTGAAGGATACAGACGTGCAGCCGTTCTGCAAGGCGATGGCCACCGCAGAGTTTATGACACCACCAACACTTTTCAGTCTTGCGGGCACACAGGGGAGTCCCGAGGAAAGCACTGTTTGTTGCTTGGTGACTCGCTACCACCGAAATCACTGCTTTTCGGCCCAGAAACGTGACCCAGCTTAAAACACTTTATGTACTTCGAAGCCCTCCCCAGATGACATCGCACTTTCCTCAGAACTGCTGGCAGCATTCAATAGGAAGGACTAACCGAGCTCCCCCTCGGTTCACTCCCCCTCCCCGTGCCTAGGAAGTGCATCAGCTCCCTGGCAGAACCGCGGGAACAGCCGCCGGACAAGCCCCTTGCTGCCCCCGCGGCAGGCGGAGGACACAGGAGGCAGCCCAGCGGAGGCCGGGACCCCACATGCCCCCGCACCAGCGCCTGCCCCGTGGGTGCCCGCCCTGCCCCCGGGGCGCTGCCGCCCGCATCCCCGGTCCCGCTCAACAGCCGCTCGCAGAGCGGGGCCGCGGGCACCATTTCAGGGCGAGAACAGTCCCGAGCAACCCGCTCCCACCGGGCCGAGGGAGAGCCAGGAGCAGAAACGGAGACCCAGGAAGAAGATGGCTCGTTTCCACCTCAACAACGGAGACAACAGGAAACCCCTCGCTTGCCGGCACGGAGGGCGCCGGAGCCAGCGCAGCCCAGCAGGCCGCTGCCCGCCCTGCCTCACCCTCGGCCCGGGCCCGGCGAGGGGCGGGAGGCTTCCCCAGACGTTACCCCCTGCTGCCGGCTGCCGTGTTTGAAAGGGCCGCCAGGGCAGCCATGGCGGAGCCGCCCGCTCGGCGCGCCGCGGGGAGGAGCAGGAAG
>VWZZ01002698.1:424471-444329 GCA_013399095.1 Psophia crepitans
GGGGAGGGAGCGGGCGCGGGATGGCCGGGGCCGGCAGCGGGAAGGCGTTCGTGTGCTGGCACCGCACGGGGCCGGGGCCTGTGCCTGTGCCTGTGCCTGTGCCGGCGGTGGGCAGGGTGAAAACCGGCCCTCCCCTGCACGTATGGGTCTGTCTCCGCGCTTCAGCAGGCCTGAGTAAGGGGGTCCGGCAAAGACAGGTCTCCCACTTCCCCGCCTCCTCAGCCGGGTGTCGGTTGCCAGGTTCCCCGGGTTAGTCCGTAAGCAGCACGCCGGGGCTTGACGTGGCCTCGAAGGTGCCTCAGGTACAACGCGATGATGGTGTTTGGTGGTGGCCATCAGCTTTCCCCTTATGTGGTGGCCATCGGCTGTCCCCTTCCCCTTGTGGTGTTGTCTATCGGCTGTGCCCGTCCCCTCGCCTTGGTGGCCATCAGCTCTCCCCTCCCCTCGCGTTGTTGGCTGTTGGCTGTGCCCATCCCGTTGTGTTGGTGACCATGGGCTGTCCCCTGCCTGTAGTGCAGGGCAGAGGTGTGAGGGCTGTGGGACCAGTCCTTGCATCTGCTGCGGTGCAAAAGGATTGGCCGCCCTTCGCTTAAACTACGGACAGAGTCAAGATGCAATATGTCAAGGTTCAATTCTTGGTTGATGGGAGTTTGGAAGGTGTTAGAAATGTCTTCACTGCTGCTTCTAGCAAAAAAACCCCAACATCCTGCTGTGAGGTAGGTTTAGTTATTTTTCACAGGGGTGTTGGGAAGCAGAAATCATCGTTGTGTGAAGCTGAGATACTGCATCAAAGCAGAAAACAGCAATAAATACTTTCACTCAGCCCAGTGAGTAGATAAGAGTGTGTAGATCCAAATAGGATGTTTGCGTTCCGTTACCCACGCGGATTAGAATTTGTGTTTTTCCTTATAACTATAAATATTTGCGCTCTAGTCCTGTCAAAAGCATCCAAGTGTCAGTCACCCATCTTAAGGTTTCATGTAAAGTTATGCTTCCCTGTGATCTCTGCATCTATTCCTTTTTCATCTATACCTACTAAGTTAACGTTCAGCAAGGATCCTGTGAAGTCCACTTCATATGCAAAGTTTAATGGGTACTGGTTTCTGGAGCCATCGTTAGAAGAGTGGAGTGAGGAGGCTGTTACATGAAAGCCGCCTTTCGAGCTTCCATTACCCTAAAAGGTCTTCTGCCTTGTATCATAAATATTTGTAACTTGTGGTCATAACTACCAGCCAGCTGTCCTCCAGCCTTGGAACGGCAACATCTTAAATGTAACTGAGGTGTAATAAACTTAAATAATTCATAATTTTTCATCTTGACTTTCTAATAAATGTCTGTTTAACGGTCTGGAATGACTTTAAACACAAGAACGTTCAATACAGTCTCTCTCTTTCCGTGAAGTTTACCTGACCTCTATAGCTTCCAGGGGCCCAGAGTGAGGCTTAGGCACATACTTGTCTTTATGCATGGGGTTGGATCTCTGGTGCCAAATCCTCAGCTGATATAAACTGTCACAGCTCTGTTGATTTAAATGGGACCTGTGATTTACACAAGTTGACGATCTGACTCAGACCTCGATAGGACTGTTCACATATTTAAAGGTAATCGAGTGTGTGTTTGCAGGCTCGGAGCTGGTTCCCATGGAATTTTGTCCTGGTAAGAGCTGAGCAAAAGGTAGTTTAGTCTAATACTAGGGAAATACCCATTGCTAAGACTCAGCTGTTGTAATTTAACCAGCTAATGTCATACATATGAAATCGTGTTAGAACCTCAGACAGTTTTTCAACTGAAACACGGGCATTTATAATAGGTAAGGCTCTGATTTTATTGTATTTCAGATCGGATGCCGCTTTTATGCCAATGTGAAAACAACCTTTAAATACAGGAACTTGGTACACTATATAACTAAGGACAAAAGATTGTGACTATATATAGCGTTAAAATCATATTTAAATACTTGGTCTGATTATATCTTGTAATACTTCCAGTGAAACTTCGTGCAGAATATAAAAACACTGCCTGTGTCATCTGACTCCTTTGATGCACTGCATTAAAATTCCTATGTCTAAGTACATATCATGGAGTCAACTTTATTTCTCTGCTATTAATAGTTTGAAATTAGGTCACTGTTCTGTAAGGGTGGGCTAAGCCTGCACAACTGATTTCAGAGAAATTACCTCTATAAAAATGTTAGGTTTTTTTTCTCATACTTGCCTGCAGTGACATCATTCCTTATCTATAATCAGTAATTTTAATGTCTATTCTGGCATATGTATTCTATGCTGACAGGTTTTTTTAGATTTGTTTATAGTGACCCCTGCTGCAAAAGATTAAGACTGACATTTCTCTAAACCTTTAAAAAGGCCTTTAGCCAATTATTTCAGAGTTCAGTTCAAAAGAACCAACTAGTTGTAAATTCAAGTTATGTATATAAAATTTGAAACTCCCTAATTTGGATCATTTTTGATAAATTTAGTCTAATTGTACAAGTCTTTTTTCCTCTCTTACATTAGATTTACTTTCTAAAGCAATGCAATGTAGTTACAAAGTTGAAATAGCTTTTCATGTCCCAGATGTAATGCTTGTTCTTTGCATTACTGTTCTTTGATAAGGGCTAGACTTGACACCAATAAATCAAACTGCTACGTGTTAGTGTTTTCAGAGCTCCACTCAGGAAAGCACATGCTTATGTTTATTCAGGATAACAAAACAGTAAAAAAAAGCAGATTAATGCATAGGACTAAGTTTAAACACAGATTACCCTTCTGGTTTCAGAATGACTTGAGTGTCAGTCTATTCCAGTATTGCCCTGAATAGAATGCTTTCTCAACCTCGGGCTTAAAAATTCTTCAGCGTGAAGTATGAGTACGTGCTCTTTTACCAGCAGAAGTTCCACCGGTGCCCTGCGCTGGCCAGAAGCTGTGTAGCTGCAGCTAGTGCAGTGCTTAGCCTGGACTAAGGGACGTCGCTAACGGAGCGTGCCTGAGCTGCAGCTTTATGCTGTTACGGCTTCCTAGCAGTCTGCAGGCCGGATGAAATAAGCATAGTCTTGCTTGTGAGAGACACTCCAGGTATAACGACAGTAAAATCTCTCATCTGTATGTTAGTATGTTTTCATACAACTCTATATGCCTGAGATTAATTTTTTTTGAGCTGTGTTCGAAGAGTGTTACTTAGGCTCCAAAGCCAAGCAAAAAGCCCTGCTTAGAACTCCTTGTGTAACCTTTATACTGCCCTTTGTGCAGATACTTACTGATGAAGGGAGGCATCCTGCAGAAAATGGTGAGACTCTCACAGTGAAATAACCACAGAATTAAAATCTGACAAGCAACCTGAATTGTGCCTTTCCTCCCCCACTGAGTCCTTCACGTTGCATTCTCAGTAGCATTCTCATACGGCTGAGTGTGATTTCATCGGTCTGATAGAAAGGCAAAGGCTAAATTGA
The DNA here is from genome assembly GCA_013399095.1 of Psophia crepitans. Lineage (NCBI taxonomy): Eukaryota > Metazoa > Chordata > Aves > Gruiformes > Psophiidae > Psophia > Psophia crepitans. The sequence goes on from VWZZ01002698.1 coordinate 427,917, forward strand.
GTGCAGTTGCGCCGCATCCTATGTTACCAGTGGGGATTGAATCCTGTATCTTTTCCACAGTAGGCATAGTTCAATATCAGTCAAATTTGTCATTTTTGTGTAGAATGATGGATTATGAGTCCTAAAGTGGTCAATGAGAAGAAACTCAGCAGAGCTGCATTTCTTTCTCTTTTTCTGGGGGCTGGAAAATTGATGCCACCTGAAAGGTCAGGAAGGGAGGTGAGCAGTGGGCAATGTGCTGGGTCTTCCTTTCTCCTCTTTGAGAACAAGAGGAAATTCAGTCCTTCGCAGTGTTCCCCAAAATTTACCATTGGGTGCAGATGCTGGATTACTTATGGTATGAGAGTGCAACCTGGTTCTTGGCCACGTTGCAGGAACATGCTGAGAGTTGTATGGTCTGTACTCAGGCTTCAGAAAGAATGTAATCCATACTCCTGTAACCTACCTCAGTGCTTTGGCAGCTCATGAGTTAGCTGCTTCTGCAGCCATCACTGCTGTTTTGGTGATGGTGTGAGCTGAACCATGAGATGTTCGTGTGTTTTGTTACCATCTTGGCAGACTGACAAAAATTTCCTTAGGAGTGCAACTGGAAGAAGAGAATCGGTGATTTTTAACAGTCCATTTCTCAACATGTAATGACATAAAGGTGTATGTACATAGAGGAGGCCAGAAAGACAGAACTGTGCCGGTGCCCTTAGCTTCTCAGACACGGGAAGGCCCGAGTCCAGAAGTAAGATAACTGCATGAACCTAAGCTAATGAGCACTGCTGAGAGGCAGGGTATGTTAGTTTGGGCATGGTGCCACATTAACATGACTACATCTTTGAGACGGAAGCTAGCTTATGTCTGGGCAGCTCAGAGCATGAGCAGAGCTTGCTTGTAGCTGTCTGCACCTGTCTGCATGGCCCTGCAGAAGGCAAAGCAGTAATTTCCCAATTAATTAGCAAAGGCCTTTTGCAAACAATGCAGACATAAAAGCATCTGCCAAAAAAGCACCCAGCTTCAAAACCTCCTCAATTTTTTTTGTCTACAAGGCCTAGAAGAACATGGCCAGTGTTGAGTCTACTGTCCGTCTTGCCAATATAATCTCAAAGTGCTTTTGTAATCCCCATCTGGTTTTGTTTTCTTCTGTTTCTTCCTGCCTTATAGTTATATTGAAAGGTCTCTGAGAAAGAGACCATCTCACTGCCTGTGTTTATACAAAAGTACAGTGCGATGGCATCCGCATCCATGCCTCTGACTCCTAAACACTGTTGTGTGCCCAGCAGTGATATGGGTGATCTGTATTAAGCAACCATTTGATTTGGGACTGATAGAAATGTCAATCAGCAGAAGCAGAGATCTGTCAGGAAATAGTTTACACTGTCTTTGTATTTTCTGCTTGTCAGCTGGACAAAACACCAATATTTTTATTTTGTGTGGTAGTGAACTCTTGTAAATGGGGACTCCATGTCACTGTTAGTTTTCCCACTGCCACAAGCTTATCGCTTTGGTCAGATCCTTAGACCCTGCCTCTAGCCTATGCCCTGCCTATCCAGAATACTAGTGTGACCTCCTCCATGTCAGACTCCGAATGCCTCAGCGTCTTTACAGTATTTATGGTGATGCCTTCTCAAAATGAGGGTCGTCTATGCTCAGATCCTAAGTTCCACTTTGAAGAAGACACCACAACCAACTCTCTTAGTCCAGCACCTACTGAATGTACTGGCCGTCGCTGTGTAATTGCTCTGTACGTGTTTACAGCAGCTCTTTGTGTGTGGATGATGCAGGGTGCATGGCCCATATGACGTAGGGTCCCTATGCATGTATGGGATGAAATACCTATTATCAGAGTGGGTTTGAACAGCTGAATTGCTCCGGAGAGCACTGGCATTTATCCTGCCAGACTTGTTTCCCTGTTGTGAAGGACGAAAGCACAGACAAATTATGTGCCTTGTGCAAAGGTAGAGAACCATATCCTGCATCTTCAAAATCCATTGGTATTCCATGCATGATCTATTAACTGCACAGCTGCAGAGAGGAAGATAGTGTGACTCTTCTCCCAGTGGATCCAGCAACTGCTTTGTGGAATTACTCATGAAGCTCCATTATGTGCCAATATGTCCAGTCTATATACATAAGTGAATGGGAAAAGATCTAAGTCTTGGAAGGAAGGTGAGGGATGCCAAAGGTTGTTTAGCCTGAAGTGTAAACTGTTGTTCCTGGGTTACTGCATGCATCTATTTCAAAAGAGAGGGTATGTTCAGAATTAGAAGCAAATGGTGGCTTTCGAATTGCTAGAGGGCAATTCTACTTCTGTACAAGTCAGTTCTGATTTCTGTAAATAAGCATGCTCAAGATTATGGGAAACTTTTTTCCTAGGCTGCAACAGTTTTTTGGAAAAAGTCACTTTTGGAGTAATTAGAACTAAAGTATTTCACTCAAAGTTAGTCCACTGAACTAGCAAACCCCATTATTCCTGTATTATTTTACATATAAAAGCATTTATCCTCTTTATTTTACCCCATATATACACATATTTGCCTATCAGTTGTCAGCATGTGGGGCTAGGACACCTCAGAGGTGAATCAGAGTCTCCAGTTTTGTCTGCTGACTCTGCAGAAGCAACCAGGTCAGGACCTTCAACAGTCATGAGGCCGCGTGTCCTGTTACAGAGGGACCAAATCCATCACTTCTGAAAACAGGAGATGATCTTGCCAAGTGGAGGGGCCTCAAAATATGTCCATTATTCCCGACTGTTCAAATAGCAGCTTAAGTGCTTACAAATTGATCAGATGCTTTCAGCAAGCTATGAAAAAGGCTTTGGTCTGGGGAACATTAATCTGAATCTCAGACTCAATTTCATCCTCAGCTACAGGGCGTAGGTCCTGCGTGATCTTTGGTGAGTGACTCTTTCTGTGCTTCGGTTCCTCATTGTTAAAATGGGCTACTAATAACATTTCCTAAAAAGCTGTGCGAGGATAAATAATGGCTACGACACGCTCGGGTATTAGCACACAAAGAGGCTGCACAAGAATCGTAGATTTTCAGCAAAATTCCTGCCAGAAAAATGTTGACCAGTGCCAGTCAGTGCATGGACTGTAATAGTACCTGATGTTTGCCACGTTCCCCGCCTGTCTGTTACTGGCACGACAGTTCATACAGGCGTACTTAAACAGTTCTAAACAAGCAACTTGTGGATCATTTTGAAACAAGGAAGTTTGTATATAGTCAAAATGTAGCCATAGTACTAGATATCCTGGTACAAATTATCGTTTAGAGAACTTCTTTATTTCTCAGTCATAATTTCCTCTCTTTTTCCATCTTCGAAAGCAAGCTGGTGACTTAAAATCTGAAAGAGGGTGCGTATGTATGTGGCCAAATCCACACAACTGTAAAGGTGAAAGTGAGAGTGGCATAAGGCTTTTATCACCTGCCTGAAATTCCATCATCTTCAGCAGAACTGCAGCTGGAGGTGGGTTAGCCTGATCCTTGGTGAGAGCGGAGAAAGATGCAGCTCTTGGCTGCAAGAGAGATGTGTTGTTTTCCCTTTGGATCCAGCCCTCCTGGAAGTGGCAACTGCTGCCAACAGCTAGACCATGGCATGGCCTGTCCCTGGTGAAAGTTAGAACTCACTTTCTGGTTCTGGTTGTAAAGCGTGTCGGCATTCTTACTGGCATGGCAGCCTGCAGTTTTGTTAAAAGTACTTTTAAAACGGTTGTGCTAGCAGTTCGAGTGACCATTCTTTTAAGTAATTACAGTCAGTCCTGCAGACTCAGTCGCAGTATCTGCTCGGTTTGGAGCGTGCACGGTATTTTGTAACCAGGCCAACATTATGGAAGTAACATAAACATTTGCAATGCCTCAGCTTTGCTAGATTTAAAGCAATGCTGTTAGGCTCAAGAAACAGTGATCCAGCAACCCCGGCTTTAGTAGTACTGGCAAGCCGGGAAAACGGCCACTTGGTTGCTCGCATTTGTCTCGGTTATCCTGCAGCACCACAGGTCATTCATTCTCTGACAAGAAGTTCCAAAAATTCCAGTGAATGGAGAATGTTGACACATAAAACTTGGTTGCTATTTCTGTAAAATAACTATTACAGTAACTAACTATATATAGCCAGAAGTAATTGCTTCTGTAAATAAAATACCGGTGAACATATTACAAGATTAAAGAGCAGCTTTGAGCTTCCATCGCAGCTATTTGCCGACTCCCACCCATATACACATGATGACTTTGCAGTCATAGCTCTGCAGTGCCACAAGACTTAATTTAGGATATGCTTGGCATATTATGCTTCCTCGCATTCCTAAATGAAGTGTTCTTCCATGAGGTGCTTAGTGCTCGTTTCAGCTAGCCACTTCACCTGTCCTTGGTGGAGGAAAGTACAGTGATGTCACCAAATGTACTGCAATGCAATTAGTTATTGTTCTTAGCTTATAGTTAGGATTTATAAATGCATAATAAAGGTTTTAGGTGACCATGGGGATTTGGATGTATTATTTAGAGAACATAATTTTGAAACTTCCACTCTTTAAAACAAGGTTCTTTAAAATGGCAGTTACAGGTAGTAAAAATGAGATAAATTGCTAGATCAGATCAGAAGCGATGTATCTTAATAAATGTGTGATCAGTCTTTGAGAGGGAAGGTGATATTAAATAGGTTGAATACCATGCTGCTATAGGAGAAGGCACTGGTTAAATACCTCTGAAGGTAGATTTTCAGTGATCTCTACCATTCAGTGAAAGAGAAGAGTTATTGCCCATAAACTATGGGGTTTTTGCTTACTACTGCTGGTAAAACTAGAAGGCCTGCTCATCCTTTATACCTTTTATTGGTAGGGATTTAACACTGTCACATGTGAGAAGTATAGAGAGCACCTACAGACGGGTTTGAAAATCGTTTGGTTTTAATTTGCTAGTCTGTCATTATTCGGCCAAAACTAGTTTTGCGTGTGGACCTTTCAGAAAAAAATACAAGTCTATTCCTATGAAATACCTTTTGCTGATTCAGTCCTTATTGTTGTTGCTATTAATATTCTCATAAGATCTGGGGGCTGCTGTGATGGACCAGGATCCAACCAAGCTGTAGGTAGGAGAAAAGCAGACTGGTACTGTGTGTATTTGCAGGTGTTGCAGTAAAGGAGAGTTTTGAGTCTGAAGGCCAGTGGGCAGACGGGCAGGTGTCTCCAGGGAAGTCTAGGTGTAAGGGCAGCATAGGAAAAGCACTCCGGTACTTGAATTAAAACGTAAGACAGGAATTTTGCCTGCTTCTAAAACTCAGTGATCAGAGAAGGGTGTTGACATCTTGTTAGGAAGGAGCCATCATAGGCAGAGTGGGGATGGGCTGTGTAGGAACCTGAAAGTGAAAATCAACAGCATGAGTTTATGCGAACAGGAATAAATGAGAGCAACCAGTATTTTGTTTTAGGCAAAAACCTACGCAAATTCTTACAACATTGTGAATGAACGGGAGTGGTGCAGGAATACATCTGTCATGACCGAAAATGTGGGCTGATGCTCCATTGTGTCTTGGACAGGCTGTGATTGAAGATTTCACTGCTGGAAAAAATCAGCAAGACACACTCTGAAGAGAATTCAGAGTAGAAGATGACGCCTATGTTATTAGACCTGACAGTAGTGTGACAAGAAAGCAGATAACAAGAAAGATTCACTGTGGGAAATAAAATCATATTAACTTGTTTGTTTTGTCTCTTTGTATTAGAATGCGTTTGCAGCAATTCACATCAGCTCCCCCCAAAATGCAGATATTTGTGTTTTCAACTTGTTGTCAAACAAAATGACATCAAGCAACAACCCATACTTCAGCAGTGTTCCTTCTGTAAAAGCAGTAATAAATGCTGTCGATGGGCAATAACCCAGTGTCACGACAGTATCCCAGTTGTAAATACACACGATACCGAAGAGTGCTCCCATTGCTCCCCTTTGTGTACCTAGGTAGATCTCTCCTGCTCAGTTTGAGAAACACTTCTCCATAGAGTGCACTGGAAGGTTGAAAGAGCAGCAGAGATGCAAGTCCCAGTGCTTGGCCCATTAAAGGAGGCACTGAGTGAGTTTCCTGTGGAGTTTGGAAGGGCCCTCCGTCGAACTAAAGGAATTTTGGGTTGCCCTCCCAAGAGAGCTTTGGGAAGCTTGTCTTGTAAAGGAGAAGAATGTAGGCAGGAATGTTGAACAACTCTTTGAAGGAGAAATCTAGAAAACATTCTTATCCAGGCTAATTCCCAGGAACATGTTTAACTTTAATTATGCAGTGTAAATCAATCCTGTATCTCCCCTTTGTTGAGGGTGGAGCATTTGTGCCTTTTCATTGCAGTAGTTGCATCCTTCCAGTGCAGAACCTGCTGCTGCTTAGTCTCCCCTATCTTCAGCCAAAGCTCCCTGAACTTGAATGGTTCAGAAAACCATCTATGCACAACATGTGCTTTTTTATTCTGAAGCACTTTGCTGAAGTTACAAATGTCTTTTTAGCCTGAACTACGCTTCACTACATGGCTTCATGGCTTCAGAACAGCTATGATACGGCTACAGGTTGTCTCCTGAGGTTAACAAGCACTTGCTTGCTAAGCTAGAGAAAAAGTACCTATAAAGGGTATTTCAGACAGCTTAGTTATGTCAATAATTACATTATCATCCACTTCCTGCAATTCAGCAATAATCAAGAAAGAGAAGAAAACCATTCACATTTTATATTCCACATGGTAATGCACTGTCCTTATGGAAAAAGGTGAGTGGCAACATATCACAGCTTGCCAGCTTCAAATACCTTACTGAATGTTGTCTCTCATCAGTAGACTTTTATTCCCAAAGCGAGGAGTATTAAGTTTCAGTGAAAGTCTTAAACTGTTCCATTAGTGACCTAATGGATGAAGTAGGATTCAGTGTTTTTTTACTCAAACAATCCCAGACTTGAAACGTTTGAACTCTCTCTCACTTCTGCTTGTCTGTTTTCCTGATAGATATTCACGACCCAGGATAAATTTCTCAATCAGCAGAAGACATCTGAACTCTTTCAAAAAATATGAAATAGAAGCCATTAAAATTAGGTATTTGAATCCATTATATCTCAGTACAGTGATGTAGCTTTAAAAGGTGCTAAGTACAATGGGAACTTTGCCTCATGATCTTGTCATCATCCCTGGAAAACAGAACTTTAATATTTAGATAGCTCAGTGCATCTGAAATTGTTAGTTTCTGAGCTTTTAGAGTGAGAAGAAAAACCCTAGACAAAGTTTTCTTGAGGAAAATGTCTATTTAAAACTCATAACTTTGAAACAATTATACTCATTTTTCCAGGCTTGGCATGTCTTAGATCACAACAAAACTTAAAAAAAAAAAAAGAACTCCTACCCCAAAACAAACTAGGTGTGATGTTTTTGTCCTCTGCCATTATTGAAATATTCAGGCATAAAATACGCTACTGAAACATCTGAAAAAGGTTACGTTATTAATCCACACATAACTTAGAAATGTTTGGAATGATATTACTCAAACTTTTATATAAAAAGATTAGGCAAAGGTGGGAAAGTTTCAGTCCAAAAGAAGTATTTTGTAAAGTTACAAATATATCAGCACAGACTTGGAAAAATGTATTAGAATTATAGATTAAATTCTACTTTGATTATACTGGATAATAGCTGTTTCTGTGATAATAAATACTTGCTAATTGCAAAACCGTATTATAGTTTCTAACCTGATTGCTGTCTCCCCTTTCTTTCCCCCCTCCCTTATGACTCCTTCGTGCGGATCACAGCTTTCTGTATTTTGGAGCAAGTCTAAGCTACCTCCAGATGTTGGAAGAAGAGGTATATAAAGGAACCGCTCCTTTGATTTCTAAATATGTGTTTATCCTAATAAATAAAATGCCAACATTTCTCTCCAGGCTAAATCTAGTGTAAAAAGTTCAGACTGGAGCAGAAGAGCAGAAGCCAAAAATCTCATTACTTTGAAAGGGATACAAAGATACGTTAATGTCAGCACAAACAAACAGATTAAAACAAATAAATGGGAGAACACGAAACTGAAGCAATGATGTACTATGTGATCTGAATAAGTACATACTTTTATTTATTTATTTTATGAAGAATGACGTGGTGTGAGGACTGTGGTACCGACAAGAATAGTAGAGTGATTCAAAAGTAGAAACATTAGTATTTTCTCCATGCTACTTTTTAAAGTATCACATCTAGACCTCTAGATGCAGTGAATTTCTTCATGGGTGAAGGATACGGGATTCCCCAGAGTCAGATACAATGTTAAAATGGTGGATATTGAGGATCTCCCAGGGGGGTCCTGTTGGTATTAGAGATGGGAAACATTTTGCGTGAATAGCACTTCAGAAAAGTGCCATGCCCTTATGATAATGACATACATTTTCATCAATTATTTTGACAGTTACGATCAGAACAAAAAATAAATATGCAATGGTTTGATTAATATTTTTTTTCCCCAAAGAAACACTGTAAATAATCAAATTTAAACATTTTAATTACTCTTCAGGCTACCTGGAAAAAGATTTGTTGTGTCACCAGTCCTACNGATTTAAACATTTTAACTACTCTTCAGGCTACCTGGAAGAAGATCATTCATATAACTTGTCCTGCCTTGGATTTGTTGTGTCACCAGTCCTACGTTTGATTCCTTTGGATCAGTTACCTATTTGACTTTACAAAAGCAACACCAGGGCCAGTATACCCTGTTAGTTCTTTTAAATTCAGATAGCAAGAAGTAACTGTCGTAACTAGATGAGATTATGATGAAGGCAGTTAATGCTCACACATTGCTTTTGGGGTGTCTGCTTTCCTTAAAAAAAAAACAACACCAAAACCACAACCACCAAACAAACCTTTTTTCATATGAACTTTAAATTCCATGATGGATTATTTTCAGATGAAAGCTAGATTGGTTTCAGATATGGAACACTTGTAGTCTATGGTATTCCTTTTTCCTTTTTACCTCAAAATGCTTGATATGTCCAAAAGCAGAAATATCTATGGCAGAGCGCAAAAGGACATCTTTTTGGAGTTATCTGCTAAACATAGATACATTTAGACTTATTTTTGAATGTATTTAGAGAAAACAAACAAAACCCCCAAACCCTGTTGTTTTCTTTGATTTTTGTAAGGAGGAAAACCTGTTTTCTAGTTAGATCAAACACATTTTTTCTTTGCCTTTATAGAATAGCTATCATATCCTAAAACGAAGCATGAAAGTCGAGAGGGTGCTTTGCGGATAAATGTATGGAAGTTTTGTAGATAGCTATGAGGTTACAGAGGTACAATTACTAATCAGGTAGTGCTAACTCACACCTGTAGTGCTTTGCTGGTGCTCACAAGTTCCCTGTTACCTGTATGCATTGGGAGTGGATCGTGTCCTGTCTTGCCATCACATCTTTTGCTTCCTGCCCCTCTTGTGCTGTTAGAAGACACTGGGATAGGAAAAGACACAGTGCAGGAAAAAATTCTTTGCGTTATTGAGAGGTTCTACAATCCAATACGGAAAAGCCTAAGAAAAAGAGATGAAGCTTTTAGCTCAAGAGAAAGGGAGGTGGGTATATTTTGGGCAACCAGAAAAATGAAGTCTGACTAACTTAGAACCAAACCCACAAATGTAAAAAGGAGAAAGAAAAGTAAAATAATCTGTGGAGGAGTAATTGTGACCTGTTAGTCCTCTGTGTCTTTATTCTGCTTGCGAACTCTAAAGTCATGAGTCATGGTCACCTTGCGGTCAACGGTTTTCTATTCTGTGTTTGCCAGTAGAGGCCCTTTAGGTATCAGCATGTGGGAAAAGGCATCTCTGGCAGTCCACGCCTCAAAGTTTTCTCCCAGTACTGACTCCCTTCCTTCCCTTACGAAAAATATGTTAGAGCAAAAACCATTGCTAGACTTTCTGTGTCAGGAAAAAGTTGAAACTGCCACATGTACTAGGAAATGGAGTTTGGCTTTAGCAACTTTAAAGACATAAATATTCTATACTTGTGTAGCTAGCTACTACATTTCAGTTCTCCAAAGACAATGTGCAGGAATAAGTCTACTGACGAGTCCCAGATCCTGATGTTTCGGATTGTGTAGTGTTACACACACACGTATAGGCCTTTTTAGGCTTTGGCTATCATCGCAGTTGGTTAATGAAGCCATGTAGAAAACACGGCTCAACATGTCCTATATGTCCTGAGTGACAATACTGAAAATAGTGTAAATCATTACATCACTTCTTTATTCTGCCTTAGTTTCTCAATTTTAAAAAGTTTGGATGATTGAATACTATAGTGGGAAAGGGCTGGAGGAAGGCTGTGGGAATCATGAGATACAGATTTTATTAATGACTCAGTTAATGACTTCATGTGTGATTTTAGGCAGGTGATTAGAACTAAATTCTCAAAACTGTCCACTTAACTTGAGATACCTAAAATATCTCTAGTTAGGTATTTTACAATTAAAGCACTCAAAATTCAGAGGCACTTCCAAAATGTACCCTTTAATCTTTCTCTTTCTCAGTCCGCTGCTCTCTAACGTGCCTACTTTTGAAAAGCATGTTCTTTTTATATTTAATTGATACTACTGAACTGATGCATAATTAAAAATCATCAAAAAAATTAGCAGAAGCTCGTAATGATAGCTACACCTTGGGCACACTTATTACTCTGCTGCAACTTATCGACTGTGAAATGAGTTTGCCTTGGACTGTCAAATGTAATAGCGACAGATGCTTCAAATTCTGTACAAGGTTTTGGGCGACAGTAAGAGGAATCCTTGCAGTGCTTCAGTCAGGTGCACACACCCTACCACTGCTCTCAGGAACCTTACTACATCCAGTGATCGCTACGCACGCAAATATCAGGTTGCCCTGACTCAGAGCTTCTCTTAAATTTCTCCAGGTGTACTCATACTAAATAGTTCAGCAGAACAGTAGGCTTTCCTAGCCTGTTCTTCTGGTATACCGTATCCTGCTATAGGTTGTATGGCTTTTGCTCTGGTACTGTATGAGGAAGCGGAGAGTCAATTCTGTTTCCTGGAGGCGAACACACTCAGGTCCCCTCAGAGAGCTTCTTTTGGGGAAGTCTACCTCAAATGGGGAACAGTTTCCAGTAGCAACAATACTGCGGTACTCTACGGAGAGAAATAGAAAGAGCAAAAGCCAACAGGAGTATGGATAAATGGCAGTCGATCCCAAAATGCACTGGGTGTCCAGCCTCAGAGGGCTGTGACTGTTGTGACAACCTGAGGACCAGCTTGCCTATGATGAAAGGGATTGTGTTTAGCACTAGACTACACTTGCTCCTTGCCTGAAATTGCTTAGCTGGTAGAGAAGAAAGGAACGAAAATGACCCATCCTTTTCCCTACTTACGCTGCATGCTTGGTTAGGGTTTGTTTGGGGATTTTTTTGGATACGATACAAAATCATCCACTCAAGCAGCATATATGCTGTTGGTTTTCTTTCTGTGTGGTGCTCAAGGAAGCCTGGAAAGACAAGACTGAAGTTCACGTTCCTGTCCTCTTCCAATCCTCATGCAGAGAGTGAGCTGTACCTTTAGGAAAACACTTCTTCCAAGGCTCACCCTATGTGTGTGGAGAGGCTGATCTAGGGCAGGGGCTTCTCTCTTGCAGCCCAGTATATTCCAGAATTCTCTCCTGGTTACTCTGTCCCAAAATTACTCCCAGAATGGATAATCTAATCTTTGATTCTGAATATCAGCAGACTCCTGTTACAGTCCTGAGCAGTGCCAGTTAACTGCAAGTTTCCTTGCCCAAGAAATTCTCTAGATGAGGGCTGATAAACCCACAATAGATCAGAGCTGGGTTTTAGCCTCCACGAGTTTCTCCAGCGACGCCATGTCTAGAATAGCAACAATCCTGCAAATGGCAAACCCACAGTGAGTGCTGCCAGCAAGGAAAGCTACATATGTGAAGGCTGAGAGCATACGTGTATTAAACCAAGTGTATTACACCAAGTATATTTACATACATTTGGAGTACATTTCCAGTATAGAAATACCGCTGTATTTTTCCAGAGAGATGACGTTAAAGCTTTTTATATCAGTATAATAAAATCACCATCCATAAAGCAAGAAAATAACTTAACATAATGGTGGCAGTCCCTGGCACAGCTGTGTTTGTCTGGGATCGTACTGCCCTGCCGAACTGAGCCAGAAGTCTCTCATCTAGATGTGACCTAAGCATATGTTCTGCAACTGGAGGTATGTTTTTGTAGCCCGTGCAGATATGCTTAAGCTGGCTCTAATCTATCTAGCTCAGATAAGAACTGCTAGGAAGGTATGATATCATGGCTTTCGGTCTTGGCTAGCAAACCAGGTGCATACCTGAAATCAGGCTGGCTGGTAGATGCTGCACTGAAGTCACTGTGTCACTGTCTGCCAGAACCAGGTACCTTACAGCTGCAAATCCTGCAGCCCCCTAGCAGTTGCAATGCAGATATATTCTGAGAGATTTATTCCCAATGAAAGCTAACAAATTGAGGCAGAGTTTAGTATGTGCTTTTAAAAGAGGTTGGGAAGAGTACCAAAAGTATAATTAAACTAGAGAGAGTTGGAGAGCTAATTAATCACACATTGACAAGATCTCTTTTGCTGAGACATTTCACAGAGAACATTAGGAGTGCCTTAACTTCCTCAGGTACGTGCTTTGAGAGTGAAGAACAAATTAGTGGAAAATTGGTTGGACACAAGGGAAACCTTGGGATGGAGTTGGAGGCTGGACCAAGCTCAGTCAGACTGGGCTTTTTCTTCATCTTTAGGAAAGATGAATTAGCTGTTTGTACACCCTGAATATCATTTGCAGCATGACAGGAGTGAAAATGCTCTTGAGGATTTTTTTTCATAATCGTGTGTCCAAAATTAGGTATCTAAATAATAATTTGACTTTCAAAGACAGTCAGCATTCACCGGCAGTCTTTGGTTTTTCACCAGGAAGGGACTAATCTCACTAACACTCAAATATTGCACTTGTATAAGCATATCCATTAAGTTCAAAGGAATTCAGTGGGTGTACTCATAGTAGTGAACATCTTCACACAGATGAAATATGTTCATGTCCAGTGTGGATTCAGAGCCAAAGTTCCTCAAATTTCACAAGGTTTATAGCTTGGGTTCTGGCTTTTATTTAATTTTTGACATAAAGATGTTTCTGAAAGTCTCTTCAGCAAGCAAGCCTGATTTTATTCCTTCTGCTTCTGTTTAGTATAACTTTAAGAAATAACATTCCTTTTAAAAATAAAACATCACAAAATCTCCTCTTGTTCTTTCATATTGCTGTATTTGGAAAATCCGGAAAATATCCTCGCATTTCTCAAAGCAGTTATTCAGGAAAGCACTGGAAACGGATACAAGCATTGGTTTTGTAGAGATTCAGCCAGAGATATTCCACTGCCGCTTGGACTGAAAAAAAAAATAATCCTCTGGAAACTCCAGCCAGACTCTGTATGCGCCTTGGGCAAGCACACCTCAGAAGCACTTGCAGTTGTGGCTGCAGTAACGAAATAAAGCCCGCTGCGTGTCCCGGGAGGACTTTGCAGACTCCCTCCACCAGATAGTGCTGTTTCTCCACAGAGCTATTGCGGATTCACAGGCCAGGGAAAGGTCAGGGGCTGCCGGGANNGGGAGGCGCAGCCCGAGCGGGGCTGGCGGCAGTAAGGCCGTGCCTTGCAGGGCTGCCGCCGGCAGCGGGCTGCCCGCTGGCGCTGCCGCCGCTGCTACCCGCTGCCAGCTCGGTGTACTTTATTTCCTAACGTCAGAATGCAAATAGAAGGTGATGCAAACAGGCTGCGCTTTCTTTTATGATCTCTCGGGGGTCCTCTGTCCAGAGCTTAACAGGGCACCCTAACGATGCAGTTGTCTGCCAAGCAGTCGCTCAGCTGAGGCAAACACTGGTGAAAAATCAAAACGCCGACGTGCAGATGCTCCCGCAGGTGAGCGGTCCCGACACAAAGCTAGATGCAGCTTGGTCTCAGAGGGACTGCTACCAGCAGAAGTTACTCCTGGGGAACAGACAGATCTCCTCACCCAGTCCCGAGTCTGCGTACCCTGTACGGCCCCTGCGGCCTTTAAAAAAAAAACACAGCTGGGAAGAACACCTAAAGCCTCATAACTACTGGGCACGGTTTACTACTCTGCTGTAGCCTTTGTAGCGGAGTACAGAAATGCACCTAGCGTGCACCTTGCTGCCTTTCCGCAGGAGAAACATTGCATGTGTGGTGTCTTCCTCTCCCGACCCCCCCGTGAGAAACTGGAGGAATGACATTTACTCTTCATCTCTTAAAGAACCAAATCCTTCTGAACCCACAGCAACAGAACAGAAAAAAACCCAACAACCTAGCAAACAAATATTTAGAAACCTTTCAAATGGAAAATGGTACGTATGGTTAGAATGTTCTTTGCTGTCCGTTACTTAGAGAATCTTTGAGACCACTGAGCCAATTTTGCAGATGAATTTTGCAGGAAGCATTGTAATGTTGCTCAATGTACCCAAGATACTGGATTTTAAGAATATTGTTCTGGGGTCTTTTGGTAAGTTAATAACTGCTTAGTGTTAAAAGTTCGGTCTTGACATAAACATGCTTTCCCAAAGTATAATAACAATGAAAATTAAACTGTACAATTTATGTGTATTTTCCTAAGCAGTGTAAGGCTGGAGCTGTCTGATCCTAAGTGAGCTTGTAAACTTCATTCATGCAGGCAGGCTTCTTAGAAGAAATGATTTGTGAAACCAAACCCCAGCTTGCTTCAGTGCATGGAAAAGTGCAGATGGCTCAAATCAGATATCAGGGCCTAGCAATGTGTGCAGTAGATTATGTGTGTAATTAGACAAATATAAGGTTTATTTATATGATTTTGTATGCTGTGTTAATATTGTCTGTATTTATTCAGACTTTCGTAATATGCATGCGTGGTCTCACAGAGATGCTAGGTCATTGAACTCACCATGGAGACTGTGTTTACTTAAATCTTACCTTGGGCACTTGGAATATACATAGTTGCAATCCTCTTAAAAATAAACAAAAAATGAAACAGTGTATCAGTTTAGCATTTATGTTTTCCAATATCTAAGGAAACGAAGCATAGTGTTTACATTACCGTTATGGAGAAACAACACAAACACATCCAGAGGAAAGGTTTAATTATAGACCTCTTTCTGACACACTAAATGTAGTACCATACAGGTTAATATATAGCCCTATATGGGTTAGGTTGTGAGTGGGGGCAGGAGGAAAGGAGCAGGTGATTCTCTGTTTCTGGTGGGGCCTGCGAGTATGGTCCTTTACAGAAACAACGCAATAGATGTAGTGCGGCTGCTGTGAGCCAAAGGAAAGGGAAAAGGCTGAATTGCGAAGGAAGACATTTCCCATAATTGGCTCCGTGTCACAGCTCTGTATCAAGTAACTCTTCTTGGGGACTGTCAAGATGATAATGAACATGGAGATTTTACTGTACTTCTACTTTGATTAGTAGACGAAGTGGCAACAGGCACCGAAATGTCTTCCTTCCGTTAACGTGAATGCTCTCATGACCCTTAGGCTTCATTAGCACCATATATTCTACCTGGAAGCTGCTCTGGAAGCACGGGTACTGGAGCTGTTTCATCAGCTCTAAATATAACACCTGCCTCCCGAGCCATTACCTGTAGAAATGCCTCGTTATCTGTTCTTTGTTCTCCAGTCAGGAATATCAGGTCCAGTTAAGGACTGGGTGCTCATCTTTTATGTCCTGACTCGACTGGATCCAGGCAACTGAGGTTCTTCTTTTTAAGTTGCCTGAATCTTGGAAGCTCCTCAGCCACCCTCCTGGGAGCCAGCGCTGGCCCTCGGCTTCTCCTCCGATATCCCCGTGAATTCAGGTCCCGTTAGCGGGAAAACACCACCCCTTCTCCAATGACTTCCTCACAAAAACCAGGCAAAATCAGGAACTAAAAATAAAGAAGGCAGCAGTAATTTTCACCAGAGGAAACCACCTAGATCCTCAGTACGTTGGTTCTGAGGAGAAAGCCAGGCTTTCTGGTTATTTAATACAGTACTTGGTACCGCGGAGATGAAAATGACTGAGATCTGACATGACGTGTAGGTATTGTTCAATAACGTAGCGAGTACACCCTTCTACCCCTTCAGAAGATTTTTTTCCCCTTTTCAGCACCCTTGCGGGGCAGCGGCCACTGGCTCCCCGCGCTGGCCCCCCTCGGCGCCGGTTCCAAGCCAGGGGCGGCGGGGGAAGCTGAGGTGGGGCCGGCTCGGGCCGGCTCCGCCGGGCCAGGTGATCCGCAGCAAACAAAGGGACTGGCAGCAACCCACCCCCACGGCAAGACCGGGGCTCGAGCGGCGTTTTGTGCCTCCCCCGTCCCGGGCCAAGCAGGGCCGGGCCCGGCCGCCGCCCCAGCCAGCGTCTGCCGGCCGGGGGAAGGGCGGCCGCG
>VWZZ01002698.1:445502-477806 GCA_013399095.1 Psophia crepitans
GGCTCTTGCTCAGCCCAGGGATTGATTATGCTCGGGTTTTGATTGCGTTCGGGGGTTTCTGCAGCCGCGGACGCCTCCCCCTCCCCGGCGGCCCCCCTCCCTTGTTTTCCGTTAGAAACACGGGCAAGAAAATAAATATATTCACTGGGTGTCGCAAGAGCAAAGGCTAAATAATCAAAGGTAACAGCAGCAGCAGCAGCACGGCGAAGAGACCCGCACTGTATCCTGCTCCCCCGCTCCCAGACCTGCCCTCCTATTTATTGGCGAGACCTCCCTGCCTCCCTCCCTCCCTCCCTCTCGGTGCGAGTGCGTTGTGCGAGTGTTTAATCCCGGGAAAAGTGCAGCCGTCCAGCCATGGTGGTTTTCAATGGCTTGCTGAAAATCAAGATCTGCGAGGCGGTGAATCTGAAACCCACGGCGTGGTCACTGAGGCATGCGGTGGGTCCCAGGCCACAGACCTTTTTGCTGGACCCTTACATAGCCCTCAATGTGGACGACTCCAGGATCGGGCAGACCTCAACCAAGCAAAAGACCAACAGTCCTGCTTGGAACGATGAATTTGTCACCGACGTTTGTAATGGCAGGAAGATAGAGATGGCTGTTTTCCATGATGCCCCCATCGGGTACGACGATTTTGTAGCTAACTGCACTATACAGTTTGAGGACTTGCTGCAGAACGGGAGCCGCCACTTCGAGGACTGGGTAAGTGTGCTGCAGATACATACGTGTACGTGTGATGTTCAGTGGCGTGGCTCTGGATGCAACATCTGTCTTGCAGAGCTAGGTTGCCAAGGGCATGTAATGGCTCTGGAGGCTTTTCATTATTTCCACGCTTTGTTATACTCAGATAGTCGTGATTACTGTACATCTAATGCATGTGGTCTACAGGCAAGGGAGGAAAGAAAAATATGCTGAATCGAAGTAAGAGATGTATAACTACCACTTCAGTTTTTGAAATTATGTTACATAAATACAAGGCTAGTTGTCTCACAGTGTTTGAAAAACCCTAACCAAATGCATCTGAACGGAACATTACCACAAAACCCAGATGCAGCACTTAGACCGAGTTCATAATTTCAGTGTGAATGCTCTTGGTCAGCCTGGCAATGACAAGCCTTAAAAATCCAGACCTGACCTCTGATACGAAACACTTCAGGGTCTTCGTATCACTTGAAAGCTCGCTGCATCAACACTGATGCTCCTCCCTTCTCCCAGATGATCGGCACCTTTATGCGTAGAGCTCATGCGATGCTTCTTCAAGTACCTGAAACTGATAAAAGGATTCAGTGGATCCAGATTCTGTTGCCTGTATACACAATGTGTCTAACAGCTTCTACAGCGTCTTAAAGACCTGGAGGCTAACATGCCTCAATGGGAGTACAAAAAAGCTGGAAAATCCTTGGTCTGACATCCTCCGGTACTGTGATTTAACACGGAAAAAATCAAACAAACAAAAAAAGAAACACAGGAAACGTGAATGTACACATTTCACATTTCTGCAGTTAAACAGTTAAATGGTATATCCTTTAAATAAGATGTATCATAAAACAATAGTAGCTGTCTTCTCATTTTGAATGTGCTCTGCTTGGCCAGCCATCTGAAATGTGTATGCTCATCTTTTTGTATATTTATTTGTTACGGTCAAGGATACTAGCCAGGGAAATATTTCTTTGGCAAACAGACAAAGAGCCCAGGACCAAAATAAAAATAGCGAGAGTTCATAGCTCTGAGTTTCATGTATTCTTTGGGGCTTCTTTTCTTAATGCAGTGGTATAAAGAGACGTCAGAATGATGGAAAGGCATGAAAGAGTTAGGCTCTATTTATGCTGGTTAGGAGCTGAATAACTTTACTGTTAAAACTTTTATGTTTACAACTTTAAAATAATTTTCGCTTCTGCCACATGTGTAACGTGGTGATAATTAGGATCCAGATTATTCCGATGCTCTATGAAAGCTGCGCATTAGTGAGCTCGGATGGTAAAACTGGGCAGTAGGCAGAGGAAAAATAGCCAAATCAGGGAAAGACAAATGCAGCAGTATTGCAGATGTCTTTTACCTGGATTGAATGATAATCGAGTTGTGGCTCTCCTGAAATTTAGAGAGGGGTTTCATCTTTGAGGCCAATGGGACAAGGACGTCATCACAGATTTTTAGTGAAAGAATAGTAATTTTGTATGTTCTTTTTGTGTGCGGTACATATTGTGAGTTTGTTGCCAAATCTGGAAGGACCTTGCAGGTTGCAGATGCCAAGTTTGAATTTTTGGGGGGGCTGGTGTGCTGGGGTATGTCCTGGCTCTGATTTTTAAGGTGAACTCAAACATCCGAACACATTCCCTGGATAAATAGTGGAATTTAACAGATTGAGGCCCATTGTAAACATCATCTGGAAGGAACTATATAACAGAATCGGATAAATGCTGTGTTTTTCTGCACCGGGATTCATTGCTGTCCAGCATTCACTGGGTGGGAGGAGATGAGGGAGTGACTACGCTTGTTCTCTGTTGATGTGACAGAATTGAGGACATGGCAGTGGGTCATAATTGGTCAGCTCAATGTAATGCAGCTTCTGAAGCATCACTTACCTCGGTTTTGCGCTGTAAATCCTCATAGTTTGGATTCTGTTTGCGTGTTACATATAATACAGTGTTACACCACCCTCCCTGTATGGCAGTTGGAATTGGTGAGGAAGCAAGTATTTAACGGGATTATGCTTTACCCTTTCCAAAATCTTCCTGTTTACTGAATGCGTCACTGTAATTGTAATACCGAGTGTGTTTATTGGATTGGTGATAGATAGGTATCTTCAGAGAACTGGCTCTTGCAAAATCACACCCTTTCTTTTGGTCTGATTTCACTGAGTTAAAATAAGGCCTGTGGCCATGGCCTCTCTTATAGAGTCCATAGTGCAGTAGGTAGATTTATTGGTATCTTCATCAGGGTCTATATTAAAATCTGAAAAAGAGAAGTCATCTATGAAATGAATGGGTACAAGGAAGATGCACGTGGCCTAAACCAGCGTTAGGCTAAGATCTGCTGGTACAATACAGTCAATTTTTTCTGTTTAATAAGAGGACTAATTCCTTCATTTCACTGTTGGCATTAAAGGCAGATACTTTTGTGGTACTCTTTCCCAGCTTTATAACAAGCAAGTTAAAAGCAGCGATCGCAGGAACCCATTCCTCCTTACTACCTGAAACACCAAATAAATGCAACCTAGGAAACACTCTTGGAGACCATAAAGTCTTTTTATGCCATTCTGAGGGTTTCCCTTTAAGCAGTTCTGAAAGTTCGAACTGAGTACCACGTAACTTGTGCAGTGTAATTGCCCTGCTGCCCCTCTTTACCTTCAAAATGATGCAACAGTTCTTGCAGAACTGGACTGACACTATTTAAATAGGTTTGAGAAAATGCTCATGTGCTAAGAACAGCTCTTGTCAATCTATTAATAGCTTTAATGCTTTCGATCTCCTATAATGCAGTATGTATTTTTGTAAGGAAATTTCAATATTTGTGTTATAAAATCTGCGCTAGGGTCAAGGTTATGTTACTTATCCTTAATATATTTCTAAGTTCTTGTCAGAAGTCTAATATGCAAAAAGGACTTGCAAAGAAATAATGTTTTGGGTTTTTTTTTCCCCCCTAAAAAGAAACTCTTTCGCTCTGTAGCCAGCTCACCTTCTTTGATTGGTTTTTGCCATTGTGTGAATCCTTGTATTTTTTTCTGAGAGATGAGTTTTTTAGGAAAATAGTGGGTATTTTTCTCACTGTTAAGCCTGTGCTATATACTGATGCCATGGTTACAGTAGAAACACTGATGATAAACAAGTGCAAAGCTTGAAATCATGATGGCTTCTATTGTATTAGGACAAGTCAGAGAAATACGCAAAATCCTGGTTCCTTTTATCTACAGAGTATTCAGCAGTGACAAAAATGATTTTTAACCTTATGATATGTATACTCCCTGAATATATGTACATTTAAAAAAAAATCAAAGTTGTGATCTGAAACAGTGGTTCAGATATTATTGGATGGAAGCTTTAAAACGAAATCTATACTTCCTTTTTTTTTTAAAAGATCAATGTAAAATTATTTGTTTGGGTTTCTAAAAAAGGTGCAGTGACAATTAAAAAGATGGCTGCTTTTTCAGTGGTGCATCAATACAGACATAGCACAGTAAAAGTGTCAGTTTTGCAGATTTTTTTTTAGCCATGGCTACACTGCAGTTTTAAAGAGAGCTTTGGATTTATGACATTACAGGCTTTTCTGTAAGCGCCTAAAATGTTACACAGAATGGCACCGAGCATTCAAGAGGATGCTGGTGAACTTCCACTTTGAAAAATACAAAATACAGAACAATCAACAACCTGCAAGTTCTGACTGAAAACCAAACTAACAACATGAAATCTGTGACTATATTTTTTTGAGTTAGGTAATTCAGGTAATAATAACAACGTATGTCTTCATCTGGCTTTCTTAGGTACGGCATATGTAAACATTGCACTTGAGTTGGTAATGCAGCTACATTTTGATCGGTAGAATTGAGACCTGGAAGGAAAATTCTGTTCATATTTAGCCTTGTGGTTACACTCCTGTGAATTTGCACCATCAATATTTATGTGTTTGGATGACTGGTAGTATGGATTCTGAGTTCAAGTCCACTTTCCAGAGTTGATGATAGATGAAATCGGTGTGATTGGACCTATGCCAAAGACTCCATCTAAGGGTCTTAGCCGTGAGCCCAGCTGTACGCAAGAAAACCTATTGAGTTGTCCTAAGAAATCCTTTTGTGGGCTAAGTAGCAGAACTCACTAAATCCGTCAGGCCATCACGACAGAAAAGCCTCTATTTCTACTGAAAATATTTTACAGCTATATGTGAGTTCATGAAACACATTTAATTTTCTGCTGTCTTAAAAAAATCCCTAACACTATCAGGAAAAAAATAAAACACAAATTTGAGTGAGCTTTTCTTTGATAGTCCTAAATGTCTTTCATACTATTTTTTTTCTCGTCAGTGCTGCTTCTTAAGATCTAAATTTAAAACATTATACTTTTTTAAAAACATCCTTTCATATTTCCATTTTATCAGTGTGAAGTTAGTGATGTAACTGTGCCACCATTGCATAAAGCAACTTTGTTACGAATTAATACAGTGTCTCAATAACAAGTTGATGAAGAGCTCTGGGAAACGGTGTGGAGAAGAGGTACACTGTTTTGCCTACTTGTTGAGCTGTTGAGTTCTGTATTTTTACATCATACTTACGGCGTACCACTGAAGGCATTTTCCTATTGGGAAGAGTAGGTCTTTAAGCTGCAGTCCGCACCGTTGGACACCTGGGTTAATGGAGCTGGGCGTCATGGTGCACACCTCTCATAAGAGAAATAACAGTAACAAGTTATGTCACACGTTAGAAAATCCGAAAGCACTTCAGAGAAAGGTCACTATGCCTTCTTGCCTTTGAGGAATTGAGAAGTAGGTGCCTACAGTCACCCAGAAAGGCAATAGCAGGGGAGGGATTAAAACTCTTCCGAGTCCTTGGTCCAGTGAACTGTCCGTGGATGTGAGAAGCCGAACTGTCTCCTTCCAGCACATCTAATCTGAATTAACTGGAAAGCCTGCTTAGGTGCCTATCAGAGTTTTTCTGTGGTGGTGGTGTTTTGTGGTTTTTTTGTTTGTTTGTTTTGGGGGTTTTGTTTTGTTTGGTTTTGGTTGTGTTTTTTTTTTAAAATGCCATTTCTGTTTCTGAAATGGAAACTCCTTTCAATCAGCAGGTGATCTGTTGTAGCTGGCAGAGAGAGTGTGGAATTGTGATAATTTTAGTGCAGGTCACCCTGCATGTTAACCTTTGCTTGTGCCATATGCTGCTGAAGGTTGGTATTGGGCTAGCAGAGTGTGGTTGTAGCATATTTTAATTTTTCTTTTCATCTACTGGCGGAAGTTGCCTGCGCTGCTGATGTTGAAAGGCCTAGGATTTTGCTTGTGAAAGCTTTACATCTCATCTGAACTGCAGTTCATGGGCTGCTGCAAACCACTGCTATCAGAAGAGTATTTGTTGAACTGAAAGGGAAATTGCTGCCCTTTTTGATAGGTTTCTGCACAACAGGGTTGTCACTGAGCAAGGTCTGTCAGGTTTGGGGTGTGAGGGTGAGAGCGCTACAGGGAATCGGCAGGTCTTTCTCAGGGACTCGGCATAATTGTGAGGATGGGTGGGTGCTTGCGAAGGGAGGATGGGAGATTTTGGAGAGCACTTTGTATGGGTAGGGGGTCTTCCTTGCCTTCTCTCCCAGCCTCCCCCACTCCTGTACCTCCTCTTTTCCTTCTCTGCTGGGGATGTGGTACTGTCACTGTGTAGCTCACCCACTATCTCATATCAATCCCTTTCTACAGCTGCATAAATCTACTCCTACTCCCTGCTAGAAACGCTCCCTCCTAACAGCTCCTGCTTACCTGCAGTGCTTCCCAGCCTGCTGAGAAGCAATAGAGGGGGAAAAAACTGCCTCTGCGCTTGCTACTGCAGGGAGAGAGAAAGGGCAAAGTGGGGAAAGGAAGAGATGAGGCACGGAGAGAAACCTGGAGGAGGGTAACGATTAGTTGCTGCTGCCCCACATACTCCAGCTGCCCTTTTGGCAACAGCAGACAGCTACACATGTAGGAGACAGGGATGAGCTGGCATAGGCAAATTGACTAGTTGAAGGCCGTATGTTGCTCACTGACCTGTTTTTGGGGCGCTTTTTTGCCTGCTTTGCTCAGTGTATAGCTTTTGAAGTCTCACTTCAGACATGAAAAGAATTGCTCAGGGCATGAAAAGTGTGCAGGAGAGCATGCATTTCACTTGGCACTGAATTATCATACATATAGGTCAGGATTTGATCCCACGACTGATCAGAATCTCATCCTATTGTTGCTAATACCGATACTGATAGGAAGCTCCACACAGTGAAAGTAATTCTACTGACCTCTGTAGAAAGTACTTGTTAGAACAAAGTTACCAGTAACAGAGTCCAGTTCATAGGTATTAATTGAAAGATAGACTTTAAGAAATGTCCAGGTAGGGTGAAAACAATTCCTTCATGTCCTTCGTGTACCAATTTTTAGACGGTGCACATCATTATTCCAGCTGAGGCAGTTCCACAGTCGCTATGCAGAACTTCATGGTTGTGAGTAAACCACTGATCTCACTGGGTTCGCTTCATTCACTGGGTTCACTGGGTTCCATGCAGGCATGTGTTTAAATTCTTTCCTCAACTGGGGCCTGTGTTCCAAAGGAAAGCTGAGAATAAATAACTTCTAACAACATCCTTTACTTTTATTTTACTCTTACAGATTTATTATTCTTCTGCAAATCTTGCACATGCAAGCCTGGTTTCTGCTTTCCTCAGCCATCAAAACTAAATCTCTGCCCACTCCCCCCCCATGCAGAATTCTTTAAATACTACCAAATTGAGGATTTGATTTAAGTTTGAATTGTAGGGCTTGGCATCTAAGTGTGATAAGTTTCCATTCCCTAAGTAAACTTCAATTTCAAGGAACTTGTTGGGGGTTTTCAAGTTTTAGAGGGAGACTGTGAATACAAGTTGTAAAAAAATAAGAGGCGAGAGCCGTTCTGTTTGGAATTGGCTGCCTGAATTCAGTTCTGCTTTATCTGGTACTGTCTTAATCTCCTGTCCCTCACCCCAGTTATTAGTAAGAGAAAGACATCTACAGTTCATAGTAAGAGAGGTTTTGGAAACAGTAGAGTATGCAAGCAATGGGAAATCTGTGGTCAGAGAGGACTGAGAAGAGACTTTCCCTCCATCCGCATGGAAAGGTAAGGCTGGAACTATCTGAATGTGGAGTAAGATCAGAAATCCAAAGACAGCTTGGCAAACTGCCAGTTCTGCGGGGAGGGGGAACCAGACCAACCCTTTTGTCAAGCTAGACAGAGCGAGGTCTGAAGAACCGGGATGTTTCGCGTGCCCTTTTGAGTCGTGCAAATTGTAGCAGTTACAGGGGGTTCTGCCATCTGGGGGCAAAGCGGTCATCGCAGAAGGCTGACAAAAAGTTTTAACTTTGCATTTGTAAGCGACTGCTTTCCTATTTGGCAGGCAGTCACTGGAAGATTTTAAAGTATATTTGGAAATATTAATATGAGACTGTGACTGTATAGCTAATAAATAATTCTAGAGATTGGGTAACTTTCATGGCAGTTATGTACTTTGCACTATATTTTAGTAAAGCAAAATTCAAATGAATATGATGTAAGAACATCTGCAGAATTATTATCTACTGTGATCATTATTCACAGTCAGTAGCTTGAATTGCTAGTAAAGTTGATTTCTGAGTGTCCTCTCACGTTCTTCTAAGAGTTAAAAAATCTTAAGTTATCATTGGTGTGATTTAACAGAAGTTACAGAAGCCAAGCTTTCACGTATTTCTGAGTAGCACAGCTAAAAACCTAGTGATATTGGCTTGTTCCCATTAAATATAACAGGAGGCTTAACATTTATTTTATTGAAGCAGTGTTAGAGAAATGCTACGCAATTCTAAATGTTTTTCCTCCACTGAACTCTGTGAGGCTTGAACTGTTGAAGAACAGAAGTAAAGAAAGACCATTGCTGTTAGAATTAAAGAAGGCAAAGTTTGATTCCATCGGAGGCTTGCAGGCAGCCATTTCTGCTTTATATTGGCTAACTTGAGCTGATTTAATTGTTCCAGACAATAGAATCATTTTGGTTGTTTCTGGTGTCCTGCTGGGCAATTTCATCACAGGCAGGAACAAAAAAGCGTGAATAATGGCTAGATGTTACCAAATAAATTTCACGTCTGCATTGTTTGAACAGTGAGCCCCCATTGTATCTCTGTGTCTTAAGTGAAGAGGAGGCAAACTTAATACTTAGTGTTTCCAACTTAGTGTCTTTCGGTGCTTTACAGTGTAAATATGTAACAAGCCTCTTATCATGGGATTCTTAGGCATTTTAGAACTCTTAGTTTTTCAGTCTTTTTTTAATGTCACTTAAAAATATATGGCGTTGTCACTGTTAATATTGATAAGTATTTTTAGACAGTGACGTGGTAGCAATGAAGCAGATGGAATGATGGTGGAGACGTGAAGGGAAGACTGATGCGTACTCTGCATCGGTGATGAGGAAATGGTTGGGATTGCTTTCCTTTGTTTCACAGGTTAAAAGCCAGCAAGACAGTAGTGTTTTCTCCTTCCTTGTTTTCTTCCAGTTTCTTCATTATCATCTGTTCTGTCTTCGTGCTGCCAATTCTCTGACTTTATTTATCTATTCTGGCTTCAGGATGGTCAAGAAATGACAGGGTGACCTTTACGGGACTGCATAAGATTTTGATGTTGGCAATACTAGCAGGCTACGTGAATGAAATGTCCTGCTATACATCTCTACAGAGGCCTATTGCAAGTATAGTTTTCTTGCTGGGACCGTATTTACTTATTGCATAAGTTTTGCAGCATCTCTCAACTTCCCTTTATTTTGAGGTGGGATTGATCCATGGTCTTTAAAAATTATGTCTGAGAATGTGTTGGAAAAGGAAAGGCTGAAGGTCACTCACGCTGTGTCCAATTTGTTCTCTTTCTTACCAGGTTCTAGTAGGATTTGTTGAGGAATCTTTTTTCTTTCTCCCTGTCTTTCTGTCTGTTTTTTCTTTTGAGTTTCCTTGCCTTTTCCTTCCTTGTAATGCCACAGTACCTTGGCACCTCTTGAACATTTGACCTCATGGCCCAATTGTTTTCTGCTTAATCTACTGCTCTTGTATTGTCTTCAAGTCCTGGCTGTTTTAACTTTTCCTTCATTTTTCTTGTTATTACTTCCCGTATATCCATATTGCTGTTATTCCCACCACTGCAGCTCCTTGCCCCTTGTCACTCATTGAGCTCTTTGTGTCAGTAGGACTCAGAAGCATCTTCAGTATCTGAGGCTCTCTGAGATTTGCCTAGCTGCTGTCATCCAGAGCACAACCCCAGCGTGCTTCTCTGCAAGCAGCAGGGAGCTGACTGATCAGACTGGTGGCTGCCAGAGCAGTTATCTTCAGAAGTGATGCACTGAGTTTCCAGTTAGTTATACTGCTGTAGTGGTTGAAGAAAGAGTTGTAATATGGTAGCTTTGAACTTCAAGCAAAATGCTTTGGTTTTAGCAGAGTGGGATGTGGAAGGAACGTGATCTGTCCCTGAAAACTGGGACTCTCCCAAGCAATGGAAATGCTCTTGTGAAATATTAGTTAGTATGGACTGTTGGGATTTTCAGGGACACCTGATCACAGAAAATGTCTACTATTGTTTGGTATTTTTATTTTATAGAAAGTGAAATTACGGTTTCTGTCTTCAAAAAAATCACAGTCCAAGCACAAGTCAAAAAAGGCAGACTGGGGAAGCCAAAAGAAATAATAGAAAAATGCTTACTGGTGTGAAAGGCTGTAGTGGTAGCTTAGCAGCAGCCTATCAATTCAGCTTTGCTTGGTGTCCCTGACTCAAAATCTCAAGGAGAGAGGCAATAGTGGAAAATTTGCTGGAGATATTTGGAGAACCTAATGCTTTGCATGATATGGTGTTTCTCTTCAAGGAGATGACAGATTTAGCGAGACAGCCCCTATGACCTAGTCCATGGTTCCTAAATTTCTAGTTATTTCTGAGTATCCCATATACCTTTACGAACGTTTGGGATCACCCACATTTAGGGAACTGCAGGATTTTTCTATGTAATTCCATGAGAGCTGATATTAACTGTATTATTACATCTGAGCTTTTTTCTTTATCAGTAGCTGGATTAGAGCACTGCCAGTACAATAATCAAAACCAGACACTATATATATAGGGTTAATCTCATGTACTAATGTCACTGGGCTGAGATAACCTTTGTTAAGTTTTACTCCACACCTTTGCTCTTTGTGCCAGCAAGATCTCGGAGCCATGTCAGGGCTCTGAGAGGAGGAAAGAGAAAAGAGGAGTTTGTTAAGCTCTCACGCTGATTTTGTAGAAATGTTACCCATTGTATCAGAAGCAAGCGACAGTGCTTTTCACCGACAGAGCAAAACCTTGTAGCTCTTCCTGATGACCTTTATGCAATACTTTATTTTTATATGTATATGTAAATAAGTAATTAAAGTCCATTTCTTCAAAAAGAATACTGGTTTAGTGGTCATATTTAGTCGGTAGCTTTGCATATGCATTTTTTTATAAGGCCATTTAAAATGTTTCAAAATACAAATTCAGCTAAACTGATTTTTAACAGTTGTGTGGTGCATTAGCAGCCAGACAGTTGACCTCTCTGTGTCACAGCCCAGTGCAGTGCAAAAGGCAGAAACTTACCTGTGTTTGTTTTGTTGGTAAGTAGATGTGTGAGTAAGCAAAAAACCAATATACCTTCAACAAACAGAAAAGAAGTTTAAGTCTGTAGTGTGTGAGGTACACTGAAGGCTGGAGGGCAGACAGAGCATAAGCTGTCTTGCACACCAATTCAAAGCTGTTGTTCCTATATTGTTTTTAGGGGGGGTTTCTTCAAGTGGTGCGCCGTGTTGCTGAGAGTACACGTGTCGTTTAGTTGCATACATAGCGATTCCTCTGGGCTGCTAGCTGAGTTAGGGACATGGGTAGTTACATCACCAGCAATTGAATCCCTTGTATGTTTAATGTTGCACTTTATGTAGTTCTCAGAATTGAGGCCTGTTGTAAATTTTTCAGACGTGTGGAAGTCGCATGAAGAATTTAGGCTCCTGATTCAGCATTCTGAAAGTGTTACCCAGGTGTCTTTTCATCGGTGGTTATTCCACTGTCTTATCTGTTTGAATGGGTTGGCGAATGCATTCTGAACTCTTTGCGAATGTGTTGATCAGAACAGTCGGTTCTGACCAACGAGCTTTCTCTTCTGTGCAGTACGTACGTGTTTTCTTGCAAGTAGTATTGTTCAGAGTGGTTTTAAAGTTAAAAAAAACCAAAACCACAAAAGGACAAAACAAAACCTCAACATTTTGGGGGTTTTGTGACAGATACTTCATTATTGAAACAATATTAAATCACTGAATATTTGAAAAAATAAAATGAAACTGATCTCTAGCCTTGTTTGAATGTACTCTGGACATCAAACTGACAGGCTCTAACATGTTCCAACTGTTATGTTTCGTTTAAAATGTGTGCACTCTCCAGCCAAGCACTGTTTTGCTGCATCAGTGTTATTAATTCCATAAAGCTTTCAAAATCCTTAGTGTAATCCAAAGTTTACAGTCTTTAAAATCAGATTTAAAATCAGATGTGAAGTGATAGAATGTAATTTTGTCTTTTATGCTATTCCTGGAAGACTGAGGTAAAAAGAAAAAAAGAAGGATCTGACTGAAATGGAAGGCAGGCAGAGTGAGAAATGGGGACTGCTCTGGTGAAACCTCTTCTGCTTAGAGCAGTGTCCCGCTGGACTGCATGGGCTTTTTCTCTTTGGGACCTGGGCGTTATTGTGGCAGTGATCAGTAAGACGAATTACAGGCTGAATGTTTTGTAGAACTGCCAAAAGTTTGCAGCTCTTCCAGCAGCTGTGAATCAGCCCTGCACCCTATTTGCAGACTAGCAAGTAAAATCTGCTTCCCAGCAGCAGTGAGCCGGTCCGCGGAACCCCTGTATATAACCTTTATGCACGGTTAATCAACTTTATGATGCAAATAGCGTGAAGTCTCAGAGAATTTTAATGCAGCTATGAAAATGTATTTGATGCTAGTGATGGCCTCAGTAAGAGAGGAGTGAAGTGCTGAAACCTTCTCGGAGTGCACATGCATACATTCTGGCAGGGTGACAGTTTCAACTGTAGGAGTTATTACTTTCTCTTTGATAATGCTCACTGTGTGTTAGGTAGTGCAGAAACAGAAAATTCATAGTTTCTTCCTGGAGGAGCTTATGCTGTAAAATCAGAAAACTTATTACCTCACTTTTGGATAATAAGGGCATGAACTGCAACATAAGATCTATGAAGGTTTTGTACCTGTATATCAAGATAGAAGTGGCATGCAAAACCCACAGAAAATATGTAACGAAATAGAAATCTGTACTTTTCAGAACAGAAGTATGCAAAAGAAATAAATGGCGTATTACTGCAACTTTTAAAGATGTATTTGATGGCCCTTGGGGAAATAGTACTTGTCCAACTGAATAGTTAGAGGAGAGTGTTTTTATTCACATGAATCAGCAGAGACAGAGGCTGAAGCATAAGTTGTGTGCCAAACCAAGGAACATGTAAATAAGACAGCCGGTCAACAAAGTGAAGCCACTTCATAATAGAGCAGAATACAGAAATAAGGAAGATTATATTTGCAGCAGGCTTTATTTAAATAAAAGTTTCAAAATGTCGTAACAGGTCACAACATAAAAATGGCTGTCGTCAGTATTGCTTGGTTTTCCTTAGCGTTTGTGGTAACAGGTGAGGTTGGTGAATTAATTTTAACAGTGCACAAAGTGTTCCTGGTCCTGATGGTCCAACATTTTAGTGAGCCATGAGCTAATGTATAATAACTTCATTATAATCTTGCATACAGTGAACTAGTCAGACAAATTTTTACATACTTGGTTGTCCTGCATCTACTTGTGATATAACACTCTCTCTTCTGTAGTTTTTGCCTTTATTTCCATTCACACAATTCTTTCAAACAAATGAGGATGTCAGTAATGGGAAATGATGGGATGGGCATTCACTCCTAATTCAGGTATAAATCTTCATATAAAATGAATAGTCCAGCCATTCATGTCAGTGGTTCCAGAAGAGGCCTTTGTCTGCTTTAGATTTATGCATAGTGATACAGATGTTATCTGTCTCAGGTAGTAGTGAAATTCATGAGCAAAATATCTGAGTCTGAAGAATCTTGAGCATAGTGATCTTCACAGCATTCTTAAGAGGAAGTGTCATGGATGAAGAAACTGCATTCCTCCCTGTCACCCAGAAGTGTGGCACAAGCATTATGGTTTTAATCTCTCTTTGTGATGGAGGTAGCAGTACCCTCATTTTTACAGAGGGGAGACTGGGGCTGAGACCTAGACTGCTGAAATAAGGTTTCTGCCTGATACCTTTTTAGATATCTTTCTTTCTGTCTTGCAGCTTCTTCTTTATCTGGCAATCACTCTTCTTATTCTCCTTTTCCAAAATAAGAATTCTTACCATCATATTTCTATTTCCTCCTTGTAGCATAGCTTTTGCAGGCTATTGGGTTTTTGCGTTGGTGTTTTTTTTGTTTGTTTGTTTTGGGTTTGTGTGGTTGTTTTTTAATTCTGTTTTAATTCCCCACCCGCTTTGTTGTGGGCATGCTTTCCTTCAGTGGCAGCAAACAAGCAGAATTGCAGGGCCTCCCTCTTGCTGCGTTCTTGACACTGAAGCTTTCCCTGTAGAGGTACGGGTCTATAAAACCTGTCAAAGCACAGTCAGTACCTTCAAGCTGGGCTGCCTCTCTGGATGAGTAGTAGGGGGCAGCACCGGCTTTACTGTTACAGTGAAAAAATTACTACTTAGAGGTATCCTGCATGCATGTACTTGGGGTGCCTCCGGTACTGAGCCTACCTGTGTGTGTGAATGAATACACATAGCCTGTCAAAGGGGCTGAACAGTTGGATGTGCGGGTCTCTGAAATGTAGAACAATCTGTTTTGAGCAACTTTGAAAGCTGTCATTGTGACTTACAATTCTGTATATCGTTTATAATCCTGTAACTGTAGTTAATACGGTAGAAGACAACAGCAGACAAAATCCAAAATTTTAAGTATTTGTCCTTTGATCATTCATGCACTGCATTCAGAGGAAAGGAGACTTCCACTTGGGTCACTCATTTGAAGAAACAGAACACTTGATTTTCCATTTTTAGGTGCTGGTCTTTGTTGCTAGCAGTAGATGTGCTAGGTTTTTACAGAAAGGCTTGGGGTCCTACAGCTGGGGTTGTGTGAAGAGGGAGTGAGTGCAGCTGGTGTGTGCTGTGGAGCAGCTGTGCCCTGCAGCAGAGCCTGATAGCCCAACACCTCAGGGTGTTTATAAAACAGACACAGTGAGATTATATTGGTGTTGCCTGTCTGGCAAACTACTAGCCTGTCGTTTACACAAGGCTGTCCCTGGTTTTGAAAAAGCCGCAGAGTCCCTGCACCGGATATGCTAACGTGGCTTGGGGTCAGCAAGTTATGCATCAGGATTGATCCTGGGTGGGATACATTTGGTGCAGATTATAGCAACTGAGGCTTTATGAATTTGAGGAAGAGATATTCTGGGGAAATTAATAGGAGGCGTCAGTTTAGCTACTCAGAGTTGCTTTGAAAAATTATTTATTGTATTCTGAGCTCAAATGAACCAGCAGAAGGACACAACATACCCGCTGCCATCATTTCACGGTGAAGAAGTGCCACTCTGTTGGGTCTTTTGATATTGTGTATATTATTGACCTTCCTAATCAGTATAAATTTAGCAGTTGGACTTGTAAGTGTAGTAAAGCTTTTTACTTACAGTTCTTTCATCCAAAAGGTATTGTGCAGACACTACAGAAAAAGTGTCAAAATGTGGATCGTTGAGGTCCGTCATAGGAAAAGTAGTCAATGACAGGAATATGAGTTTTGTGGTATTACGCAAAGCTGAAAGCGTTGGAGTGCAAAGGTGATGAACTTACGGTTTCAGTTACTTAGAGTTTTCATCTGTTCATAAGAATTGACTTTAAACTCTCAACTTACGCATTTCTGTACAGCCTTTCAAAATTTAATACTGACTTTGCGATACACTGGTCAGTGATCTACAGCAAGAAACCAGCACCTTTAGAATATAGTCTTATAGATTTACTTGATTTCAAATGTATGTGGCTCATGAAAATCAATTAGAATAGCAGCTTAAGGGAGGAGGTTAACTGCTTCATTTTTTGCTGTAGGCTTGTGATAGTGTGGCACCTTTGACTGCAGGGAAGCTACAGTTTTCTTGCATTAGGCCAATATGAGAAGACACAGTGCCCAGATCAGCCCTGGTGAGGCTGCACCTCGAGTACTGTGTCCAGTTTTGGGCCCCTCACCACAAGAAAGACATCGAGGCCCTGGAGCGTGTCCAGAGAAGGGCAACGAAACTGGTGAAGGGGCTGGAGCACAGGTCTTATGAGGAGCGGCTGAGGGAACTGGGCTTGTTTAGTCTGGAGAAGAGGAGGTTCAGGGGAGACCTTGTTGCCCTCTACAACTACCTGAAAGGGAGTTGTGGTGAGCTGGGGGTTGGCCTCTTCTCGCAGATAACTAGTGACAGGACAAGGGGGAACGGCTGCAAGTTGCGCCAGGGGAGGTTTAGGTTGGAGATGAGGAGAAATTTCTTCTCGGAAAGGGTGGTCGGGCATTGGAACAGGTTGCCCAGGGAGGTGGTGGAGTCACCGTCCCTGCGGGTATTTAAGGAAAGGTTAGATGCAGGACTGAAGCACATGGTTTAGTGGTTAATAGGTGGTGGTGGGGGGTAGGTTGGACTAGGTGATCCTTGAGGTCTCTTCCAACCTTAATGTTTCTGTGTTTTTAAATAAGTGATTTACCAGCTCCAATTCTCTTCAGATTCTCCTGGTGTCACAGGTTTGCTTTCCTGGAACAGTAACACTGATTAAGGATGGGCTTTGTTAAGACAGAATGCTTTGAATGTATGCTAGAATTGAATGAATACTAGATGAATACAGATTTGTTGATTAGTGTTGTTGGCAGGTCCACTGTACAATGTGAGACCATGTCAGTCATCATTGCTTCAGTGTGAAGTTGACATTTGTGTCCTCACTTCTTAAAATATGAATGTAGTATGTTAGATGTCCATCTCAAGGCCAACATATTTCAACAGCAATAAAAAAGAGAATGTATGGGAGGGGTACCCAGCAGTCCTGAAAGCATCTCTGCTCACAGACCAGGCTCCCAGAAAGAGATGGATTGAAGACCTTGGGTAGGTAACTCCTTTGTGCCTCAGAATGCCATCTGCCCAAAGCTCAGATCCCACATCCCAGGGCTTATGTCTTCAAACCCACGGGCTCCGTGCTACTTTCCTTCAACCCTGCCTATTCTAAGGGATACTACTTTCCCAGTACCACTTCCCTCTTGGACCTTCCCAATGGTACTTGCAATCACTGTTCTGTTGGTTGCTGTTGCATCTGCTCAGTTATGAAGTACCTCGCTTCTGCTCCTGGCAGAATTTAAAAATGCTGGTGATGGGCTGCATTTATCAAAACTCCTGTGAGGGATCCTGGTTCAGAAACAGGGTATATAGCCACAGAAGACCATGCGTGTGCCAGCCTGATTAAAAAAAAAAAAAAAAAAAGTTTTGTCTCAGAGTAACTGGAGTACATGAGGGTAAGAAGGGATGAAATAATTTATCTTCATTTGTGTGGGTATGTATGTCCAGCTCATTCTGGATTTTCTTTCCTGTTAGGAATCCAGGAAAGGAGATGTGATTCTTTACCACCTCTGTTCTTTTTTTTCCCTGGAGAAAGAGAGACTGGTAGCGGCTTTAGTTACAGTTAACATATTTAATCATTAGAAAACTTAATTTGAAGACCTACTTTGTTACTCTGTTTCCCAGTGGCTCCATCCAAATGTGAGATAAGTACTATGGATAAAACACACTAGGGCTGTGAATATGTGTCACAGGAAGAGGTTGTGTTGACTGGAAGGGGAGATGTTGGGTGGCCTCCCTTTTAGGGGTTGTCTGAATGATAATGGAGTGAAAACCAGATACAGACAGAAAATATGTTACTGAGAGAAAACAAAAGCAAGTTCTGTCAGGTATTTCAAGGCCAAGGCAACTCAGTGGAGTTATTACTGGCTCTTATTAGCACGCCTGAAAAAAATCATGTTCTTTGCTTCAGCTGGGTGGCCCTCGGAAAGGGGAGAGATTCTTTCCTGCCTTTTGAAATCATCAAAGAATATGAGAGTAATCATTTCCAAAGTTATCTCTATGTCGGAAAGCCTCGCTGTTCAGGATAAGGCAGGGTAAACAAAAGACAAATAGGAAGTGACTTTTAAAAAGTATGGATTTGAACCTGCAAGGTGCTGAGTGTCTCCAGTGAAACGCTGAGCTTGCTTGATTTCCAGTAAGTTTATGGCTCTGAGTTCCTGACAGGATCAGTCCTAAGATTAGATCTATGCTCTGAAGTAAAATCAGGTTACTGCTGTCAGCTTTTTG
This sequence comes from Psophia crepitans, assembly GCA_013399095.1. Classification (NCBI taxonomy): domain Eukaryota; kingdom Metazoa; phylum Chordata; class Aves; order Gruiformes; family Psophiidae; genus Psophia; species Psophia crepitans. The sequence continues at coordinate 463,624 of VWZZ01002698.1, forward strand.
TAACTGCCAATATTGCTTGCAGTGCACATCATGAGCGCTGTGCATGTACACAGACATGCACAGCACTGGAGTAAAGAGAGAAGCTGATCCACTGGGACTGTATCCCTTTCACATTTTCATTGTTTGTCTGTTGTACTAATAAGAACTCTGATATGAAAATGAGACATCAAGAAGGTAAAACAAAGGACTAGCAAAAGGAAGAATCTTCCTTTAGTTTTGCTCTTGTGTTTAGAAGCATTTGTACATGGCTTTCACTTATCTGGAGTAAAATAATACCAAATTTGTGTAGTACTTTTCATCAGTAGATTCCTAAGTGAATATCACTTTGATGACTGTATTGGATATGCAATCAAGACCTTTGGGTAGAGGAGCATGTAGTGGTGCAGTGCTTCACTTTCAGATGAATTGCAAAGCCCTTCGCATTTAGCTTCGTTGGCTTCAGTGGGGCCGTTCATGGTGTACGGGTGTCTCAACTGGCCTGTACTGAGATACCGAGCTTGCAAAGGATGTTTGAATTGGGCTCCTAGTCTCCCATTAATACATATATTACTGTCCATATGAGTTAATATGATACCAATATTCTGAGTGCAGTCATTGCTGGTGTTATTTGAAGGGTGGGTATGATGAGACTTCACTATTATGCCTAAGGGGAAAACTACCTGTTTCTTCACAGTAGTTTCTTGAAGTTACACAAGGAAATCTATATGCTCTAAGCATGAACTGAAAAATGTTTGGCTATAACCAAACTGATTCAGTTGTCTCATAATTTATTGCTATTATGATGAGCGAGTGGTTAAAATGTTTGCACCTGGTTATTGCAGCATGTAGAAATAAAACTATCTGAAATGGTACTGAAGTTTTTGGTGACATGACAGACATGAAGCATAGTTTCTTTTAGCTAAAATATTAGATCTATGCAAATGTTATATAGAAGGCTTGGACTACCTTGAGTCAAAGAGATGTTGATTATATTATACCTTTCCCAGGGTTTGTGTCTTGCTCTGTGTTCTGTGGTGTGAATAAAACTTGTACTTTCATTGATCCTTCCAATATATGGATCGTAAACAAATTGGAGGCAAAGAGGAACAAAAAGTAGAAAAACTTTGTAAAGAAACAGTGCTTAATTCTACCAGTGCTGCTGCCTCAGGCTTCAGTGCTCAGTTTCATCAAACAGGTTCTTCTACCTCTGTTTCCTCATTCCTCCTGAGGAGAGTCAAACTGACCGTGTTCAATTAATTGTGAGGCTTCAGAGCCTTTCTTGTGCTCTAGCGAAAGAGAAGACTGTCACCATGCCCATGGACCAACAGCACCTGGAAAATATCTAAAGTACAGATCTTGAGTTACAATCATTTGGAGCAGGGGATTGTTTTCTAGGGTAGCTTTTTCTGGCTAGGTGCATGGTGGCACCTTCTGGGAGGCGACAGAGAGACTAAAGCAGATTTAGCCAGCAAGAAAAGAAGTTGCTCCTTTAGGGGGGAGACAATCCCCTGTCAAGCCTGGGGAATGTTGTTTCCCATCATGCAATGATGCGAAGCAGCCAGAAAATAACTCAAAGGACAAGCCTGGGAAATACAGTGTATTCCTTAATATACAGTAATCTTGAGTGGACAATATTGTGTAATCGTATAACATCATCACGTGGAAGAAGTCAGTAGTTCAAAGTCAATGTTTCTCACCTTACCTAAAATATTATCTTAATAGTGAAAAGCGTGATGGTGGAAAGGAGAGCTAGTCTCGTAGTTGCATTTCTAACCTCCTTTAGGGTACATCTTCTTGATCCCTGAAAAATACTGATAAGGACAGCTTCCTCAGAAACTTTTGCCGTCCATCCTTTGAATCTCTGGGTTTTCAATGTGACAATAAATGTGCTTCAGGCAGTGCCTACTCTGAGAAAAGAACAGGCGAAACCTTACTCTTCACTGTAATGACAGGTCAAAATTAGTTGAATATTAGCGATTAATTTTGAAATGGAAGGTATGACTACCTCTCTTGCAGGCAGGCCTACTGTGATCAAGAGATGGGGAAGAATTGTTCCCAATTTGTTTACTAATACAGTAAGTAAGTGTGTGGTATTTTTGACTTGCACACTGTCAGCTTCGAAAAGGGAGTCCAGAAGCCTACAGAGCTTTAAAAATACCTTGTGCTGGGTTTGAAAGTTAGGGCTAAATGTTCCTGTTGTTTCCCCAAGTGTCAAGGAACCAAGAGAGCTACGTTTGTCCCCTCTTTTTCCATAGTATCTGTGGAATAAAGGATGGGTGAAGGGGTACACTTTCTGCAACTCTTTTGAGCCCATGAAGATGAACAGTAAATAGTGATACCTTGGTTAGTTTGAACTGGGTCACTCTGTGCGCTGTGAAGCCCCTCTGTGTGAGACAGGGCAGCTGGGGGCATCGAGGAAGTTCTCAACATGGGAGAAAACCTCCTGCAAGGTAACACGGAGCACAAAGCTTAGCATGAATGAGCCGTTGTTTGGAGATTTTTTGAAACTGATGTCCTTATCCAGAGGTCTGACTGGGAACTGAGTGCTTCTCCTCATAGATGGAGAGCGTAAAGCTTGGTCCTCCCTCTTCCCTCACTCCCTTGTTTTCTGCTGGAGAGTGTGAATCGAAGCTGTCAGGGCTGTTGGTCCGGCTAGGTAGCATTGCCTGAATGGGGAGTTGCGGGGAAGAAGAAAACTGGGATCGTAATCGCAACATTAAAAAAAATAAATGTCTGAAATATCCCAGCATTACCCTGATAACTGGGCCTTGATATTGCTGTTAAAAGGCTTATGGGAAGCTTACCATCACAGGTCATATACAGCCCTCTGTGGTCTTAGCACATCCACGTGTGTGATCCTATAACCTGGCTAAAACAATATGCTCACAAGATGTATTGCAAGGTTATTGGATTGTACCTAAATCATTCCATACTAGGTGATTTATACAATTTGCTTATATATGCAGAACCCTCTGCTCCTATGTATCTTTAAGACCAAGCCCGTAGTCCGTTAACTACAAAATTGTGTAGGCTCTGCCGATACCACGATCACAACCCTCATCCTGAGGTGATGGTGCATCCCAATACGGGCCGCGTGTGGACAGCGGGGGGTTAGGCCCCCGTCCTTGCTGCTCTGGCTGTTCAGGAATTGCCCACTAGGAGGTTTCTTGCACCTTTGCTCAGTGTGTTTTGTGGGGGTTACTGAAGGATTTCTTCGCTCTGCAGGCCTCTGACAAAAGCGTGGCGGTTCCTGTTTTCCATCTGAGGCTGCCAGAGGTAGCGGGTCTAAGTGCAGTATCAATAGAAAACTGGTTTTTTCCTAGCTAGTCTGTTTGATCCTCGACTGCTTTGATTAACCAGTTCTGGGGCTTAGTGAGACATTGTTTTTTCCATTCTTTGTAGTGTTTTTGGCAAGGGGTGGAGAAAATACAGTCATTGCTCCGTTTTCTCTCCGAGTTCGTTTTATTTTCTGCTCTTTGTGCTCAGACACAAGAAGTAATGGTTTGCAATATTGTTTGAAATATTAAAAATAAAAACGTACTTTATATTCCCTTCTCACAGAACGCGTGTGAAGATAAATAGGAACAGATCGTATTGGGAAAACATTTCTTTCCCCCTGCTCCTGAAAAGAAAGCAATCCCTCCGTTATTGAAGTTTTCTGCGAGTAAACCGCAAGCAGGCAGGCTGAGTGCAGCCAGCTACAGGATGATAGCCTCGTTTTTGTTGTTGTGCGGCTTTGGGGGGGTTTAGCTGCAGATTTAGCCATTACAAACTGAACCGCTAAAAACACATCAGTGTTATTTTGAAAATTCAGAGCAGATTCAGCTGAGACCAGGAAGTGAGGTGTTGTCCTTTTAAAGCCTGATACACAGAAAAGGGTATTTCTGACGCATGACCTTCAGTGAACAGGAATTCCTCTACTCAAAATCTCATCCTTACCATGAACTTCACTGCCGCATTTCATCCTCTCACAGCTGTGTGAAAAGTGACATATTGTGAAAAAAAAAAAGACCAAACCCAAAACGTTGAGAGATTTTGCCCATGTTTTCTTAAATAAATAACAAGGGCTTGCAAAATATAGAGCATGAGTTTTTCCTGAAATGTTTTGTATATAAATAAATATAATTTTAAGTTACAAGAGTTTTTGTTTAGTGGAGTTCATTAGCTGTTAACTAAATAACCAATCACATTGTTAAAATCCGTTTGACTATCTAACAGTAAGTATCACAATAGAAACGACTGGGGCTTAGGTTTGTTGAAAATCTGGTTTGAATTTTGAGTGGTGAGTATTTGAAACTCCATGCTGAAAAAATCTGGCTCTGCACGGACTTTTTGTATATGTTTGCTTTCACTTTTTTTTTTAATTTTCTTTTGCTCTCTTTCTTTCTCTCTCTGCCTTCAGTTTAAAGGCAGTGAAAGAACACCTAGTAACAAGCAGATTTGAGAACTAGGCAAAAATGGTTTTCTGACTGTAGCAGGTAACAATGCCACGCTTAGTCCCTGGTGGAGTGAATTAGCAGTAATAATTTTGTGCAGATACTGAGTACGGCTGCAGTTAAATGCATACAAAAATACAGCTTTTTTGCCAGAGATACAGACTCTGGAAGGCATTGAATTGAAGACTCTTTGGAGTGGGAGAAGGAAGTATCTGGCAGGCGTCTTTTTTAGGACTCCGCACTTCTAGAATTTGCCAGTTCCTGCTGTTTAACAGCCCAGATTTGCTAACCTCCGGGACATACGGCAAGGCCTACTTTTTTCTTCTGGTTCTGTGTGGAAGTGGGTGTTGGCTAGAGCTAGATAACGATGAAGAGGGGATATGTTGCTGAGATTGCTCCATTTTTGCTTTTGTTTTGTTTGCTGGATTATTTTATTTGACCTGAGGCAATTTATTTCTAGTGTTTAATTTTAAAAGCTTGCCAGTGACAGAGAGATTACTGAGCGACATTCCATTGTTATAGCAAGAAAATGAATAAATAATAGTTTTGTAACTCAAATTCCCTGTAAAAGTACTGCAGCTGCTTGTTATGTAGAGCCTGCATTTTATTATCTATAGGATGTGGTAAATATATAAGAAACTTTTTTCCTTGAGGAAAACAAATTCTCAGAACCAAGTGAATGCAGTGGATCCAAATAAATGTAAGTGATAAGCCCTAATGAAGCGAAACTAAAGATCTTGTGGGACTTTCAGGTCCAATAGGAGAAGGCAGTATGGCATAGGCATCACAGTAGATGCTGACACTTCCATGCAGTAGCAGTGGAGATCAGTCAATAAAGACCTTTGATCGTAGGCCAGATTTTACATTAATTTGTAGACTGGGAATGAAGTAGAAATCAAAGGGCTCTACAGTCAGGTACCTGGAGAGACAGTACTATGCCCTGTGTGAGAGATGTAAGCATAGTGTCAGATAGGACTCATTTTTACTTGCTAAAAAGAGTTGCTCATATTTGAGTTTGATATTATGTCATTGCAGATAATGAACTTCTGACAGCTAGCTTTACCAAATCTGTTTTTGAAAGTGATTAAAAATTATGCAGTTGAATGGTATTTTAAAATGTTGGAAAAATGAAGTTTTATGATGTCTCAATACCAAAATCTAAGAACAGATATATGCCCCACTTTAAAAAGTCTACATAATATAACTTCGCAGAAAATGTTCTAGCTTAATTATAGTAATGTGCCTCGAATTTTCCAGTGGGTTCATTTATTTTGAGTATATGTCTCATCTCTTATTACTGTAACTACAAATAAGCCTGTTGTTGGGTATGTGTTGTCTAAACGTTGCACGTAACTTTCCTGGAATTTGTAAAGCTATTCTGTTTGACATTAGTTGGCATACCTTGTTTGCAACCCTTGTAATCCAAAAATAAAATATTTATGTGTCTCTACTAGCAAAGTACGAGTACCATATTAAGAACAACCATATACGGACCTAGCTCTGTAAGATGCTGACTGTTGTCGATTCCCCCTAGCTCAGCAATTGGTTTCACGTGTCTGTCTTAAAACCTGCTGGAACTACTCTGAAGTTACAACTTTGAAACCAGAATCATCATCTGGCTTGGGTGTATGAGGCAGGCAGAAACTAAACTCTATTGGTTTAGGGTGCCATCGCAATTGAGGCACTGCTGTTGCAAGACAGAGATGTTGGCTGCTGTGTTCTGGTTACTGGGAATAGTAGCTGCCACTTGATCACCAGAGTGGAGCTGTTGGAAGGAGGCAGGGGCTTTTAGAGAAATGTATGCAAGGGAGAGGTGTTCCTGTTCTCAGAAAGGGGAGAACCTTCTGGCCATCCCCAAGGGCTTGGGGAAATTGCCTGGCAGGTTGGAGGAGGAGGCGCTGGTCTGGCACCCAGAGATTTACTCACAGCAGGAGCTGTGTGATCCTCCAGGATTTTGGCTGTAGGAGACCTGTGTTGATAGGCACCCAAGCTGCAAATAGCGCACTTTTTCTGTGTTTTATTTGCTTTTTGGGGATGTCCAATTAAATATGTGTCTTGTTTTTAATCCCTCGCTGAGGATGATATTTTTCCTATATGCTATGGAAGGGAAGGAGGCATAGGGAAGGCTGGTGGGCTTTCAACCTATCTAATCTTTCAGAGGTATGTTGAGGATTTTCTTCAAGAATACTGTGCCAGCCATGTGGTCTGCCAAGTAGTATTTTACTCTTTACTGCAGTGAGATTTGTTTACATATATCCTTCCCTGTCCTGACTCCTTCTTCCTCTAATTTAAATAATTTCATTGTGGGATAATAGTGTAACAAATTCTGTAAAAATTATGCCAACTTCATGCCTCAGCCGTTAGCAAATCCGTCGTGCAGATGTAGCAGAGGTGTCTAAAATACGTCTCAGTGCTACTCATCCATAGCTGGAGGTTTATGAGAAGTAAAGCATAGCTGGATTTGAGTTACTAGTCGTGCCCTTTGACTTTTCATCTTGCATGATCATTTTTAGAATGGAAAGGCTGAATATAGATGCAAAAGGAATAAGACGGGCGCTGCTTGTGTTACTTTTGTGTCATGGTGAATTCGCCATCTGATATTCTATCACAGCATCAAAATATGCGAATTGCTTACTGAACGTCACGCTATACTGCGACATGGTGCTTGGCTTACAGGCAGGTAACTATTTATCTGACGGGTTTGCAGTATCTTTACGTGGGAGTTGATTGCCAGTTGGTGGAAAATAAGAAACTGTATTAACCCCATAGGAGGATGGGGTTAATAGTTACAGTAACTGAAAACAAAGCTGGTTTGGGCTTTGAAAGTGCAACCAGAGTGCTGCCAGACAGACTCTTCCTCTGACTGCACCAGGATTGCTGCCTTTATAAGGGTTTGCAAGTGGAAGTCTTGCCGTGCTAGGGGCTGCCGAATCCGTCCCATAGGAAACCAGCAAGAGGAAACACAGGGGTGGCTGCAGTCAGGAGTAGTATGCTCGCTGCAAATCACAAGTGGGAACAAATGCAGTAAGGAAGCAGCCGGCATCTCTTGAGGTCACCAGGAAGACACAATGAAATTTTCCAGCCCTGGGGCATGATAGTGAACCTGATTCATGGAAAGCCTTGGTCCCTTTGTGATTCTGGGGAGCAAAGTGATGGGGGAAAGATAAGAAGGGAGAGGCCATTTCAGGCCAAACAGCCTGCAGAGTTGCCGGGAACTTTTTACGGCCATGAACATTTTAGTATTATGCTCCGACTTCATGCTAGTTGTTGTGGCATGTACAGGCTCCCGTCCCTCCTGCTTGGCTGATTGGCCCTGTGAGAGCACCTGTTTGTGGGGATGCGTGATTTCTTAAAGATTAAGCTTTTCCCATTTAGCTTTCCAAATTTGCTTTTGGTGAAGATGAATGAGTTTTAAGTATCATTTGTACTTTTGTTCAAAGCGCTCGTGGAATAACTCTTTGCAATGACCACTTGGGTTATTTTATACTTTGCTTTTTCAGAAGGTGAAAGCATTTGAAAAATAGGCATTATAAAGTTGTATCCATCAGTTCTTTGGCAAATCATAACATGATTTTCATCAAAAGCTACAGATAGAATTTGAGCAACATATTAACAAATAGATTTATTTATATTTTTCCGTTCTGAAAATTACTGCATCAGTGTTAGCTTCAGATTTTCAAAAAGTCTTAGGCACCTGGGAGAAGGCAACTGAACAATACACTGACTTTCTAAAAATTTAAATCTTTAATCTGTAAATGAGAAAAAATGCGTATCTTCTGTATAGAAAATTTCAAAGCCAAGTAGCACACTGTATAGACTTTCATGTATTGTGTGGATTTGACTGATTCCTGTGAATGCTAATGCTCTGCTTCTTTCCACTGCTTCATTTCTGCCAAGAACTGTTCTAGCATTTCAAACCTTCCAGCAATATAAAACTGGAAGGAGGAGATTCTTTGGTTCGCAAGGCCCAAATAGCAAAGTATTGGTGTATTTTATGCTTTTCTTAATATATGTATGTATATATTATTAATTCATGTTTGTTTGTGCAAATTTAAATATTTCTTGCATGGTTCTATAATTTCCTAATGTTTTTTCTGTAGCTGGAGAGTAGAGAGAGACAAAGCTTTTCTGGGTTCGGTGCTTCGGCAGTTGCGGTTGGACGCTGGTGTGCAGAATACCTCTGTTGTTGGTGGCATAGAGAGAGGCAGGAATTCTTGTCAACTTTTATTGGCACACTGTGAGTCACATATAAAATGCCACATATGTGTCATCGTGTATAGCTGGCCTAATGCTTGTGGGTGTTGGTGCGTGTGCCAAAGATGAATTTTACCTGGATGATAGCTTGATAAATCATTAATGTGGTTTCCATTGTCCATGGAATGAAGCTATAAATTCCTTGGCAGTCAAGGTTACCTGGAGACTAATATAAAGGTCGTGAGTATAGAGGTAGCTTGCCTTGTTATTTCAGATGTGCTAGTGTGCCAAGAAGCAAGGCTAATGGTGTGCATTCCCAAGTTCAGGAGAAAGCCAGATCAGCAAACTGGAGACCTCTAGCCTATCCTATTTATTCCAGCTGCTCAGAACTTCTTTTGTTAATCCAGTTCTTACTTTGGAAATACTGATCTGTTGCAGGTTTTTTTTCAGTAGAGCATAGCCCTTTTCACATAATTTACACAGGAGAAATATTTATTAGGTCCTGGGTGGAATTACCACTCCTAGGCAGCAGGTCGTGATGGGAGCGGTTCGATGGCATGCAGGAGAGCGCTTTCAAGGCCATATTTCTTTGCTGACTGTGAGTTTCTGTGTCACATCTGAGTAGCTTAACTATGTTACTGTTCAGGGATAAATCTTTCTTCTCCTCCCCCCATTTAATTTCAAGACCTCCAAAGATAATTGGTTTCATTTTAAGATGCAGTAGAGTAAGTTTGAAGTTTTAGTGGGATGGGGGATAGAAGCCATTTTCTGACCAGCACTGGGCAGTAGTTGGTTCCCTGGGTATGCCCTAATGCTGCGTGCAAATACTTTGCCTGTCTTTAAATCTCACTAATGGTGGTCTTTACGCTTGGGGAGTGTGAGAATTAGAAATTCCCTGATCTGTGGTGTCCTTAACAACTTTATCTAAGCACAGGAGAAATCTTGTGCTGCTGGTGTTCAGTCACTGCTCACTTTCTTTACATTGTGAATCTCGTTGCTCGCTAATTTAAACCTCTTCGAAACCGAGGGTGCAACCTGTCCCTTTATTTATGATGGCAGTAAGGATTACACTGCTTTATAGAACGAGGAAGCTAAAACAATAGCAGCCTCCGCCCTGCGACGGTTTCTGGGGATTGCTGAGTGTGGATGGTTGAAAAGGTAATCTAAACTGTTAGGAAGCAGCCAGGTTGATTTCCAGCAGCAATGGGATTCATCAGGGATAGTTTTCAAATGCTTGGAAAAATATGTATAAGTAAAGTGTGAAGTACAAACTACTTCATTTATTAAAAAAAAAATAAATAAGATGGCAGGTTCCAAAAAATGCAAAAACAGTTGGCTACATGAATTTGTAAAGGGAGGCAGGATTACTTTTGTTTCCTTCTGGGTAACAATAAGGTGTTTTCTAAATAAAAAATGACCAAACAAGCAACAATACCACCTTCAGAAGCTGAGTCTCCCTTCCCCTTTGCAGCCTGCTGCCTAATGTTTTGGGGTTTTTTAGTTTTATTGGTAATACTAACATTCCTAATAAATAAGAAATTATACACTTGACTTGATACACTTTTTTTAGCAGTCTTTGGTTCACAAATCAAATTTCAGAATAATAGTTAGATGGGGAAGAGAGCAAATTGTTGCTAGTTTAGTTAGCATTAGTCATACAGCTCTGCAAGAGCTTTTTGAGGGAATAACATTACTCTAAATAGAGATTTAAATCACATGGTATTTCTATTTTTTTATTGTAGTTCCTGAGGCTCCAATTTTAGTTAGGCTGCAAGCAAAAAAAAAGTACTGTTTTAATAGGTATTTCACAAAAAAATCCTATTGCCTCCAAGAGTGAATGATGTGTTATCCATGTTTGTCTGGTAAGTAATTTAACTTGAAGGAGAGAAATTGATTTATAATGGTTGAGCAGTACCCAGATCTCTCATGTCCTTGATCACTCTTATCTGTTCCAAGCATATATTCGCAAAGAAAAAGATCTTCTCTATTGCATCCCATCAGATGATGTTCATGCAATCTTGGCTTGCTCTGTGATGTGAGATAAGTTCAATTTCTCTTAAACTGGAGCATGCAGAAGACAAAAGGTGGAGAGTGAAACCATGGAGGGGAGTGGAGTGACTATTAAGAGGAAGGAAGATGGGTTGTTACCCTTCAGAACAAAGTCTCATCAAAGTATCAGAAATTCTCATCAGGTTGTGGAATTCACTGATGTGGTGCTTTTAGGCTCATGAACTGGAATGTCTAGTTAGTGCCGATCTGTGGTTTACTTATCCCTAGAGATTTTTAGAAGGGAGACACTACTTCAGTTTCAAGACGTCTAGTATTTAAATTTTTGCTGTTACTTATAAGTGCTATGTTATTATCTGGAGGCAAAGATCCATTGTCTTAGTGTTAAACCAACAGTAAAAAATTATGATTATTGTCTAAATGATTCCATTGTTTGTGATGGTAACAGCAGATGTCTAGAACAGCAGGTTCAGCTGAGTTTTGAGATGGTTTTCGGTTTTTGCACAGAAGTCAGATCTCTACATAACCTCCTTTCCCAGCCAGAGGTCAGCCATGCAGTGGACATCCAAATATTACTACCATTGGCAAGTTTCTCATCAGGTGCTGGAGGCAAACCTGTATTGGCCTGGATTATGTATTGATATAAGCCTTTGTGTTCTTTGATACTGCCTGTTCATTTACTGTAGCAAATAGGGCGATGGAAAGAACACTGATAATGTTCTGTAGCTGCTAAGTCTTCAAGACTTACACAGACCCACACGATGCAAGTTTTGATGAATGTTTACATAACTCCTTTGATTTAGTCTGTTTGAATTTAGTCATTGCAAGCATGTGGCCATGATGACTGAGCATAATCTTATATATTGTAACATGTCTAGTCTTTTATTTTAGGCACTTGGAACTCTAGGCATGCTCTTGGAAGGACCTCTTCCCAAGTCCTGCACAGCTTTTACTGATCATAGAATCACAGAATGATTTGGGTTGGAAGGGACCTCAAAGATCATCTAGTTTCAACCCCACTGCCATGGGCAGGGACACCCTCCACTAGACCAGATTGCCCAAAGCCCCATCCAACCTGGCCTTGAACATGCATGAGAGGGAAGAGGATTCGGCTCGTGGATGCATATACCTGGAACTGGGATACTTGTGTGGCAGTTCAGTGTTTTCTTGGGTAGATATACTAAAATCAAAGTGAGGAAAGTCATAAGAAATTTACAACAGCAAAATCAGATATTGAGAGAACCTTTGTATTTCTTATGAATATCGTAACGTTTGTAACCTGATCAGGACAGTTTCTTAGAGGTTCTAGTTTAGTCTTTGGGGTTTGGATATTCTTAATAAAAGAAGTTGCTACAGAAAAATAACAGTGGTCATAGGCGTAATGCCTGCAGAAAAGGAATGCATTATAATTAATCCTTTGTGTTTATGTTCCAGTCGGCTAATCAAATCTTCCTTTAAAATAGCACAGAGAGCAGAGATGAGTCCCTATAATGAAATGCAGGAAAAAGCTATTTATCCTCTGATTTAAGCTTCCATATGTAACTCTTTAACTAATCTTGAATTTAACCTAAAAGTAATTATTTTTACATTAAAGAACCTTTTAATTTTACTTGCATGTTAAAAGCAGATATTTCTAGAAAATAGTGATTTCTTTAGTAATTTGTTGAATGCTTGAATAATTCTAAATTCTGAATAATTTTGAGGCTGCCTATGGGGTACCCTTTATAATTGTGACTCAACTTCTTGATGCACTTATTTTTTCTTCTTTAAAAGTCAATTGCTATCTTTTAGGATAGTGATGTTCATGCTAGAGGTTGGGTTAATTTCTTCTTCAATTTGCATCTTTTAGCAATTGAGGGAATCTCTGCCACTGTCACTGACATGTGAAACGATAGCACTTTAAAGGATTCTAAATAAAGGATTCTGCCCAGAGACGCTGTGGAGGCCCCATCCCTGGCAGTGTTCAAGGCCAGGGTGGATGGGGCTTTGGGCAATCTGGTCTAGTGTAGGGTGTCCCTGCCCATGGCGGGGGGGTTGGAACTAGGTGATCCTTGTGGTCCCTTCCAACCCTAATCATTCTGTGATTCTATGATTGTATAACACCATCTGTTGACCTTGAGAGCCTGCATTGTATTTCTTGATGTCCAGATACCATAATATTCCTTTCAAGGGAATTTATTTATTTGTTAGGAACACTGCATAAATTGTTATTTCATGTGCTCCTGGTCCAGCATTCATGTTTGTCTCCTGTCCTGCTTCAGTCTATGCTCAGACCAAGCATACTGCTTGTAAGGTTTTTCTGTTTATTTTGGTTTGTATTCACCTCTTCTTTCCTGTTTCACCATGTTCCAGCAAAATTTCTGTCGCTGTGTTCACAAACCATCTTAAAATATCTTTTTTTCTTTAAGGTCTTTTGTGAAGCTAGCCTGTGAGGTATAGAGCCTGTAAAAGTGTGTATGCAGCACGAGATAGTCCATAGAACATGTGATGTGGGATGCAGGCTTACAGAATTATGTTAAATCTTTAGGATGGTAAAGCTGTAAACACAAGTTCTAAATTCCTGGTGAGGTGGGAATTGCAAAGTGCTGTTGGGTCATGAACTATTTTGGCAGCAGCTTCCTATGAAAGTACAGCTTCACAGACGTTCCATTAATTTGAATTTTACTTTTTTTTTAAAAAGAACAATATTGAGTGAAACTGTTTTCAGTGAAGTGCGAGACAAAGTTTTGAGGACTTCTTTTGCTTAATGGGAGCTTTGCCTGAACTTCAGTGGAATGATAATTTCACTCTTCACTTTTACTGCTTTTCATATTTAAGGATTCCATGATGATTCATTGTTACCAGATACGCTGAGATACTGGTGAGATACAACATTTTTATTTTTTGTGCTAGAAGGTAAAACCTAGTAGCTCACATCAATATATAGAATAATTTTAAAAATACTCTTAATTTTCAGTCTTGAAACTTATGACAGATTCTTTAAGCAGAGCTCTTCAGCTATTTCTCCTTTATATCAAAGAACAGCATCCAAGTCTTGCCAACACAAACAAGAACTTTAATTATGATGAATATCAGATTGTCAGACTTCTTATTCTTCTGAACAGTAACATCTCAGCCAGCATGGGTTCGTGAAAGGCAAGTCCTGCCTAACCAACCTCATCTCCTTCTATGACCAGGTGACCCACCTGGTGGATGAGGGAAAGGCTGTTGATGTAGTCTACCTAGACTTCAGCAAAGCCTTTGACACGGTCTCCCACAGCATTCTCCTGGAGAAGCTGGTGGCCCATGGCCCGGACAGGTACACTCTTCGCTGGGTTCAAAACTGGCTGGATGACCGGGCCCAGAGAGTGGTGGTGAATGGAGTCAAATCCAACTGGTGACCAGTTGTGAGTGGTGTTCCCCAGGGGTCGGTGCTGGGGCCCATCCTGTTCAACATCTTTGTTGATGATTTGGATGAGGGAATTGAGTGCACCCTCAGTAAGTTTGCAGACGACACCAAGCTGGGGGGAAGTGTCAATCTGCCGGAGGGTAGGATGGCTCTGCAGAGGGACCTGGACAGGTTGGATC